>VXAL01017242.1:33724-54955 GCA_013399475.1 Chauna torquata | reverse complement strand
CCCACACCAGCTTCGTTGCCCTTCTCTGGACTCTCTCGAGCACCTCCATGTCCTTCTTGTAGCGAGGGGCCCAAAACTGAACACAGTACTCGAGGTGCGGCCCCACTGATGTAGGCCAATGCTGAACAAATCTGGAAATCTGACCTCAATTATTCATCATCAGACTCATTCCAAATTGTAGCAGAGAAGAAAAAGCAAGAAAAATAAAATCTCCTAGATCTTTTTAAAAATCCCATTGCACCTGCCAATGAATCTTCCTAATTAATTCATTTCTCTCGATACTCTATCTTGGACAAAGCTGTCATCAAAACTGCATGCAGAAGTTGTTAATCTTTAAAGTCTGCCCTTCAATGCATCTTAAATTACTTTGCCCATTTTTAACCCAAGGTGCTAATATCAGAAGCACTTAAATCACCTAGGTTAAAATGGTCAGCTATCAGAAGACAAAAAAGACAGTTTGGATTTCAGATGCTTGGGTTCCTTTACTTGTATTGTTTATTCTATGGACAGATCAACATATCACACATGAGCATTTTTTCTTCATTATATCTTCTATCACTGCAGTAGGTGGCCAGAGTAAACAACAGATTTGACAGAGGTTGTTAAGAAATGGCACTTTAAATAATGTTCTATACTACATCAGTCCAGTGGAAAAAACAGCACTTCTGAAGTAAGTGATACAGAACAGCATGTTTCAAAATTAGTATCATTACTGTAACACTGTTCCCATAGACAGCACGGATTACCAGTTCATTGTAACAGCTTCATTCCAAACTAAAATGACTACAGTGGCAGGTCAATATATCCTCACATATTTGAAAGTGTGTATTTATTAACAAACTGGTAATTCAGTGTCCATTGCAATATTTTATTTTTGGCCTTCATACAAATCTCTGATAGGATTTTATCGTTATTAAGTAAGTAAAGGCATCAACTGAGTCAGTAAAGCATCTCTTATGAATCGTAGAATCATAGAATCATTTAGGTTAGAAAAGACCTCCAAGATCATCGCGTCCAACCTTTAACCTAGCACTGCCAAGTCTACTACCAAACAATGTCCCTAAGCACCACATCTACACATCTTTTAAATACCTCCAGGGATGATACTGGAGTTACCATCAACTACTTCCCTGGGCAGCCTGTTCCAATGCTTCACAACCCTTTCAGTGAAGAAATTTTTCCTAATATCCAACCTAAACCTTCCCTGGTGTAACTTAAGGCCATTTCTTCTTGTCCTATCACTTGTTGCCTGGGAGAAGAGACTGACCCCCACCTTGCTACAACCTCCTTTAAGGTAGTTGTAGAGAGCGATAAGGTCTCCCCTGAACCTCCTTTTCTGCAGGCTAAACAACCCCAGTTCCCTCAGCTGCTCCTCAAAAGACTTGTTCTCCAGACCCCTCACCAGCTTTGTTGCCCTTCTCTGGACACACTCCAGCACCTCGATGTCCTTCTTGTAGTGAGGGGCCCAAAACTGAACACGGTATTCAAGGTGAGGCCTCACCAGAGCCGAGTACAGGGGGACAATCACTTCCCTAGTCCTGCTGGCCACACTGTTTCTGATACAAGCCAGGATGCTGTTGGCCTTCTTGGCCACCTGAGCACACTGCTGGCTCATATTCAGCTGGCTATCAGCCAATACCCTCAGGCCCTTTTCAGCTGGGCAGCTTTCCAGCCACTCTTCCCCCAGCCTGTAGTGTTGCATGGGGTTGTTGTGCCCCAAGTGCAGGACACGGCACTCAGCCTTGTTGAACCTCATACCATTGGCCTCAGCCCATCAGTCCAGCCTATCCGGATCCCTCTATAGAGCCTTCCTACCCTCTTGGTGTCACCTGCAAACTTACTGAGGGTGCACTCGATCCCTTCGTCCAGATCATTGATAAAGATGTTAAAGAGAACTGGCCCCAGTACTGAGCCCTGGGGGACACCACTAGTGTCCAGCCTCCAACTGGATTTAACTCCATTCACCACAACTCTTTGGGCCTGGCCACCCAGCCAGTTTTCAACACAACGAAGCATATGCCTGTCCAAGCTATGAGCAGCCAGTTTCTCCAGGACAATGCTGTGGGAGACAGTGTCAAAAGCTTTACTGAAGTCTAGGTAGACCACATCCACAGCCTTTCCCTCATCCACTAAGCAGGTCACCTTGTCATAGAAGGAGATCAGGTTAGTCAAGCAGGACCTGCCCTTCATAAACCCATGCTGACTGGGCCTGATCACCTGGTTGCCCTGTAAGTGCCGCAAGATGGCACTCAAGATGATCTGCTCCATAACCTCCGCTGGCACCAAAGTCAGACTGACTGGCCTGTAGTTCCCTGGGTCCTCCTTCTGGCCTTTCCTGTAGATGGGTATCAGAATTGCTAGCTGCCAGTCTAGCATTCCCTAGGAGTGCTCCTCAGGACTCCTCAGGACGTCCCCTGAGGTGGAGGAAGGAAGGTGGAAGGAAGAGGTGGAATCTGCAACAAGTTTTCAAGCACTCATCAGAATTCTGTTAAAACAGGAGATTGTCTGTTAGCACACTTTACACAGCAAATCAGCAAATTTTAGGTTTATTCAATGATTTACTGTAACAAGTGAGCAGCTTGTGAGTGGGATAGAGGGTATGAATCTGATAAATTAATGAGAAATCTCTTTCTCACAGAGTACAAGAACCAATTAGGACTGCCATTAGACCATTTGTGCTTTGCTTTATATTGAACAGCTCCTTCAAAAAAGAACGATATAGAAAAGCATGTATTGGTGTGTATACCCTTTAGTGGGCAGCTTGTTAAAGGCAGATATTATCAGGAAACTGATACATGCACCAAGGATCAAATCTGCGTAACCGGCGGATGTGGAGTGAAATCCTGCCCACAATCAGACAAAAGATATAAGGACTTAGTTCAACAGGTGCAGACATCAAACCTGAGTAAGTTCTGCATCCCAGAGCAAGAACTGGGGACCAAATCTTGAACTCTTTTATTGAGTCTAAACACAATCCTTGCAACTCTCTTTGACTGTATGAAAGCTACCAAAGGAAATCAGGATAAAGCTACCTGAATTTGAGATGTTGATGATCTTTCTGTTGGAGAGAATTCCCCTTTTTTAATTAAGAAAAGCAACAAATTTTGAAGAGCTGTGGAACCAACATGTAATGTAAATTGTTCTAATTCTATACAGAGATGGTAAAAGAAAAAAAAAAAAGTACTGCCTTCCTCACAGATCAGAAAAACTATTTCAGATTCCTAAATTAGGAAGAGAATAATATGCTCAAGGTTCATCTTCACATGGAAAACAGGTTCTTGCTGTCCACAGTGACCATGCCACAGGCCTCCTAATTACTAGCAAGCACTACACCTACCTGTGTGTGTGCTCTGAGGTTAGCAGTGTAGAAGCTGCAATACTACTGCTCTTTGTACTCCACAGAGGTGTGCTCACTGTTACAGGGATGCCACATTACTGTGTTATTAAAAAATGCATCTCCTATGGTAGCAGTGTTTTGCAATCAGCACAAGTATGGCTATCAAAAACCACAGCAATGGGTAACACAGCAGAGAGGTAATGTGTATGAGAAAAACCAGGCTAGCTAAAGCACACAAGCATGATTGCATTATTTAAAGTTAAATGTACAAATGTTGTAAACACACGAAGCTTCAGAGAAAGAGAAAAAAAGTCAAATGAAACTAAAAACAGGAATACAAATGGAATTCATGTACTCACTGAAGAGAATCACTACTGACTTGCTATATCCATACAGTCACTTTTTTTGTTCCCGGCACTTTTCTCACTGACCCATGTGCAGGATGTGCTTTAAGGTCAGTAACAGGACACGAATCACAAGAAGTGAGGATATCATTATGTTAATGCTGTTCTCCAAAAAGATAGTATTATTTGGAGGGTAACCATTTTAAACAACTCTTTGAACAGAGATTTCACTATGTAAGTGATGTATAAAAGGTCACTTTGCTCTAAACACACTTTAAAAGAAAGCATACTACTACGCCATCCCTGCAGTATGTGCTAGCTATACCTAGATAATCAGAAGATTTGAAAATTCCTGGAACATTATCTGGAATATCTTTTCCACTTTGGAAAGCTCTAGAAGAATAATACCTCAGTATGGCCATCCACAAATAAGTGCTTAGTTAACACAAGCAGCAAGCAAGCTTTAATGATGTATAATATTTAGACAATGATACTAAGAGACTGGGAAAAAAAAGAAAAAAGAGACTATAGCTGTTCCCATTTTTAGCCTAAAGTATCTGAGCAAAATTAAAAATTTTAGACATGCTTACACGACACCTCATAGCACCGTGTTCCTATTTTTAAAGTACCCCTATTCTTTTTTATCTAATATTAATTCAATTATCCACTGCAATATATACTAGAGACACTCAGTATGGTCAAGTGAAGCTCTCATTGAAAACACAACTGGCAAACTGAAGCATTCAACCTTCTTCAGGCACATTAAATACATTTTATTCCTAAAACAGTGCATCTAAACTTCAAGAATTAATACACTAAATAAATAAATGTGCTTCAATATAAACATGCTTATAGCTTCAGACTTCGGACCCTGCCTGAGTCTCTCCATTTAGAAAAACCCTAAGAAATTAGATCTCTTTGGGCATACTGGGAGATGTTGCTCTTCTAGTATTTAAATTTTAACCATGCTTTAGAAAATATTTTTCCTACAATTTTTGTGAACAATATTTTTTCACATGGAAGAGGGGAAACAAAAACATATTTAAATATACCTTGAGATCTAGCAAATAATTTAGCAGCAAAAGTCTGATAGCAGCACTGAGAAAAAAAAACAGAGCTTCTCAAAAATAAACAGACATTACAGGCAGCTCATTTGTAACCTGAGGTTTTGCTTATTTAGGAGAATCAAATCCCTTTTGGCTTCATCACAGATGGAGAAAATATGATTTTAATTTATACTTTGAGTGCTTTATCAAATCTTCTCTTCAATCAATGTTAAAATTTATTTTTCACAGACAAACAGCCCTTCTGAAAGGGACATTCTCTTTTTCCCTTGAACAACTCGAACTGTAAAAAGTTTGTCTGACAAGCTGGTGACTGAGCAAAACCAGAAGAATTTTAGTTTAAATGCCAACAGAATTTCAGCTTCAGAAAAGTCCAAATGATTGCTCCTCTGAAACAAAATGAATAGCAAGGAAGCTCAGAGGAAATAAGTCTTTAGATAATCTCTTCTAGTGTACAAGTATATTTCTCACTTATTCAATCACTGCAAAAAATCACTCCTAATTAAGGCAAGGTTAAGCAGTGTGATGCTGAACATCTTTTATATTATTATTTTACACTGAGGATGATGAACACTTCCATTTATAATACTTTCATATGGCTGTGGTTAATCCTCTCATCCACTTTCCTACAAGAATTAAGCCTGGACTCAATCTGGACACCTAAATCCCACTGACTGCAAGGACGCTCAAGGTTCCCAAATGCTTCTGGCATCCGAGGACAAATTTCTTCTTTCTGGTGTAAGACTAGAAATGACTATCTTGACTACATTGAGGAATGAGCCACTTTTCACATTATGCTTACTGAAACAGTCCTCAGTTTTCCAACAAGGGTAACTCTTCATACAGAAGAAGGTTAAAAAACAGGTTCCCCTGCTGAACTTCCTGTCATTCAGTGCATAATTAGCTTCTAGTGACCTAAAGAGCATGTGAATTAACAAGTGTCAAGAAGAGTTGACAAAGGTAATGTAAGTTCGTTAAGATTTTGTCACAATGAGAAAGTTAGAGGCACGTGTGGATGATCTACCTGCCTGCCTATGTTACAATAGCAGGTGTCCCACTGCAGTCATCGTAAAGTACACACACACAGAAATTAGGCACCCTAAACATGGGACTGAATGGTTCCATTTCTCACCAAAACATATGCTTTCCTTTGGTGCATGCACAGTGCTCATGGCCTTTAAAGATAGCATCCACAGTGCTATTCAACTTTATTATATTTTTGAACTCTCATCCACACATTGGCGGACACTAGTACAACAGGGTTTGCCTGAAGAAAATATACAGGCTCGTTTTATCAATCTATTTTAATTTAGGAGATGGGAAGTGCTTATTGCATGCATGTGAGGTTTGCTAAAGCAATTTGTACAGATATTTCCTTTCTTTCAGTTATTTATTTTTGCTTGTATGTATCTTCAGAAAGGCCAAGCATGAAATTGAAGCTGTAAAGCAAGTCAGAATTTATTGATATGACTCTGCTCTGAGAGCTCAATAGGTGTGCAGTAAAGCAAGAAGGGTAAAGGGGCTGAATTATTCATTGAACCTTTAAGCATCAACAAAAAACACTTACAGTGAAGAATGCCTGTTTTGCAACAGTAGGTGTGAGGTGTACACATAAATGAAAACAGATGCTCTAAAAACTGTGTTGTAAGAACATTACAGAACCTGGTTTTTTATTAGTAATTCTGAGGGAAAAGAACACTAGGAAGTTATTTCTAGGAGGTGCATAGCACAAATGTTTTGTTTTCTTTTTTTAATATATATTTTACTTAGCATAACATCTTGAACACTGCTCCTACAGTATCAGCCTAAGGGGAAAAGAAAAACTGATAAAACAAGTTGATAAAAAGGAAAAGCCTTTCTTATCAAGCAATTACAGTGACGGAATAAAGCAGTTGTTATTAGCATAAACCCAGTACAAGAAATGAAAAGATGTGAACTACACCTAACAAATTATATATATACATATATATATAACGTTATATATATATAAAACAGACAGTATAACACAAGCAAGTTACTACTTTTAAGTAGTAACTTAAGTAAGCTTCCACTCCTAATTCCACTTTTCTGATAATTTCTGACCCAAAGGATTTGTCTGAGAAAGTTATTTTTAGGCTCAAATCAATTTTCTTATTTTTCAGCTATTCAAATTTTAAAAGTATACATTTCTTCCATATGCTCACATCGGTAACCAGATCCATTTTATGGCATTAGCCACTCAATTCAATGATAAATCTCAGCCATAAGTCAAATGGCTGCAAAATTAACAGTGCAAATGGAAAGCTGGTATTCTACAAAACACAATATTGTTTTCACACTGAAATAAATACTGCTGTTTTGAAATGTGTTTTCGTTATTTGCCATTTTTTGACAGATTCAGAAACTGTAATATTTCTCTTGTGTAGTTCTGGTACTTTGATTTGTTTTGATTTCACTTTCTGCAGGCCTCATCCTAATAACTTATCACCAGCCTACTGCCATATCTTCTGAAGGACCACTTTTGGTATCATTTGGGGAAAAAAAAAAATTTTTGTATCATCACCTCTGTTTTCATTTTGTTCCTCAGTGAATTCAAATCTTTTGTTCCTCCTTTTAATTTCCATTGTAGCTTGCTTTTATCATACAGACTTCCCAGTTTCCTACCTACTTCTTATGAACAATACAGAAGGAATCAGGCAAAATTGTGGTAACCTAGCATCGTGCCTCTGACAGTTGTCAAGGCATAGTGCCCAGGACAAGGAATAAGACCCTGGGCAATCATAAAGGGGTAGTTCCCAAATATGCTCCAACAACCTCCAGACTTTCATAAGAGACCATGCAGATTTCTATTTTTGCTTTTCATAGAATCATAGAATGGTTTCGGTTGGAAGGGATCTTAAAGATCAGCTAGTTCCAACCGCCTTGCCAACGGGCAGGGACACCTTCCACTGGACCAGGTTGCTCAAAGTCCCATCCAACCTGGCCTTCCAGGGATGGGGCATCCAGAACCTCTCAGGGCAACCTGTTTCAGTGCCTCACCACCCTCATAGTAAACGACTTCTTCCTTATATCTAATCTAAACCTACCCTTTTTCAGTTTAAAACCGTTACCCTTTGTCCTATCACTACACTCCCTGATAAATAGTCCCTCGCCACCTTTCTTGTAGGCCCCCTTCAGGTACTGGAAGGCTGCTATAAAGTCTCCCTGGAGCCTTCTCTTCTCCAGACTGAAAAACGCCAACTCTCTCAGCCTGTCTTCATAGGAGAGGTGTTCCAGCCCCCTGATCATCCTCGTGGCCCTCCTCTGGACTTGCTCCAACAGGTCCATGTCTTTCTTATGCTGTGGGCCCCAGAGCTGAACACAGTATAGTGTTCCAGGTGGGGTCTCGCAAGAGTGGACTAGAGGGGGAGAACACCTCTGTCAACTTGCTGGTCATGCTTCTTTTGATGCAGCCCAGGATATGGTCAGCTTTCTGGGCCGCAAGCACACACTGCCAGGTCATATTGAGTTTTTCACCAACCAGCACCCCCAAGTCCTTCTCTTCAGGGCTGCTCTCAATCCATTCTCTGCCCAGCCTGTATTTGTGCTTGGGATTGCCCTGACTCAGGTGCAGGACTTTGCATTTGGTCTTGTTGAATTTCATGAGATTTGCGTGGGCCCACTCTAAAGCCTGTCAAGTTCCCTCTGGATGGCATTCCTTCCCTCCAGCATGTTGTCCGCACCACACAGCTTGGTGTCATTGGCAAACTTGCTGAGGATGCACTCAATCCCACTGTTCTTGTCATGGACAAAGATGTTAAATAGTACTGGTACCAATACCGATCCCTGAGGAACACTACTCGTCACCAGCCTCCACTTGAACATTGAGACTTTGCCAGCCACTCTTTGAGTGCGACCATCCAGCCAATACCTTACCCACCTAGTTGTCTATCCATCAAATCCATGTCTCTTGAATTTGGTGAGAAGGACATTGTGCAGGACAGTGTCAAATGCTTTGCACAAGTCCAGGTAGATGACATCAGTTGCTCTTCCCTTACCTTCCAATGCTGTAACCCCATTGTAGAAGGCCACCACATTTGACAGGCATGATTTGCCCTTAATGAAGCCATTTCTTTGTGAATCTTCAAGAATGTCATATACTAATGATTTAGCAACTTCTTTTCTTAACAAGAGTAAGAAAGCAAGGCATGGGAATGTTGGCTCCTACAGACTACATCATACCGCTACAAATATGCCTCCCTGACTGCACTTGCCCAGCTTGCCACCACTGACAAAAAGGACTGCAGATAGAGGCAGCAGGAATAAATGTATGCCTTGGGCTCAGTGCTTGCAGCTCCCAGTCTGAGTTAGAAGAAAAATGACAGTTGCAGAGGGAACTCCAGGCTAGGCATGTATTTCTATCCACTGCTCCTGCCGGGGTTGTTACTAACCCTGCCACAGGGAGGGGGAGAGAGAGAGGGTGGGTAACAAGTGTCAGTAGCTTCTCAAATTGCAAAAACCACAGGCAAAGGAATAATGTTGATGTTTGACATCACAGTAAGACTATCACATCACTGAAGGTGGCTTTGGGCAAAAGCAGCTTCAGGCTTTATTCTGGCACAGGCAGACAGATCCAGCTGGACTGAAATTCAGGGGGAATACCTGTGGAGTGGTATTTCGGACATGTCACATTAGACCACATATTGAAAGGACCTTGAAGACACACATTGTTTTCTGTTTTTAATATAAACTTCACAAATTAGCTACAAAAAACATTTCCAAAAACACTGCCTGTATTTCAGCATGGCCCAGCTTCCCTCCTGTGACACCAGTCATTTCCTTAGTGATCATCTGTAAACATCCACTTGCTCTTTTCCTATTCCAGGTCCACTTACCACCAAAAAGTACAAGAGGTTTGAAGCTCTCAGAGAGCAATGCAAAGTTTTGATGAATTCTCCTCTCATTTCCTAATACCACGTACACCTTTATATAAAAGAAACTCTCTCTCTTGTTTTGAAGTTCGTACAAAATAAATAGCTTTTCCAAAGAATGGGATAATTCAATTGTACTACTACTTTAATTAACTGCAGCAATTACTTATTATTTTTGCTGTACTACAAAGAACGAGAGTTATGTATGAAATGAAAGCCATGTAAAATAAAGCTTCAAATTTAATTTAGTATTATTTCTTCAGTGCAAGTTTTGTAAACTCCTTGACACCATTGTAAAAACAAAGAGCTGACTCTTACAGAAAGATTCTGTAAATGAAAGTAGTATGTATACATCTCAAGCAAGATCGGAGTCCCATTGTGGTAAGACTTGTGTGAGTCATTGCAAGGAGCCATCCTTATCTGAACAAGTTCCAGTTTGGTAGTCAAGACAATACAGAGATACAAAAGTGTGTAGCAAGGTCATAAAGCAAATCAAGAGTAAAATAGCCATGGACACTTGATTCAGTGTTGCATCCATTGAAATGCTCTGCCCTCCAGCTTCTAGCCCTCGAGGGATAACCTCACAATTGCTTTTAAAAGGGCCAGCCCTTACTAGTCATTAGCCTGCTGCTGAAGAGGGTATTCTTGGACTGTACTCACTTAACGAGTTTATTACAACGGCTAAGAGAAATGGAGCAGAAAATCCCAGGGAGGCAATTCTGCTTTTGAGGAAAGGTGTGAATGACTCATCCCCAAACCACCCAGCTAGGCAGCTACCTTGTGTATGCCCCAGGAACCCTTTCAGAATAAACTGAGCTGGAACTTAACTGTAGAAGGTCATGTGGCCCATTAAATGAAGAAGTATCATGCTTTTCCCTCATACTTTTCTATACTTTTCTTTGCATTCTGTGTAATAATTCAAACATAGGTCTGCTCTACTAGTAAGATCTGGATCCACCAAGGGTCTGTAGTAGCTGGCTTATTTTGAGCCAGCAGACATTATACCCACAAGGAGAACACAGCCTCATTACGCTTTGTTCTCTAGAACAAGGATTTTACAATTGCATCTACTGCTATCGCCAGGTTGACATGCTGCTCAATACTTGCTAACTTCTGGCTAGTGAATGCACGTTCCTCATTTATGTCCTTTATCCCATGTTGTTGTGGTTCTATATTTCTCTATATGGAACTGGAAATCCATCTATCTGACCTGAATACAAGCCTGTCTAAATCACTCAGAAATTCATTGTTTTCTCTGGCAGTTCCAGCCCAATAGAGGATTTAATCAGGTTTCAAGTTCTTTCTCTTAAGTCTTTAAACACATAGCAAACTAAATCCTTCTTAATAACTTTCTATCAGGAACACAGGCAGTGTATCAAATGTGTCCACTCACACACTTTCTGTCTGCTAGTCTCCAATATGACCTTCAGTCCTTTGCCAGAATTTCTAACTTTGAAATTCAGTTATTTAAGGTTGAATCCCAAACAACTAACCAGCTAACTTCTCCCTCTGTCATCCCAGAGAGCAGAGAATTGTCTTGACATCTCTTGAAGTTTAGTGTAGAAAATCCTCCAAAACTTTGGGGGAAAAAAAAAAGAAAAAAGGAAGAAAAATTACATACGGCAAATCATTCACTGCCAGAGATGTCTATCAAAGGGATCACTCTTCAAGCTCCAGATGGCAGGTCTCCTACAGGAAGCAGCTGGTCCTTTGGCAGCATTTCCTTAAAAAGTGCCAATGGCTAAGTCCATCTGTGGTAATTCAGGGCCACCACAGGAACTTTATGCTGACATTATTTCAGCTGTACAACCTAAGCCTTTGCTCTTCAGTGGACCAGAGAGGGCAGCCAGACCCACTGCTTTATCACGTACCACCCACCATGACAGAGATGCTCTCTTCTCTATGAGGGGGCATGCAGCTGTACCACATGCTTTGAACTGCTTTCAACATAACCACAAAAGTGTACTGGTAAACCTGATTTATTAGTTGGGCCACTGTCTGCAATTTCTTCAAGCACTAGCATGTATTATTGCATGTATAAAATACCTATCAAACCTACGGTACTAAGGTGTGTAAGAAAAAAATAATAGTATGCCGTCTTTATCAGGGAGTGTAGCAATAGGACAAGGGGTAATGGTTTTAAATGAAAAGAGAGTAGATTTAGATTAGATATAAGGAAGAAATTCTTGACTATGAGGGGGGTGAGGCACTGAAACAGGTTGCCCAGAGAAACTGTGGATGCCCCATCCCTGGAAGTGTTCAAGGCCAGGTTGGATGGTGCGTTGGGCAACCTGGTCTAGCGGAAGGGGCCCAGGCCCATGGCAGATGGGTTGGAACTAGATGGTCTTTAAGGTCCCTTCCAACTCAAACCATTCTATGATTCTATATTGTGTATTTTATGCACAATGGACAATACCCTGACCTCCTGAATTGATTTTATTTAGCCCTTAATCAGAATAATTCTTACATTTTAAGTTCGATATTGCTTGATTTATTACAATTTCTCAACTTAATACATTTCATACAAAATAAGCTAACCCTAAATTGATTTGGTTTTTAAATTTCTTTTATTTCTGATCAGCATATTTGGTGCATAGTTCAGCTTATTTCCTCCT
This sequence comes from Chauna torquata, assembly GCA_013399475.1. Lineage (NCBI taxonomy): Eukaryota > Metazoa > Chordata > Aves > Anseriformes > Anhimidae > Chauna > Chauna torquata. The sequence goes on along the minus strand of VXAL01017242.1, from coordinate 42,706 downwards.
TTCCTTCACTCTACAAGTGTTCTAGAACCTCCTTAGGATAGTCACTTACTTCCAATCACTCTTTTTAAGCCAGACACCAAGCAGTTCCTCTTTTTTCTATACAAAACTATCCTTAACATTTTTAAGATGCTGATCAGTGATTTCTCATTACAATGTTTGTAAGATGACCACCTAACTTCTCCAAATGGCAACTAAACTCAGTGGGTGCTCAGCAGACACGTTCTGTGCTGGTGTGCAATGAACCCAAGATTCATAGTATTGATCTTTCTACACCAGCTTACATTGGTCTACAGAGAATGCAATCCCTTAAAAATTAGAACACCTTCTAACTTACGTAAGTACATCGATAGCTTGGGAAACAGACAATGACACACAGTATCAAGATTTCCAGTCAGATTGCAAAGTCCTGCTTGCTCCACACATCACTGGCACCAGCTGTAGCCCAATTAAACTCAACAGTGCACAGGTGTTCCCAGAAATGAGTAACAAAAGCAAACTTCCCTGTAGGGTTCTAAGAAAATTAGAGTTCCTTAACTTCTTCAGGTCTCCAAACATCAAACAGATTGAGCAAATGGGAAAGAGAAAGAAAATGACATACAGAGGAATCACAATAATCTGAATTATAACTTAATTAAATTTAACATTTTTTCTGTTACAACTAGAAAACACATAAACACATAATTCACATGTACAGACCAAGACTCATGAAATACTTCAGGACTTTGACATGGAAGTCCATTTCTGTTTTAGCCCTATTTTAAAGGAGTTCTTCTAACCTCAAAAAATAGCATGTAGCATTCAAAAGACAAAATATAACATTTCTTGATTTGCTGTTCTAAAGGCTCATCTTTTAATGACATTTAAAAGCAATCTGCAGCAACAACAATTGGGGTAAAAGTAACTCACTGTCTACAACTTTTGGCAACATTTCACTATATCTGTGAACCGAGTGGAACCAACTCCCATAAAATATCAGACAGAAAATGTGACCACCTCATTTTAAAAACTTCCAAAAGCTCACAACTGCAATGTTCCAAAGAGCTAATTGAAAGAAGAAAAGGAATATAATTATATGAAAACGTATTAATAAAACAAAAACAAAACCACATTAAATTCACCTTAGAATAATCTGTTTGATAAAAGAAATCCACCCCATTTTCACAGTAAGAAATTAATCAAGCTGAAGATTTAGATAGTTTTACTCATTAGTAAAACATTATTTCATTACACCAATAAACTTTCTCTAACAAAATGAACAAGTGCATGTTTATTAATTAAACTACCAGAGAGCCAAGATACTACAGTACAGTTGTCAGCATGTAAGATTCACAGATTAGTATTTTCTCATTAAAAATAAGAGTACTTATATTGAGTAACTGACAGAAGCTCTAAGAGAAGCTGTGGGACTGCATAGAGAACACAAACAATAAAAAATTAATTACTCTATGAATGGCATCCTTTTCAATTGGAGGCAATATTTACCTTTATTGATATGACCAGCCAACACTATGGAACATCACTGGCAGATGATCAATAGTCTTACAAATGGTTCTAATATACTAACTGACAACACAGCAGATTTTCAGCTCATAAAAAGAAATTCGTTAGTAATACCATTAATACTTATTCACTGTATGGTGATTTTGTTTATAATTACACAAGGTAACAAGAGTCCTACAAAATGGATAGGTTGATAAAGGAGAAGTGGCTGTGTTACAACACAAGACAGTCCAAATAATCAAAATAATCAAAGTCCATGATACAAATGCATTTGGTACACCACAAGACAACACTAGCTCCCAAAATAATCACTACAACAACTGCTGCATGATAATGTGGAACATTTTCAAACCTGCAGCTCCTTCACAGATAAATCCATCTAAATAAATAAATAAATAAATAAATAAATAAATAAGACCGGCTCTTGGGTGTCTTTTTTTAATAGCTTTACTTACTTGATGTGTTTTCAGTTGAGAAAGATAAAGAATGTATAAGCACATTGCTCTTTAATTAATTAATGTAGGAGTGGGAGAAGTAAGCTGGCCCTAAAACAGATTTTGCAGACCCTCAGAAGTAGCTTGGAAAAGTTGTGATCCCAGCTAACAGATCTGATGCATTCAGCCAAACTCTGTCATGTTTTACAGGTTTATTTTACATTGAAATGCAAGAATGAAATAATGCAGGAGTAGCAATACCTTGTAAACTAAAGCTGGAAAATAGTTCATTGAATCCCTGGGACCAAAAACCTGAGTCTTACACTGTGCTTTTGTTATGTCAGTGTACATGACTGTTTACTGTTCACGCCTACAGCATCTAATCACAGCCCTTTCAAAGGGACAAAAAAAAGAGTTCCACATATACCCCCCAAAAAATCTATTCCTATGAATTCTTCTTATTTACCCCGGAGAGAAAGACATGTTTAAAGCTTTCTGTCCTGAGCTCAGATCACACTCCTCCTTTGTAAATAGCTGATTTGAATCACAATACTTACATAGGAAAAGATTTTCAAAGCAATACCCATTCATAGTTTTTTTCACACTGTACACAAAAATAATGATCCCTATCTCTCATTGCAGATGCTGCTTGATAACAACAGCACTTGTGAACTACTTTCTTTTGAAAAAAAATTAGGGTTGCATGAAAATAGAAACCCGAATGCAAAAAGTCTGCAAAGTTTGTCTCCACGTTTTGCAAGACTTCTGTCCATTGCATTGCTGGTACAGCTTTAAAGTCTCTCAGGTACCTCGATTTTCAAGAAGAATTTCACAAACTTGGCCCTGCTCCCAGTCAAGTGCAGGCCTGCAAACTTGCAGACTGTGGAAAGCCAGTCCTCTAGACACTTCAGCACTTCTGCCTAGGTTGGTTTGAAATAGAAACATTTATTTTTTTGAGAGTAAAATTTCTGCCTTCCCAGGACTACTTTGCTTTCACTATTCTTAAATGATTAAAAGCATGTTAATTGATCAAAGAATCACAGAATAACAGGTTGCCTCTCTGGGCAACCGTGCCAGTGCTTCATCACCCACACAGTAAAGAAGTGCTTCCTGATGTTCAGACAGAACCTCTTGTGTTCCAGTTTGTATCCATTGCATCACAAATGTGAAAGCTGAGAGATGGTCAAAAGCTGTCATAACAACTGCGGTAAGTAGTGACAGTTTCACTATTTATAGTTTGGACAGACTGGTACACTACTGAAAAGATGCAGCCTTTTAAGCCTGATTTCTGAAGCCACTTTGAATTAACAGTTCTTGGGTCTAAAAACACATTCAATATTGGAGAATAACTGGATGAAAAGTAACCAAGAAAGGAACTAATTTTTTCAACCTTTGAAATGCTTGCTTTTTTCTTAGTACCCTGTAAATCCAATTAATGTGCTCTGGATCATACATGGAGCTGACATTTTCAGAGAACAAAATGCACAGACTTGTTCTCCTACTTTGCAAATTCATCAGATTTTGATAGCATGGCTGTAAACAATCCTAGAATTGGTTGATCTCAGATTACAAAATTTTGGGTGCAGATGTGCCCTTCAGCATTTTCACTAAAAATGTTTTTCAGTAACTCTAGTGAAAATTTTGGAGAAATTGTGTTAGAGTGAGAAATTATTTTCCAAAATGTTGCAAGCACTAGGAAAACACACAATAAAGAAAAGCTTGAGATACACATAAGTATGCCACACTTCAAAAGTATGTTATGCACTCACAATATAATTTACTGCTGCAACTGCTGTATAAAATGAANAAAAATTTTTTTTTTTTTGTTTTTTTTTTTTTTTTTTTTTTTTTTGTGACAATTTATGAGCAATGGGCAGAGAAGAGACAAGAAAATGCAGCTCAGAAGAGTTTAGGCATGATCCTCCCAAGCACAAGAGGTGAAATGATTAGTATTAGCATTACTATGGTATAAATACTTCCTCATAAGTAGAAGATACAGAAGCAAGTTCCACCATTCAAAGTAAATCTCAGGGACCAAAGGAGCCTTTACAGACTCCTGCTTCCTTGCAGAGATACACAGTAGCATGACAATTTGGCCCTTAATTTCAGGAAGGACCTACTGGTTTCTCCCAGTTTCATTCCACTGGTCCAGAGGACTTTTCTACAAAGGTTGGAGGTGAAACAGAAATAAAATAAAAATATAAAAATCCTTCTGATCGTGAGTATAACCAAGGGAGAACTCAATTTTAGAAACCCTTGAAAGGCATTAAAATGTTATAATGAGATTCCCCACCCTCCCCCCACCCTCCTTATACAACAGTGGATAATACTCTGAATTACAAGTCTCCTTTTACATATAGTCATAAATTATGTCTTTAAAATATTGATATAGCCAGCCCTGGTTAATTCAAGCCAGTTTTGCTTCTCATTAAGATTTAACAGAGACTGAAGCATTTATGATATAATGTCATTCGGATTTTGGGAAAAAGGGAATATAGCAAGCATGAATTGCACTAGAATACAACAGCAACTGAATTGCACTAGAAATAAAAGAATATTTGATGTGGAGAAAACATTTTGCTCCTGTGTTGGGATGGTATGGGATGAAAACAAAGCCTGCCAACTCTCCAGAGAGTTTACATGTGAGCAAGCCTTTGGTAGCCCCTTCTCATCTGCCACCTTCTTTGCCCAGCAGACACCACTAGCATTTATCAGATCACCTCTCTGCACACATCAGGCACTTCTCATCATGCAACTATGACCTGCCGGGCTGCTGGTTTCTGCTGCAGCCATCCATCACAGCCACGTGGAGAGCTTGGGCTGTAGGCCGTGCAAACAGGCAATGTGATAAATCTAAATGTACTTTTAAAGCTACTGTGAAATAGAAGAGTAGTTCAAAGTAACTGCATTTAAAAAACACCTTACAAAGTCATCACTTTGTAGAGCAGCAGTATATGCACTGTAGCTTTAGATCAATACAGGATCCAACTGTATTTAACCCAGAAAAAAAGCCAGCACACAATAATTGTGACAAGGATAACAAATGAAGTTTTGAGAAGTGTTGAAAAGAAGTGACTTTTTCCGGGTAATTGCTATTTGTCTGCACTATCAAAGACTGTAGACGAGCCAAAAGCAGCAAAATATCTTTTGACTAAGAAGGTCAATGAAGAAAAATATGCAAAAACATTTAAGAGCTCAGATGTAGTCCCCAGATATTCAGCAGAAGCATTACTATGATGATGGCTGCTACTTACTCTCAGAAAATTGCCTAACCTGAGACAAAGTGACAAGATACAAACTTAAGAAAAATATATCAGGTTTTTCTTTCAATAGGGTACAGCTTCCCAGTGATGAATAAAAATGTTCACAAGAAAATTCTTTGTTATAAAACATCTTGGGTGGAAAATCCAAGCAATTGCAGAGGAAAAAAAAAAAAATCCAACCACATTTCTACAATGTTGCATCTCGACATATATATAATATAAAAAAATATAAATCAAGTATTAAAAACAGTAGATAAGACAACCTGTTGGTCCACTTACCACAACACAGTTGCAAAGCCATAGGAAAATCAAGACAAGGATGAAAAACATTCTTAACAGTGTTGTGATTATAGTAAAATGATGACTAAATTACAGAGAAAAAGGCAAATAGTATCTTTACCAACAGGCAAGTGGGAACTCCAGAAATATTTATTTGGAGTTAACTTACTGCATTTAGTTAGAAACAAAATTAAGTAGAATAACTTGTCTTAGTATTTCTGAAATCTTGGAAAAGATGCCTTCTTCTGGGTTCCAGAAACAGGAGTCAAACATGCAGAAAGTCTCACACACAATGCTTTAGAATGAGAAAATCTGTTGACCACACCTAAGTTTGCCTGATATGTCCAGTTACAGATCTGTCATAGAGACAATATAGGTACTTTTGGAACATCAGAGAATTGCTCAAATGAAATGACACAGCTCTGCAAAGACAGAAAGGCTTCCTCTCCACCAGGAAAATAACTCTGCTTCCTCCCTGCAATGACAAAAATGGAATTTTCCTGATCATACATGTATCCTTAAACTATTCTGTTGCCTTTTTACCAGCAGAGAGGAGGAACGAGTCCTCCCATATCATCAGATGACACCATGCACCTGACTAATAATTAAAGAGCACATAAATGGCTCCTTTTTACTGTACATCAGAATCAGAGTTCTTCAAACGTAAAAATCAAAGAATGTAATTCATGTTCAACACATTAAGTCCAACCACCTTTGAAAGCATTTCCAGGCCTTACAGCAGAATTAAAATATAACTCTTCAATTTGCTCCACAAAAGCAGCTTGTTAATATATCTCCATCATTTCCAAGTGTGGCAGCACTGCACGGCTCTAAAGATGTTAAGTGAGACAGAAACTAAAATTTGAGCAATCCCTCCTTAAGCAAAAAGATACATTGCTGCCATGGCTTAATTGTGATAAAGTTAGGAAAATTTTATGGTGACACAGGACTTTCCACTTGCACTGTCACTTATGACAAAACACAGTGTGTATAAATAGTAAATAAATCACAGGTCTCCATTATTTATTATGCGGCAACCTGGAACTTCCTTCTCTGACATCAACAGAAAACTAGCTGAAATATCCACAAGTGTCCTACAGAACCTCTTACAGTACAACTGTAGTGTATCACTACAACTGCAGCTAGGCTCTGCTGGTCTTGCACAGGAGATGCAGGTCTTGGCTTGAGGAACCCTGATGGATGGTACCCTCAGAGAGGAGCAAGGCAGCATCAGAGGAAGGGTGTTCACAATGAAGGCACTACTGCCCAGCTGTTTTGCAGTTCCTCTGGTTTCACTGGGTAATATGACATGCCATTTTCTATCAAAATGCACATGGTAATGTCTGGAACAGAATTTCAAACCTTATCAAGAAATGTGCAAACATACTTCCTACTGTATTCTAAGTGGTATGAATGTATGCACACAGTACAGGACGAGCTGTCTAAATCTTACAGTTGCAATACATTCGTTACCTGTGACTAAACTTGTGGCTGTGTGATGGGAAAGAAATTCCAGGGGAGATTCTGAAGTAGATATGGGATAGCGTCTATCTTTGAATAAAATATTCCCCAAAGTTAAGGCATGCCTCAAAACAAGGTTTTTTGTTTGAGTGAATGCCTTGTGTCTTCTTTCAGAAGAAAAAAAAACAAGAGATGTTTAAACAAAATCAGTGTGCAACATCAATCGTTTCTTACTCTTTCCCAAATCAGAAAACTAGCAACCTTCCACTTCCCAACTGCGTGCATGAGAGAGGAGAAAGAGGGATGTCTACTAAATGGCAAAGAGACTCTGATAATAAAATAAAAAGTAAATACAGAAGCTCAAAGATAATAGAAAAGCATCCCTCTATGAAATTCTATATTAAGATTACAAACGTGGCCACAGTGACAATAGTGAAAGGTCCAGTAAACAACCACAAGACACACAAGTGGCATTCATGTGCAAAAATGATGTTATCACTGTCAAAATAGATTGCTATTACTTAAAGTTAATTAAGTGAAAAACAGAACAATTTTCTCATATTTATGGGACAGACTCTTTAAATAGTTGTGAACAATGTGCCAAACTCAATGACAAAATTTACATTAAAATACTGAAAATACAAGAAAAGTTTCTCGAGAAAAGAAACTTCCACTTATGTAACATCTAGAACTGCATATTCCTCTTACAGTTTCTTTGCCTTGTGGTTTGGGCTACTACTTGATAGGAGGAAGGACAGAGCCTCCAGCTCCAGACAGCCTTGTCTTTTTTTTTTTCCCCATTATTATCGTTATTATTATTTAATCAAACCTTGCTTTTACAAATTAACTAATGATATGCAGAAAAGGCAACGTCTCAGATGTGAGTAAGAGAGAGAAATGGGTTTGTAGCTGATGAGCAATTAGGTAGATCTGCAAAGGGATTAGAAAGCACTAAAATTCCAGGGTCAACTGTAGGAAGTTGTTGGTATAAGAAATCTCACAAAACAAAGCAGATGATGTTACAGGACTTCTGCTGAATGAGATGGGGAAATCAAGCCTCTTTCAAATTCAACCTGGTTAGACCAGAGATGGTTAGAAAGCAGAGGACTAGATTAAAGTTTGGCATATCCTGCTAAATGAAAATGACAAAATACTACTGACAAAGTGTCTTCCAGAAAAAGTCTAGCATAATTTTTTTTTTTTTTTTAAACTAAGATGTCACTTACTCTGTTTCAACCTTTTTAGAAGACGTTTATTCTTTAACCCTGCTTATCCACATCTAATGAAATGGCTGGTGCAAGTCTGGTGCTACCTGCAAGTTCCTTTCTTAACCCTCGCCTCTTGGTTCCTGACCAGATAGGCTGTAGCCCTGTGTCTGCTCTTAACAGCCATGAGGACTTTCAGACCACCCTGTAATACAAACTTGGTAAACACCTGATGTGAGTCCAAGATCATATTTTAGTTGCACAATGCAGAAGAAAAGGGTCTTTACACTTGCTTTGTGCCAATTAAGGTCAGGCAATGTCTGAACCCACATGAGGCTTGCCATGTTAAATGTACCTGTCAAGATTATTCAAGTCAAACAGTGAGTTTATATCCCATTGGCACTTTACTTGATATAACTATGATTTGATACTAAGAGGTCCACACACACCACTACAGCTCTTCTATCTAGATAGAAGTCCACAGTTCAGAATCTGCTTGGGCAGGGACATGTATCTCCAGGAATTTACATAAGGAATTTCCTTCATTGGTCACTGCCATCCCCAAAGCACTCAGTTTTCTGTCTTCCAGAGACAAGGAACTGGAAATGAAGAACGATTCACCGTTTAGTTTCCCCTAAAGGACTTAGTGTGATGAGACATGTAGAGGCACTAATAGACTGTGAAATAAGTGTGGGCTAAACTAATTCAGTAGTATTGATCCACTTGTGCTAGGGAGATTATTATGCATGTTTACTACCCTAGCCGCAAAGACTTCACAATATGGAAGATTGCAGGTGAAGTGAGTGAATAAGGAAAAAATTCAGGCCTCCAACCCACTCT
>VXAL01017242.1:3670-33566 GCA_013399475.1 Chauna torquata | reverse complement strand
ACACACACACACACACACACACACTGCATAGCATGATTTATCTTCAGAGCTTCACAAATATTAGCTAATTAATCTTACACCATTGTAGTTTCACTCCACAGCACATCTTAATTTTTCTTTATAATTGAAGATAAAGATTTTAACCAGCACAGAACTATGTACAATTTCTGAGGAGAGAGCTCCATGACCTCATCCTACTTAATTTGATCATACCAGAGCTAAAAAATTTTAAAAATGGATAGAGGAAATGGGCATATTTATAGAATGGACTACAATCACTTCTTCTGATTACTATTTAAAATAAAATGCATGCTCACAATCATAACAGTCAGTAATGTTGTTTTACCAGAATTTAATGAGGGATTTGTGGTTGAAGTTGGTACTTTTGAATTGCAGCTGGTTGAAGTGCTAAAATGTCAAGCACTGACTGATTGCTGCCTAACTACAAACCCATAAACAACTTTATATGGCTACAGAATGACTTCCTGAGGTCTTCACAGTGTTGCCATCAAGACTAATTTCAAGCAAGGTGCTTAACTCATGCACTATATTATATATATAATTTTCTTGTTGGACATTTTGGCATTTTTGCCAGTTAAAATACAGATGAAGCTCCCCCAGTAATCCTCACAACAAAACCTTCATCTCTTGCCTCTAAAAATCACTTATTCGTTTATTTTTATTTCTGGTCTTTACTTGTTATTGTAGCTGAAAACTGCATCAAGAGACATGGTGACATAGGTAATGTTCATTCAAGACAAGAAAGAAATCATCAATTCACGGCAACTCACTTGTGAAGGGGTAGAAACTTTACTGTTTATGCTCAGTGTGCCACCTCTTACTCAAAGCATTTTAAAACACAGCATACAGTGTAAAATTATTTACAGATTTATTTATCCCTACAATGGTGGGAAACTCTTCTGAGTACTTCTGAAATCATATAGGACCTCTATACATTTTACAATAGAGCAAACGGGCCAGCCAAGGTTTGTACAGCATAAAACTACAATATTATTCCCTCCAGTATGAACGTGATGTAAAAGAGGAAATAAACAAGTAGAATGAGTCAAGAGTGACAGAAAAGAAAATGAGGAAATCTTCTTTTATTAAAGAGAAAAAAGGTAGATTTTCTTTTCCATGTCCTGATTTTGGAACAGTTTTACAAAACCTTTGCCTACACTTTTATCTGACTTCATACAATATCTAAATGACAACACAGAGAAGACAGGTTTATCTGGACCAAAACTAATAGACGATTAGTGTGCCATCAAGCTCTGCAAATCTAAATTGCTCCCAAGAACACAAAAAGCAAGTCTTAGTAATATAATATTCTCTTACCATTCATACACATTTTTTTTAAATCTAAGTTATTAATAGAATTGATATGACTCTTACTAATATCTTACCTTTGATCTGCTACTAGAACAAGAATTCAAGTGAAAGATGACACACCATACTGCATCAGGCTCTAGGGAAACTTCTTCAACTGTTTTACACTTCTACATAGACTGGTTCACTGTTTATTAACACATTGGCTATTTATTTCTTAATACCTCATTTCACAGCCTATCTATATATCACATATATCTGTGCCTGACTATATCAAAATATCTTAACAATGACACACTGTGAGGTCAATTAAAGATCTTGTTAAAACAATACAAGACTCACAAATATGTTTTCCTCGGTGTACACTTTAAAAGCCAATTTCAACTCTGTTTGATTATTTTCTGTTTCATGCAAATAAGCCATTAAGCTCCCAATGAAAACTTCACATTTGCCAACATGCATTCAACTCATTTTTCTAATATGAAAATGCAAACCTAATTTGAGAAGTTTATGGTTTCAGTACCACTTCCGTGTATAACACATTTCCATTGAAAATGGTTCTCTCTCATTTTTTTCTAATAAATAGCCTATTGTATTTATTGCATATTATATTTTTGCCTGTATCTCAGCAAATTATGCTTCACATAAAAATAACATTTTCACTGGCCTTTTAGGAGCTCAGTATATTTTTTTAACAACTTGGTTGACTGAACAGCTTAAAAAGTTACTGAATATTCGAAACAATTAGACACTGTCATTGCAGTCTATATTTTAGAGTGTCCCATAAATCTACAGCTTTCACTACAGCTTTTACCTGCACAGTTCAGTAAATCTTTAAAATTATACTATTATGTTTTCCTCTCCTGCTCCCCCCAAAAGGCTGCATTACAACTCTGACAAGAAAATGCAACTGGTGTTAACTACTAAACCCACATAGACAGATTTACATGGAATAGTAGCCCATTGCTGTCACAATGTTCCTATTTCAGTCTTACTCAATGTGTTCTAATCCTGGCAGCTTGGCTGAACTCTCGTTTAGAACTCATTGTCATTTTCTCTAAATCAAATACCTCCATGGTCCTTTGCACCATCTTATTCTAAGTTTGTATATGCATATTAAAAGAAAACTTTTTTCCCTCTCTGAAGATGTCAAAAAAGATGTTGTTTTTGTGACTGACAGTGAAACTGAATAAAAAAGTCTCCCATCTGTCTGTCCTTTGAGTGTTCATTCATGTCTTCAGGAATGTCAAAATTTCTCTGTACCTGAGTTGTACAATTTACAGTACATCTGTTCTGTTAACCATATGATTTGATATTGATTAAAAATAAATTTCAAATTTATTTAAAACTGAATCCATTCAATTTCTGCTGCTTCTATGAAATACAAAACAGGTATGAAGAATGATTCCATATACCATTGTATGGGCATGTTTGACAGTGTGACAGCATATCTTTAATATCAAAATGAATAAGCCTTCTGACTAACATTTTCTACTATAGTCGATGATAAATGCATAACTCTATCATTTATCCCCGCTTATATCTTCTCTTGAAAGGTTACGTACAGATTACCCTTCATATTCAAAATTTCCTCCACCGGCCAGAGAATGCAGAGAAGTGTTACTGCCTATAATAAGATATTCAACTGAAGGGTTAAGATAATCTGTAGAATTATTTAAATACCACACTTCTTTTTCCTTAGATTAGTGATATGAACTACCTGTTTTTGTTCATCCTGCAATGGAAATATCAAAAAACAACCTGAAAGCATACCATTATCATGGATGATAGCATTATCACCAGTTCAGGTTACATTCTGCATTTTACTCTTTAATTTGAATATTCTAAATCTCTCTGGCTATGATTCCTGGGTGAATAAAATATGAACTTGTGAGCTCAGGTTCTTTCTTTCTCTCCTCTATTGCTTCACTCTCTTCACAACTTTTGCAGTTTTTCCTTCCTGCTTACAGTGATTTCCTTGACAGCAACTAATAAATCATTGCCCCTTAAACATGCTGCTGAAGTTTCCATAAAGCTGGATTTTCTTAAGTTAGTATATAAATATATGTATCATACTTATGCTCTGCATGTATGCTTTTGAAATGCAAAGAAACAGTGTGATGAAATCCTCTGAAGAGTACTGTGAGGACCCCTTCCCCACTGTAGTGCCCCAGCACTGATCTACTACTGAGGAACGTACCATAGTATGATGCAACAAAATGTTTTGTTGTGAAAAAAATATTCGTCCTGAAGAGTGCTACAAAAGCAAGTTTTACTGACAAATATCCTTTTAGCTTCCCCGCTCTCAGAATTAATTTTGCTCCCATTCTTTCCTTGTCTTCCTGTTTTGCCTGCTGTAACCCTTTCTGCGCCTGCCTGTAAGCTAGACTCTAAAAGGATTTAGACAAGTAAATGATGGACAAGGCAGCAATTCATTTTCAAATGCTCGGTCCTAGAGAAAAATCCATAACCTTTAATAAGGCACCTGGATTCCTCATTTATTACCTAAAACAGTGTTTCATAAACTGCCTGCTGAAGGAGGTAATTCCCTCTCATGCTAGAGTTACTTACTCAGAACTGCAAACTTTGTCGTCCACTCATGGGGCACCCCAGCACCCTGCATCCTCCCTGGGAAGGGAAAAACACATCTGCTCTTGGAGAGAAAGGCAGACACCTCTCTCATTGTAAAAGAAGAGGAGGACAAGAAGGTGGACACCCAGGGGGTCATTTCCTGACCAGTATTGTTACCATGCCTTTCTCAGCTGTGTGGCCAAAGTTGTTCATCTTCAAGCCCCTCCTAAGAGACATCTGTATTTGCAGAGGGTCAGGCAGAGCTGGGCACTCGCCACTCGCACTGATGATGCTGTGCTGTTGTGGAAGGAGAGATTTACGGGCTTAGAACAAAAGTGATATAGAACATAATTTAGGACCTTTGATGTCAGGGCACTCAATAGACATTACTCCTAAACTGGCATTATAAAGAACAGCAATTGAATAAAGCAAGAAACAGCACTTAAAGTGAGGCTGGCCACACCAGAGCTACATGCAAACTAGGAGAGAAGAGCAGAAGCTGAAGAATTGCGCAGGGGGAAGAGAGTAAAAGTTTGAATAACAGTATGGGTGTTCAGATCCTTGATACTACATAAAACCCCTCTCAAAATACTTATAGCCATGATTTAATTGCATCTTTCATCTTTATTTCTGATGATTATAATAGCATTTCATCCTATAGTGGTCAGCTGGATTACCAGTGATAACTCTGTCTCCATTGTGCTTGCTCTCAGTCATATTCCTCAGGTAATTCTGGTGTATTTTTTCCCCAGCTACTGACAAATACATTTGACTACATTTAAATGTTAGATGTCTCAGTGTTTTCTCACCAACATGTTATTTATTTGAAGCAAGCACTATACCTCTAAGGAGATGTATGCATCCCCCTTATATTGTTTCCATAGGTGCTATTTTTTTTCTGTTTTAGAAATATGCATTAACATACTTAAGGAAAGAAAGAAGTCTTGGTTAGTCAAGCTAGTAGAAGTACATGTTTTCCTGGATGAAATATCTCAAACAAAATAAAAATATATTATGTTTAAGATAATACATAAAAGAAACTAAAACAAGAGAGAATTGCTATTTTGGAAAGTCAGACGATTTGAAAACTACCTCTGAACCATAGCGATACAAGCAGACAACTTCAGAGAAAGCTTTTCATCTGTTCCTGAGCAGCACTTATATTGACAATTACAATATCAGGGTAGTTTCAACAAAACACTGGAAACATCAGAAATGGAGGTTACATGTGAAGCAGCAGAAGGCAAAGCCTTGTGCTTTGGTGCATCTTTAAATCAACAGGAAATTGGGAACCGCCAGCTGCAGCCAATTTCAAAGGCCCTTCAGCACTATGTGAACACTGTGAGCGGTGAGTATGCGAGAAAGTGGTACATTCTTCTGGAATAAAGTTTTATTCATGTTGATCCTGCCTAAAGTCACTGTCTCCTTCAGGAAATGACTTGAAATTACAAACCACAAACACCCGTGGCACTATTCTTGTCTTAAAATGTTAATTATTGCTGAAAGCCAGAATGTCCCACTGAGGAACAGGAGACCTGGGGCCTTGGATGCAGACATTTTTGCCCATACTTTAAGACCTCTGGGGGTATCACACACGTGGAACTGCTATCTTCCAGTGGAAAAAATCTCAATGGCTAATTAGCAGTATGCAGAAATAACTTTTGTGGGAGAGACAAGTTTTGGAACTAATAATTGGTAGGCTTGATCTACTTTGCTTTGATTTGCAGTTATATCGCATGACAGACATATGGCTGGAAAGAAGAAAAATTCAGCGCCTCAGTCTATTGTAGCATCCTTTTAGCTAGCTCAGATGAGTGGAAATGGAAATAAAGTGATTATTCCAATTATCAAAGGCTCACAGGAATACATTGAGACACGAGAAATTTACCCTCATTTAATCAACTGCTTGAAATTAAAACTGCAAGAAACAGCAAGGGAGTCAAAAGCTGCATGAAGTTCAGGCAACCTAACTGAGGCAGCGCAGGGAAGCAGCGTGCACCGAGCAAACGGGGACACGTTTCTGTCCCCAGTCTGTGCTGACGAACACCAATTAAGATCTCCAGAGCACCAGAACTAGACTTGAAAACAACAAGAATGACATTTAAATTGATTTTGAATATCATTTATCTATTGTTTAGATTTACTGAAACACACTCCCCTTTGCTTCCATCCTCTGGCATTTGTCCATTACAGTAGTGTGCCAGAAGTGTTCAATTAAAATCTGAAACAAAAGGGATTGGCCCTCTGAATTACAGAAATTAATCTTTTTAAAAGATGATACTTGTTAATAGAGGACATCTTATCACTGTGATTCACTGTCTGCATTAATTCCATTAAGCATTCATACTCCCAGTGCATTTCAAGTTCACCCACAAGCATATTTTCACTGAAACCTGAGTATTTTTCTTCATAAAATAAAATTACAAATAGATTTGATTTCTTGGTTTTGCACAAAACTACAAGTGTGCACATTTTCAGCTGTTTCATGGATGAAACTAGAGATATTTCCTTTAACTTAAGTCTTTGGGGGCCTGGGTGTGGGTTTTATTTTTTGTTTTGGTTTGTTTTCGTTTGTTTTGGTTTCGGTTTGGGGTTTTTGTTTGTTTGTTTCTTTCTTTTTAGAATTCAATATGTTCTGCATAAATCCAAAGCAACCTTGCAAGATCTGAGGGAAAAAATGTTGTAAACGCACAATTTCATCATGGAATAACATCTGTATATAATCTGAAATATCAACAATACACTGTTTAATGAAAAAGTACAATATTAATTATATGGCATTCCAGTCTCATGAAAAAATATATTACATGTCTTAGAACCAAATAAAAGAAGCACTGATGAAAATACAATGTAACTAAATGCCAATACTCATCCATATAATCTCAGTGAGGTAACTCAAATTGCCAAAATATGATTGAAGAAAAAGAATTCAAAAGTGAAAATAAACAGAAAACAAAGTTCAGTAGCATAGACTGGATACAAATAGTACCACTTGCATATCCTCATTTATTATTATATCCAAAAAGTGCTAACATTTATTTAGCCTATTTTATTAATCCGTTTAAGGGATATTTGTGGTAAATAACACTAACTAAAGTAATCAGAGAATGCTTAAATTATCTGGATCAGAATTTAAATAATAATAGCTAAATAAAACTTTCCATTTTCTAAACTCACTGCAAATTTACCATCAATGCAGCATAATCACACTTCTATGTGAATCGTCCTACACCCTGGTTCGCAACATATAATGCAGAAAGTAGGCAACTTTTTTTTGTAGATTTTATTAGCACCTTTGTAAGCAGTGCTACAAGAAAAGGCTCTGCTGCTTGTTTTCAGACTGTTCCCAGAAGTAAACTACAGGTCTATGTATTTCATTCAGATCCTGTTCTCCCCCTCCATTATCATATATCTTCACTTTCCAAATAATTCTCAATGCCTAAAATTTACTGAACTTTGACCAACAGACTAAAGGTTAAACTAAAAAAATCAAATAGCTGCCGGAATAATATGGTCCTCATAAATCAAAAAGGCAGCAGCCTGAACTTCAAGAGTGATCTTGAGACTGCAAAACCCTAGTAAAAGTGGAATATATAAATTCACAAGCAGATTTAAATCTTGGTTTAAGCAGGAAAGGATGCTGTGTGGATTTGTGACTCAAAGAGTATTTATAACGCTGAATTGTCTCTGCTAATTTGAATCCAAGAATGCTGCAAAACCACTGAGTGAGCCTACCAGTGGGATTAGACTCGCAGTCATTCAACTGTTTGTTCATCTGTTATATGTATCTTCAGTTATCACAATGTTTCCAGTTCTTTTTTTCTCTAGGAAGCTCACTGTTCAAAAAAAAAATCAATTTTTAATTATTTTAAATCATATTACATTTGTGCTTTTGCAAAATGTGATTCTACAATAGGTACCATAATAAAGCTATTACCCCACGTGATTACCATTACTGAGCTATGATCCTTATATATTGGCTTAATTGAGGCAATTAATATCTAATTTTATATCCCCCATCTTTTACTTCACTAATAAGTAGTGAAAATCCATTAAGGTAATGTAATTATGCAGGTTGGAACATAACAGGGAAGAAATAATAGTTCATTTAGGTTTGACCTCACAATAATATACCTTGGAGTTTGCATGCTATGAAGCTGCAGCTTGCAGCTATTTAGAATCTCATCTTATTTATGGTAATATACATCCTGAACACCTCTGTGTAAGCTTGTGAATGAGGTACTGAGATCAATCTGACCAAGTTCAAATGTTAGCACTCAATACAAGAAAAACTTGTATATATAAATCAAGCTTTTCCACAGTATTACCTTAAACAGAAGCTTTGCCACTTCCTTTTTTTGACTAATCTCTAGTATCATTTTACATTCTGAAGTTGAAGGGAAAGACAAAACACCTCCTACTGACCTCCTTTAGCAAAAGAGCTCATGCAGCAAATTAATTATGTTTATACATAGTGAAAAAGAGTATGCTGTTGAACAGTTGTTGCAGAGACACTGGAGATAAAAATGAAGAAAAAAACTAAAGATGACTGAAAAGCCTAGAAATGGTCATACAGAAGAAACATGTTCTCTTCTTTGTTTCACAGAAGAAACAAGATTTTTTTTCTCATTCTAAACAGTTATATTTCTAGGTACACTGCAGCTTACAGAGTCATAAGGAGTGTAAGTTGTTTCAAAACAAATCTTAAATAGAAGGGACTGGCATCTCAAATGGTGAATGAGATGTGTCATCATCAGAATCTGCTAGGTTATGTTCATTTCCACCAGCTCCAGAATTGGTAAATTGCATTTAGTGAGGACATTTGTGTTGAGGATAATGCATAGAAATACATCATTTATGTTCAACGTGTATATATAATAATGGTGCATAAGCTCATGAACACACATTCATTACTTACATTAATTTTTATTTCTGAAAAACAGGTTGCAAGACATAGTTTTCCACCATCACCAACAATAGTTTATTTGCAACAGCTCTTCAATGAAATTTTCTTCTGCCAAAGTGCAAAAGTGTACAGGCTAATCAAGCTAAAAGCCAGTGATGTCCAGAAACATACTAGGAATCAGAAAAAATTGCATGTAAATGAGCAGCTTTAGGATCTTGCTACTTTGTCAAAAACAAAAGAAAATCAGCTAGCCATATACTAATCTGTACATAACATATTTCTGAAAGCCACAGAAATACTGATGAATGATGGTTTGGATACACAGAACTAGAACAATAAGCAACAACAAAAGTACTTGTTTATTCATCAGTGTTTACCATTGCAGTGGTGAAAACTACAGCTCTCTATGAAGCATTTAAGATAAACTGTTCACAAACACAATAAAAATTAACTGAGCAATGCACCTTAGGGGTTCTTCAAAAAGAAACTCCATAGCAGTTGTTAATCCACTCAAAAGATTATGGGGTTCAGGCCATGACCTATGGATAATCAAAAACCTGTAGAGTATTGCTTGTAATTCTAAGCTCATAGGAAAGACAGAACCTCTTTGTTCCAGGGCATTAGATTAAACGTTAAAAAAAAATAAAAATTAAAATCAGCTTCCTGCAGGATGCCAATTCATATCTAATGGAAAAGGAAAAGAGGGAGAAATGAGGTTAATCTAAAAGAATCTCACTGACACTGCATACCACAGAAAAGGTTTGAAAACACACATACATGTTTCCAGAGAAATATGGCACTGTACCTGGTGATGTAGGGAATTGCCTTCACACAGTGGTGATGACTACACACACTGTAATCCAGAATGCAAGACATGACAATGGATGGATGGAAGGAAGGAAGGAAGGAAGGAAGGAAGGAAGGAAGGAAGGAAGGAAGGAAGGAACGAAGGAACGAAGGAACGAAGGAACGAAGGAAGGAAGGAAGAGAAAAGAGAAGGAATGAGAATGATATCAAACCACATGAAACAAAGATGAACAACTTGAAAACTTCAAGGACATACTGAAGGATGCCCCCTTCAACTTAGTTCTGAAACCTCTAAACTAATCTAATCACAACACATACTTCTGCAGACCTCACCCTGACATGTGTTTACTTTCTGTTTATAAATGCAGTAAAGAGAGACTGGTATTCTGTGGTATATCCATTTCAGTTGTTATTATCAGTTAACATTTAACATCATGATTTAACATCATGATTTAACATCAGTTAACATTTCAGTTGATATTATCATCCATTATTAGAGCATTACAGACTGTGGTAACAAAACCACTGTCACCAAAGATCACTTGTTGGGTTTGGTTTTCTTTTTGTTATTGTTGTCATCAAGTATCTCGACCAATACATTATATTAGGTTCTGAACACATGGAGTGAGATGTTTAACACTTTTGCAGTCATTGGAGAAGATGACAATAGCCATTTAAAATTTATCTTAAAATTCCAGAGAAGGAATAGATACATGTTCTTCCTCTTTAGTCCCAGTACTGATGCAGCTTAGGCAACTTCCCCCTGAAAAAGGTCTACTGCAGTTAGGGGGAGCAGGGATGAGAGGCAGCAAAGAGAGGGGACTTCTGAAACCAGCTTTGTGAACAAGGCAAGGGCAACACTGAGCAGCAGCAAGACTGTTCACAACTCCCATATACAGCCTTTCAAATGATGTACAGTTAACCCCCAATCTTAATCTGTCATTTTTATGTATTGTTTTAATTACCTGTGTTACATTAAAATAGGGTTCACAAATATTAAGTTACTTTGGTCTACTTAAAGAGTAGACCCAATTGACAAGGTGCTATCATTGCTGAAAGCTATCCATAGAAAGAGAAAGAAAATAACTTATACTATAAGGAGCTGCTGTTGTTATTTATGGTATCTTTTTCTCTCTCTATATATATTTTATTTCTCTAACAGTAAATAGCCAGATTAGTGATTGTGGGGGGAGGGAGTGGTTGCATCTTTAACTGTAATACCCTCTTATGCATAGAAAGTACTCAAAATGAAAGAAGCTGAGGGATTGCATTTCTGGACTCATAATAAGAGATATGATTGGGATCCTAGTATGTTTTTGTTATTTAGAATACAACTTCACTACAAACTAAAGATGTATAAGTTACTTGGTTTCCTGAATCTTTGAATAATCTTCTCTTGTTCTGACCTTATCAGTTTCTTAGAGATGAAAATATTAGCCTAACTATTCTTTAAAAAATGCTAGTACATGTCCTCAAAATAATTGTTCGTTGAATTGGGACTCCTTTGGTTACCAGTATTACCTGTATATCATCTGTTTATATCTTATATTATTGTATGTGTATATTGTATACATTATATATATTGTATATTGTATGCACAGATCATCTATTTATCTTCTGAGCAGTACTGAACAATGATAATTTGGAAATCAATGTAAAACTTTTGACATGTATCCCTTATGCTCACAAAGCAAGCGAAAAATAAATTCAATTACACAATTCTGTTTACTAAGAACTGAGTTTGTATCTATCCTATGCATTTTTATATATTTATTTTAAGGAAACTACCTTTTAAGTACTATGTAGGGTTTTTGGTTCATGTATTTTACTAGTGTAATTTGAATAGCATAACAAATGAAACTGAGAAACCAAACACAACTAAAGTAACCATTTAGTGATGAAAAATAGCATCCGTTTTTCCTGTTATTCATCTGATTTATGTGAAAAATCATTAATGTTATTTTCAAATTAATTTAAATTATGTTCTAAATCAGTAATAATTAGATGATAAACTGAAATCCCATGTTTCAAAGCAAAATTGCTATATATTGTGCAGCCTAACTGATGGCTCAAAGAAGAGAAACGCTGGAATTACTGCAAGTTGGCTCTTTTATGTAACTGTTCTCCTTAGTGCACCATCGTAGCTTTCAATTACAGAGAAAATAAGTCTAAAAATAAAACACACCTAAAACATAGATGCACACAAAAAAGTTATGTTCTAAAGTCACATACAAATCCAAGAGCTGAAAGCCACTGTAATACATGAAGTTCAAAGCAGCAGGATGAAGCAGCAGTTGAATCTACTGGTACAGGCAGCAAAGTTCCCACATTATCCCACCTCTACCTAGCAGTTTCATTAAAACTGGAAGAGTTATCAGTAGTTTCGGTGAGAGATTCTGCTAAATTCTAGTATAGATAATAAGTCAATAAAGCCATGGTTAACTGATAGAAGTTAAACACCTTCTAATACTAATTGGATACTGTTAAGGACTGAAAGAAAATCCTAAACAAATGGTGCTTAACCAAGCTGCCTATAATTGAGGCTCCACAAATTCTTTTCAAAAAGCCTACTGAGGACTGATGAGAGGGGCAACCCCTCATCACAAATAAAAATAATCCTAGATGCAAAACAACACCAGAATCAAGATGCAAATTCAGCAGCTGCTTAGCACAAGTGATCCCACTGAAACCACCCAAAGTTCTGTCCCAGCTCAGTTGGCTACCTGCACAGTGTGCTACATAATGCAACCACCGGCAGACTGTCATTTAAATACACATACACATTCACAATCCTAGGTCTTGGGTTTCACCTTACACTTTATTAAAATTTTAATAAAATGATGAGACTGGGGAATAATTTAAAGAAGTGTCCATTGCTCCCCCTACTCCTCAATCTTTTGCATGGGGACCTCTCATATTCCCACCTGGATATATCAGCGCTCTAAAGGGGCTGGCACATCGTTTTGTCTTCTGCTGAAATTTACTCATGGAGAGGTTGTGCCAATTAAGTACTGTTTTTGGTAATCAGGAGGAAGACTTGGAAGGCAGTTATTCCTCTCCTCCTGCAGTCCTACACAGTCTTGGGACAAGCTGTAACTGTTGAGACAGGCAGGGAGTCTCATTAGGGTGGTGAGCGTATTATTTTTAAGGCTAATCCTAGCAATGTGCTGTGAGTATTAGTTAATAAATTACTGTTTTACAATCCTAGGTTGTGCATATCCTGGCTGAAGAGTCTCCTTACACACTACTAAAAAGTTACTAACAGGGTGAGCCAGAAAGGGAGTGTTGCACTGTATTTTCCTGTTTTTTATCAACCATTTTACAGTTTCCTTCAACTGTTTTTTTGTTGTTGTTTGTTTTCTTGTTCGTCTTGTTTCTTCTAAAGCTAACCTAGAATATATAGAAGTCATTATATGATTTGGTAAAACATTTAGTCATTCATCACCAGTTATTTTATTTTTTTCTCTGAGTTCTCTTGACTCAGGTTTCCTGAACACCTGGGAAGGAATATGTTGTTTTGCATTGCTGAGCAAAGCTCACATCTCGTCAGTGCAAAAAGCCAGCTGAGAACGCATTATGTGACACAACTGAGATAGCAGCATACAAAAGAAATCATAATGGACAAGGAGGTCTAAATCCTAGTAGTTAAAATGAGTGAGCATATTAAAGACTCAACTACTCTCCAGTTAAGTAGGAGAGGAAGCAACACTTGTAAAATGTGAATCTTCAATCTCAAGACATGTAGAGGAAAATAGCACATTAGAAAAAAAAAAGAATCTTATAAGTCTAGATGAACCCCTAAAAAGACGTAAACCAATCCACCCCCCCAACCCTTAACAACAGAAACTTGAAAAGATCATTTTTAACCGAAAAAAAAAATTCAGCTACCCTCAAAATCTACATAAATTCAGTGCTCCCCTACTTTTCATGGAACTGTTTTTCTGAAAACAGTATGAGACTGATTTCTCTGAGTTTTTTTTGTGACACCCTTTCAGCTTTGTCAGTCAGCAGTACTCTGTGTTCGGTGCATCAAGCGGCAATGTCTTTCATTAAATTCTGCTGGATAAACTCTGTTCTTTCACACGTCATTTCCTGTTCCCTTACAATAATTTCCACCTGTTGCCTATGAATTAATTTAAGATCCTTATTACTATGCCCTACCTTGTAAACTACTTTTCCCAGATAAAATCATAAAAAGTGGCTTTCTCAAAAAGAGATGCTGTTTCCTGTTTTTGGAAAGAGAAATTATTCTTTTCCTTCTTCTTCATGCAATTTCCTTCATGAATATCAATACTGTATCTCATGGTATGTCTTAATTTGAATGGTTCACAATTACCTTGGCTATTTCTCCTTATTGGGGAAGAAAAAATGTTTTTGTTTGTAAATATCCAATAACCACTTGGAAACATTCCTTAAGAATTATATATAAATTATATATAAAATAAATGTTTATAAAGAATTCCTTGATACAAATAGATTTCCTGACACTTTATAAAAACCTACAAATAAAAGATACAGCCCTAAATAAGTATCTAATATTTGGTAAAATAATTCATATTCTGTCTCCAATGGAGCATATATATTAAATCTTTTGGAATGAAAGGGAATATATATGATTAATTATTTCTATGATGGTTAGCTAGCATCCAGGTACTGTGCATTTAATCCTTTGTTAACAAATTTTATATGGCACTGTAAGAGAGAGATTTATAGGAAGACTGGGAAAAGACTCGCATTAGTAAATTTTCAAGGGGGTTAACTCCACATACAGAGACAGCACAGAAACAGAAGGCTAAGGGAAGGGATTTGTGAGTTTGGCCTCGCTGAAAGTTTTGAATGCTTGGGGAAAGTGGCAGGACACAATTTAACAGGGGCAGGCTCATAAGGATTTGTACCCAACCTTGAGACTGAGTGAGGCTTTTGCATTTAATTCTCAAAGCAAGAGATCAAGTCCAGGGCAATAACTGCTCATATGTATCATGCTCAAGAACCTTACTGCATGATAGACATGCTGATTTTAATTAATCAGTCCATTTACTTTCACTCATTTTGCTGACTGGAAAAATCTTCCTTTCCAAACTCATTAGTTCCTCATTTAATTAGCTTTTTTACATAAAATTAAGGAGGAAAGCTTTGGGCATCACAGAGATTTATGCACAAGATACTCTTTATTTATGCATAGTCCCATGCTCAGCAAAACACAGCAGTCATCCAACTGTCCTGTAAAACAAGAGTTGGACGCCTTAATCATTGTCATTTATACACAACTTTGCAAGCACCTGCATCTTCTACAAGGCCCTAGTTTGAAGCCACAAAGTCTGCTGACATCTCTGTATTAAAACCATATCTGAAATTTAAAGTTTGCTTAGCTGCTTTATCATGATAGTGATTAACATTTCTCTGGAGTTGTCCTGTCCGGAGAACGAATATCCCTTTATTTCCTCATGAAACCTCAAGGCTGTTACCTAAATTCATTAGTACCCTGCAGAAGCTTTTCAAGAGGATGAATTAGTTTTACACAGACTTTTATAGGGATTTCATTTCATCAGAATTATCCCCTCCACCAACTTAACGCTAGTACATACTTTCCCATTGAAATATTGTATTGTTTCTCACCATATAAAACCGAAATTGGACAGCAGCATAATTGCAAAATGCTATCCAATATTTCATTTTCCACCAACCCAGAGGATAAATACATGGAATGATATCTATCAATCGTTTATCCCAAACTGTTACTGTTATAATTTAAAAGAAAAAAGAAGTGGTATCATCAAAAATAAAACTAACTAAAGAAGAAAGGGCAAAGATAATTGCTAGTAGGATTCCATTTCGAGCCTGGTATACACTAAGTCTGCCTTGCATTGCTGAATGCCTTTTTTTTTTTTTTTTTTCAGAAGCTCAGGATTTTTCAGTGTGGCTAGACCCACTTCTATGCTACATATGGCAAATTCTTTGAAGCCACTTCAAAATTTTCAGAAATAAAAGCCTGGCAAAATTATGAAAGATGCTGTTAAGATACACTGATTACCCTAAGCTAGAGTAGCAGTTGGGAGGTATTGCACGTGCTACTGTTTATAGCAGCCTTGTGGCTTACATTAAATTACTCAGGGGAAAAAGAGCAAACTGCAGGAGAACAGTTTTCTTCCAGCTTCCCCAACATGTGGACCAACTGCAGACCTACCTAAGAGAAACATGAACTTTTTTTTTAATAGATTCCAAAAGCCCAGTAGAGCTTGTTGGCCATTATGAACAGCATAAAAATGTATACCATATATACGAAAGAAACCAATTCTGTTTCACTGCAAAAAGATCTCATGTAAGGCAAACATTAAAAAAAAAAATAATAGAAGTGGTGAAAGGAAGAACAACAGAAAAAAATATCAAAATGCCTCTATAATTATCTGGGTACTGGAGAATCCAGCACATCAGCCTGAATATGTAAGCTTCTGAGAGGTGACTTCACCTGAAGCAAGGGGTGTTCATCATCTCAATACACTCAATACCTTGAAGAATTGGTCCTTTAGTTTTTTTTGTGTGTGTTCTAAAGAAAATTCCTAAAGGGGACTGACTGATAAACTGGGGGCAAAAGGGATCTTAATGGACAAATTTTCCACATTCAACTTGTACAATGTGTCTAAACATTCAGCTTGCAGCAATTATTTCATCAGCTCTAGTACACAATCTTGTTTTCATGTTGTGCTAATGAGTTGAGCAGATGTAAATAAAAAAGATATTGCTCAGAAATAACATCTCACATCTTTCTCTGAGGATATTGATCAGATGAAAAAATCATTCTTTCTTTGAATATTTTATTTAATTTATGTAATTCCTTCTGGAAAGCTCTCCCATTCCCACATTTATTCAACCTTACTACAGCATAACGTCGTAGTTATGATTTTTAAGTTATGAAAATTTGTCAGGACTTTTTGATACTGTTATATTGGTCATCAATCTTGCATTAATCATATGTAATAAGGATAGTTATAGACCCCAAAGTTTTATGTTCTTTTAACTATAAAAACAAAAACAATAATAACAGAGTGTGGTGGTTTTACCCTGCTGGGCAGCGGAGCTCCACCACAACCGCTCGCTCACTCCCCCTCCTCAAAGGAACAGGGGGAGAAAATATGGTGGACAAGGGCTCAAGGGTTGAGATAAGGACAAGAAAGTTGCTCACTAATTACCGTCATGGGCAAAACAGACTCAACATGTGGAGATTAATGTAATTTATTACTATCACTAGCAGACTAGAGCAGTGAGAAACTAAAAGCAAACTAAAAACACCTTCCCCCCATCCACCCTCTTCTACCTCCTTCCCCCGAGCGGCGCAGGGGAACGGGGAACGGGGGCTGCGGTCAGCCCATATCACTGCGTTGCCACCGCTCCTTCATGGTCGCTCTCTGCCCCTGCTCCAACGTGGGGTCCCTCCCACAGGATGCCGTCCCTCCTGAACAGATCCTGCGTGGGCTTCCCACAGGCTGCAGCTCTTCAAGAGCTGCTCCAATATGAGTCCGTACCACAGGGTCCATCCTTGAGGAGCAAACTGCTCCAGCACGGGTCCCCCATGGGTGGCAGCTCCCACCGGATCACCTGCTCCTGCGTGGGCTCCTCTCCACGGGCTACAGGTCCGGCCCGGAGCCTGCTCCTGCGGGGGCTCTCCATGGGCTGCAGCCTCCTTCAGGCCACATCCACCTGCTCCACCGTGGGCTCCTCCATGGGCTGCAGCATGGAAATCTGCTCCGCCGTGGTACCCCATGGGCTGCAGGGGGACAGCCTGCTCCACCATGGTCCTCACCACGGGCCGCAGGGGAACTTTTGCTCTGGAGCACCTCCTCCCCCTCCTTCTTCACTGACCTTGGTGTCTGCAGGGCTGTTCCTCACTCCTCTCTCTCCCAGCTGCTGTTGCACAGCAGTTTTTTCCCTTTCTTAAATCTGCTCTCACAGAGGCACAAACAACATCGCCCACTGGCTCAGGTCTGGCCAGTGCCAGGTCCCTTTTGGAGCCGGCTGGAGCTGGCTCTTATCTAACATGGGGCAGCTTCTGGAATCTTCTCACAGAAGCCACCCCTGTGGCCCCCCTGCTACCAAACCTTTACCACATAAACCCAATACACAGAGAAAAAAAAAAATGACAGCCTCGTTGGCAAAACTGAAAAGATTTTTTCTTGCAGATACCTTCCAAAAGATCATACAACAACATTCAAAACTATTATTCAATATTCAGTAGTATTCAATAACACAGAAGTGTCATACTTATATGTTTTAAATAATCGCATAATTCTTTTGACATTTCAATTTACATGTGTATACCCCATGTCCTCCATGGAGGAGGTAAGAATATCTCAATTAGTTGAATCTGGCAAACGACATGGTTTTATGTACAATAGCATGCCCTGTTATTAGCGTAGTGATTTTACTGACCTAGAATGTCACAAAGGGCACATTTGCTTTTTTTTTTTTCTGAGATATATATATGCATTCATACACACTTACAATTTACCTTTCAAGTTTGGGCTTTTGTAAAAGCAATCTGGGTTTGCAAGTCCTTTGAAGGCTATCTAAGGTTTTCTTGCAAGAAAAGGGTCAAGGTCATTTATTTTATAATACGCAGCAGAGACTTTCAAAAATGCAACTGCAAATTCTTATTCAAGTTCTTATTTCTAGATTTCCCACTGAAAATCATCTGTGAATTATGGCAATATGTATGTTGTGATTTGTACCGTCTTGCTAATTCTTCTGTTCAGCCTCACAGCTAAGCAGAAGAGCTTGCAAAATGAAAGTTTCAGAAATTGGCAATGTCCAAGAGTTTGAACTAAATGTCATTTCCATCCTCGATGATGCTGACAGTTTTATGAGCTGTGGCACACACATAATATACTGCACACTTAGAGCATGCTAAAGTGTTACTTTAAAAGTGTGGCAGATGTACATCCCCAGCAGGATCTCACATTACAGAAGCCACGGTAACCCTGCCATACAGCTGATCCCTTTGTTTGAGCAGGCAGAATATCACCCAGAAAAAAAAACAAAATGCCCAAACCCATACAATTCCTCCATCCCTGGAAGTGCTTAAGGCTATGCTGGATGAGGCTTTGGGCAACCTGATCCAGTGGAAGGCATCCCTGTCCCTTCCAACCCAAACCATTCTAAGATTCTAGGATTCTATTAAGTTCCTATTAAATACCAGCTCACCATCTACATTTCATTCTGTAACTCGTAAGGTCTTCATGAGACACAATTACTAGAACTGCTTTTCATTTACCAAATGTTCATCTGTAAGACGAGGAACAAAAGCATACAGAATAACATAATAATATGTTTCTAATGTAGAAGCTTGAATATAGCTTGGCATAATAAGACTAATTTGCTGAATAGGTCTAAAGGGCTCTGAAGTTCACCGCCTTCACAGCCATTTGCAAACCCATTTCTTTCTTCAAGCCCATGACAACAAAAAAGAGAGTGAGTGTGAATCCACTCTATATATTTCAAATAAAAATTTGATGTAATCAGGTGCTAAGGTGATGAATGTATAAAAGATGAACTGCTACAATTGAGAGAACATTATGGTAGCATCTTTAGTTAGCGTCTCCCATACATTTGCTTTTTCTTTACTCATATGCCATCTTTAAAGCAAGTTTCTAATATATCCAATTATACATCAAACAATAATCTCTTTATCTCCTGGTGAGAAAAATGAAATTGTGCATCTAAATCAAGTAAAAACTCATATGAGAAACAATCTAGCCTTCCAACGTGGCAGCTCTGTCATGACGAAGTATTTCTTTGGTGAGAAGTAATAATTCTTTTTGAGCATTTTTCTAGCATTTCTAATCCAAGCAAACTTTCTCTCTTGAGCTGACTTTTCACATGTAGGGAAAAATAACTGTCTTTGCAATGTTAGGAAGCAATTTATTATCTTTCTTTTTTCTATTGCCTGTTATATCATAGATCACACAGCCCTAGGGATGTCTCTTCACAATCTGGAACTCTGCTTTTGAGAATAGGGAGTTTTGAATTTCTTACGGAGACAGCAATACTGAAAAGGTATCTGCTGCAAAGCTGTTAATCCTAAGAAGGTAGCATGTTAGACCATGAATAATTTTGGTATGAAAACTGGTTTAAAGTTATTTCTGAATACAATATAGACAACCCTAAAGACAGACACCTGAAAAAGGAAACTTCCACCAGTAGCAAAACAATTGAATTTACATGATAACAGTCAGAGACAGAACAATTATGCTATTAGACCTAATAGAAAGCTTCCATCAAAATCCTGGTACCATCTGCCATCCCCTGAAGTATAGCTAAGGTATCACATTGTATAATTTCAGGTGAATGTGGCCTGCCTTCATTTGAAACTAGGTCATCAGTGTGACTTTCAAATTTGCTGAACTACACTTCAGGAGGGCTTTGTGGACTTCTGGGTTTCTTTGTGACTGGTTTGTCCAGCTCTGTCCATAAACTTCATCGGTTAATTGGATGCTCTCCCCTCTCCAACAGCAACCCTCAGCCAGGCAGATCTGCCATTTTACACCAGTCTTCTGCTGAGTTCCAAAAACAAACAAGTTTAATGGTCCCAAGAATTTGCTGTACGGATCCCCAGACAGGGCTAGGATGGTGAGTGGCAGTATAATGGGCAAGGTCATGCCCAAGCTTCCAAAAGAGGAGATGGTTAAGCAGCAGCATTTATTGCAGCAGCATAAACTTCATCACGTTTTAAAAAGAGAAAACATTTTTGTGCTAAATTACAGGGCATACAGAAAGAAGGGATTCGCTCCACTTTTGAAAAAAGAAATGTAAACTTAAATAATGGGAAGGAACTGCAGAAGAAATGACTTTCAAAATTTTTTTTTTCCAATACTATACTATAGCAAAAATTAGAGAAATAGTAAGTTGTATATTAGTTTTTCTAGGCTGGTAAGTGTTGAAGCTTTTTCCCTAATTAGGGAAAATGTATTCAAATTCTGTCATTGCTTCTTTGCACAAAGTGGAAAAGCACAAAGAGAGAAATAGCAAGTGGAACTCTTGCTAATATCTTCTCTACCAAATAGCAAGGGAATACTCAACAGTTTATAATGCCTCCCTAGTTTATAGGTTAGTTTGAAAAGACCACTTTCCTGATATTGTATGATTTGTTACTACAGTAACCAATATATATTTTCATTTAGATGCTACTGTGGTAAACAAGTACGAGGCTGACATGCCGTGTCAGCTGATAAAGGTTGTCTATTACATAGTATTTGAAATTCTTTTCCTAGGCTATCAATCCAAGCATAATGGTATGTTTTAAAAACATGCACACTTGGCCAATTCCTCTGATAACAATGGTATCCCAAATGTTTATGCAGCTGTTTAGCAAAGATGCTGTTTCTGACAAAGGTGGCTGGTTAGACACAAGCATAAAGTGACAATTTCCCTGTGATATAACTATCCTTGAGGATTTACTGAATCAAAAAAAAAGCTTAAATGTGGGTTTGAAAGTTTGGAAAAGTTTCTATTCAGCAAAAAAAAAAAAAAAAAAAAAAAAGGGCTACAAAGTATCAGGCCATAATTCATTCTGCAAAATGAAGAATTTTGCAGAGACAAAAGCAGTCCCTTAAAGCAGGTACATGTGGCCTGGAAATAGTACAGGGATGCCATCCGAATGTGCAGGGATGGGATCAGGAAAACTAAGGCATGGATAGAACTGAGCTTGGCAAGGGATGCAAAGAGTAACAAGAAGGGATTCTGTAGGTACATTGGCCAGAAAAGAAAGGCCAAGCAGAGTGTACCCCCTCTGATAAATGAGAAGGGAGAGCTGGTGACAACAGACATGGAGAAGGCTGAGGTACTCAACAACTTCATTGCCTCGGTCTTCACTTCCAGTCAGGCTTCCCTGTCTCTCAAGTCCCAGAACCTCTAGGCAAGGGCTGGGCGAGCAAAGTCCCTCCCCCTGTAAGTGAAGAGCAGGTTTGAGACCACCTGATGAAACTGAACAGGTACAAGTCTATGGGGCCCGACAACATGCACCCCAGGGACCCAAGGGAACTGGCTGGTGCAATTGCCAAGCCATTTGCCATCATATTTGAAAAGCCCTGGCAGTCAGGTGACTGTCTCCCTTTTTCTAGTCCCCAGTGACTAGAAAAAGGGAAACATCACTCCCATTTTTAAAAAGGGTAGAAAGGAGGACATGGGGAACTACAGACCAGTAAGCCTCACCTCTGTGCCTGGGAAGGTCACGGAGCAGGTCCTCCTGGAAGCTATGTTAAGGCACATGCAGGACAAGGAGGTGATCCGGGACAGCCAGCATGGCTTCACCAAGGGCAAATCGTGCCTGACCAATCTGGTGGCTTTCTATGATGGAGTGACTGCATTAGTCGACAAGGGAAGACTGATCGATGTCATCTACCTGGACTTCTGTAAGGCCTTTGACATGGTCCCACATGACATCCTTATCTCTAAATTGGAGAGAGATGGATTTGAAGGGTGGACCATTTGGTGGATAAGGAACTGGTTCAAAGGCCGCAGCCAGAGAGTTGTGGTCAACGGCTCTTTGTCCAGGTGGAGGCTGGTCCCTCTGGGGTCCATCTTGGGACTGGTACTTTTTAATATCTTCATCAATGACATAGACAGTGGGATTGAGTGCACCCTCAGCAAGTTTGTGGACGACACCAAGCTGAGTGGTGCAGTTGATACATCAGAAGGGAGGGATGCCATCCAAAGGAACCTGGACAAGCTTCAGAATTGGGCCCATGTGAACCTCATCAAGTTCAACACGTCCAAGTGCAAGGTGCTGCACCTGGGTCAGGGCAATCCCTGACATAAGTACAGACCAGGAGAAGAACTCTTCGAGAGCAGCCCTGCAGAGAAGGACTTGGGGGTTCTGGTGGACGAGAAGCTCAACGTGAGCAAGCAGTGTGCACTTGCAGCCCAGAAGGCCAACTGCATCCTGGGCTACATCAACAGAGGCATGGTCAGCAGGTCGAGGGAGGTGATTGTCCCCCTCTGCTCTGCCCTCATGAGGCCCCACTTGGAGTGCTGCATCCAGGTGTGGGGCCCCCAGCACAAGAAAGATGTGGACCTGTAGGAGCGGGTCCAGAGGAGGGCCATGAAGATGATCAGAGGGCTGGAGCACCTCTCTTATGAAGACGGGCTGAGAGAGCTGAGGTTGTTCAGCCTGGAGAAGAAAAGGCTCCAGGGAGACCTCACTGCGGCCTTTCAGTACTTGAAGGGAGCTTATAAAAAAGGTAGAGTCTTTAGAGTAGCTCACGGTTATCCTTGTTGGTACTGTTACCTGTTTCAGTCTACAAGCCTTTCAAACCTTGCAATGAGATTTTGAATCCAAATCCTTTGAGAAAAACCAAAAAACTCCCATGGAAGTTCTGAATCCAGCAGAAGTTTTCAGTTTTTCAAAAACTGTAAAAAATAGTTAGAAATATTTAAAGTAATTTCTCTTTCTCTTCTTTGGTCTCAAAACAGCAAAACTTTTCCCTCCGACTTAAGGAAAAAATAAAAACCATCAAAAAGAAATTTGTCCAAGATCTGGTATTTTTATGTTTGTGATCGCCTCAGCACAGCTAAAATAAAGCTAAAAGCTTGACATTGCTTTACCACTTTTCACAAAGAAGAAATGATAGAATTTTAGTACAACATTTACTCTAATTAGGGAAAAAGTTTCAACACCTACCAGCCTGGAAAAACTAATATACAAGGAACCAAGAACTGCAGCATCAAGTCCATGATCTCTGATACTAACACATCACACACAGTTTTAAAGGCCTTTAAGGAGCCACAAAACCTCATAAAAATTGTGTTCAGTGAGATTTTCATATTGTATATGACTAATACTATATGTCAACAGTCTTAACTTCTGAAGTATTTTAAATAACTAATATAGCACTTCTTCTCTCAGATGAGCGCTACACACTTCTCCAGCATGAGCTAATGATGAAACTCCTTTCAATAGCAACAACCTGTTTTACTGGAGTAAAGACATGTGACTGTCCTTAAAACTAGAAATAGGTTTTCTTTTTGAAAAACACACACACACACAAAAACCCACCCCAAACCCAAGCAGGTAAGTAGTCCAATAAGTTGGAGTATTAAATTAAGAAAAAGATGGACATGCAAGGACATCTTGGAGAGAAGTGGTGGGGGGGAGAATAACAGGACCAGATGGAGTCTGCCTGAAGGACCTCAGGGATGAAATAGTTAAATTACTATTTGCAGTATATAATCTCATGCTTAAAACAGCCTTGACATCTAAGGACTGAAGAATGACAAATGTGATCTCAATGGAGAAAAAAAATGTGAAAGATCCGGAGACCTACAGATTTTGTTAATATCTGTGTGAGGCACATGTTTAGAAAAAGGAGAAAGTCTAAAACTGGTGTACATCAAATAAATGTTTTCTACTTGAGAGGAGTTGGCTGGCTGGCAGTTTGCCAATGGTACTGTATTATTCAGGGTATAAAGGGCAAAGGCTGACTGTTAAGAATTGCAAGACATTACAAGACTGAGTGGATGGACACAAAGTGGCCAGAGTGAGATCATCTCTGGATTATGATATGTGGCTCTGTGCAACATCAGTTCAACACTCAGCAGCAGTCAACAAAACAAACGGTACATTGGAAATTTTAAGAAACAGAGAAAATCCAAAAAGTAACAAGGACTATCAAAAGTGTGGAAAAGTTTCCCATACAAGGAGCAACTGAATAAACTAAGGCACTTCAGGCTGCAAAAGATGTTACAATAGGGCATGGAAAAAGTGGATGGGTATGAACTAACTGTTCACTCAGGATAATCAAATTAGCAAACAGGAGAGTGTTCTTCACACAGCACATTGCAAGTCATGGATACACTCCACATAATCAATAGGAGGCCTCAAAACCACCTGGACAAGTAGCTGCTAGGCAAGGGACCGAGGAAAGCTGATTTTATAATGTGTTTAACCCAACTCGGTGATAATTTATGCCAGATCAAGGCAGTTTAAAGGCTATATTAAGTAGAAGAAAATGTGAAATGAGAATGGACTGTTTGTGTATGGTGTGATGAAACCTCTGACTGGACAGATAGTTCTGCATAGTCCTTAGGTGCCTATAAAGAGTGATGGAGTGATGAAACCCAGAAAAAAAGGTCCTGACTTCACAATACCAAGCAACAGCACCCAGGACCTAAGACACGATGCAAGGTCTCAAATTCCTCGTGAAGATACCTAAAATCTGATCAAATGCCATTTAACTGCAGCTATGTTTATTATTATTAGTAGAAACCAAGTTCATTTAATGCAAACTGTAGAATCATAGAATAGTAGAATATCCTGAGTTAGAAGGGACCCACAAGAATCATAGAGTCCAACTGCCCATTCTGCACAGGACAACCCAAAAATCAGACCATATGTCTGAGAGCTTTGTCCTAGCGCTTCTTGAACTCTGGCAGACTTGGTGCTGTGACCACTTCTCTGGGGAGCCTGTTCCAGTACTCAACCACCCTCTCAGTGAAGAACCTTTTCCTAATATCCAGCCTGAAGTTGTTAATTAAGTTGTATCTTTGGCAACTGGTAGCATTTAGAGTCTCTCTGTGCTGTGAAGCATCATGGTAAGCATCATTGTATCTGGGAGGTTAAACCAAGGAATACTGACTGCTAAGACAATTCATACCTTTAAATAACATCAGGCTGTCACACCCACACTGGAAATAAGATTGTTGATATGCCTAATTTTCTGTGTATGTATTTTAGCCAAAGAATTTAAAGCTCTTTTTCATAGCCTGAGTGAACTCTTCACTCAGTTCTATTCTTCAATATAATTAGGTTCTACTGTTGGGTGCACATGTGAAAACACTCTGCCTTTTTCCTATACATGACTAAACATACACGTATGAAAGAGGTAGTTGCTTTTAGTTATTCCTACAAAAGAATTCAAGTTTCTCTTGTACTTAGAAGAGCTGGATTTTAACCAAGATAAAAGAATGTCAAACAATTATTTTTCCAAAGAAAAAAATTAGATTAATTTCCCTTTACACAATTGATTCATAAAGTTGTGACTAACGAACAAACATCTCTATTTTCCGAGATAAAAGTAGTGAATCATTTTACCATCCTCAGTATTCTAAGCTATTAATATTTAATTGTGATTTCAGCTTGTTTTTCTTGTTTAGGACTGAAAGAGAAACAGAACATTGCCAGGTACTAAACATGCGCAGGCACATTTTTTGTAGCAAAGAAAAAGTAATAGGGGAAGAAAGAACTGTGAATTGGCTCATGTGTTAACAATATGGAATGCTGCCAATGCAAGTAAGTACTGTTCAGTACAAAAAATGGGTGAGACCATGAGTCTGACTCAAGACATCACACTACAAGGCTGCACCACTTTAATCTCTGCTTTTCTGTGGAATGCTAACAACTCCAAAAGCAACTTTGACTAACAAATATTTCTGTATTGGTCTTTTATCTGTCTTATAAAGTTGATAAAAAGACTCAGTTTTCAGTAACCTCATAATTAAAAATGTGGCAGAAATGTTAGAACAGAGGATTAGCTGAATAAAAGGATGGGCAGACTATCTAAAGGATCATTAACTTCTGTGGGCTGTTTTTGGTGCTCCATCACTATGAGATATCTTTGCATTTTAGCAGGAGGTCAAGGAGAATATTCCTACCCCACAAATGTGAGAGTTTATGTGTCAGTGCACCTCACTGAACTCAATTTCAAATATATTTTGGGTATAGTTTTCCCTGATGAAACACTGTCCTCTGCATGTATAGCAGATCAAAAGCAGTAGTAGTTCATGTACATATAGCTTTATTTCACTTTTTAAAAATGCTATGTTGTCCAGACTCCCTCTGTTTTAATATAAACTACTAGGAAACACAGAAATAATTTGAGGACTTGAGAAAATATCTAGACCGAACCACCACATGCCAGTAAATACCTTGGTGAATAACCTTTCACTTTCCTCTCTAAGAGACAGAAAATTAGCATATATAAAACATTCGTGAGTGAAGGCATTGCTTCACTCTACCATTACCTATAGAACATTTCAAAAATCTGCTCTGAAATAGTTATGCCTCATAATACTGTAAAGGGCCTGGCAGGAATGAAAGAAGCTATCAGGTGGATCATGGTGACTCAAGAAATACTGGATCATTCACACAACTGGTGCATTAATGAAATAACATTAGATTTCTGCACATCAAGCTGCCATGAATACCTGCACAGTAACAGCAGTTATCCACAAAGACACCTGGTATGTCATCTTTTGGGGTGTCTCTGAAAGCTGCCCTAAAAACTCCGCAGTGGTGGTTTCCATTTTGTTGCTGCTCTTTTCACCAAAACTCACTGATATATGTTGCTGCCTCTCCAATTTAAAACATTGCAAAATGAACCATGAAAGTAAAATCTTATTTGTTTATAAAGAGTTTCTTATTAGTTATCAAATGCTTGTAGAGGCCAAATTCTATTTTTAATACAGAGGTGAACTTCTGGAACCAAAGCGAATCACTAATTATGCTTGAACAGTGTTTCTCTTTTTTTTAAGCACCTTCCATTGTCCATAAAAACAAGGATGGTAATATTGAAACCTGAAATAACTGTACAATTTTACAAGTGGTATGAAGAGAAGCCTCAAAAGAGTAAGCTTCAGGAATTATTGTTTCCACCTGTTTCTGTACCTCACTTACGTGATAGGTGCTCAGAACTGCAGTTACTGATATTTTCCTACCCTCGAGCCTATTCAAAATATCAAATTGCTCTTTGGCACTGGAGAGAAGAAAGAATTAAAAAGCCTATTTCTACATGTAAGGGAGCTATACAAGATATAGGTTACCTTTTTCACTGACTCGTAATGAAGAATCCATACACTGACAACTTGTGGGAACAACATGAGTATGACTATGACCAGCTCCATTCTCTGTCCTATGGTTGCTTAGGTTGTTTTTAAAAGTGAAAGAGGAAAATCTAGACCTCTGTTGAACAGACGTACTTATAAAACACACTCCATTGTGTGTCTGAGATAACAGAACTGTGTCAAACTTTTCAACAGTGGGTTTGTTCGAATTTGGTGAATATAGCATACAGTACAGCAGTGTCTACTTTATGTTTCCCCACCACATCGTTCAAGACAGGTATACACTCTAAAAAAGCCATCACATTAGAAGGGATTGCATTATGATCACATTAACAAAGGTCAATTATAAGTTCAACTATATGCAATAACTACTACAGACTGGTATGATTGAAATGGGCTCATAGTTACATACACGCATGCTTGTGTCTGAGCATCTGACTGCACTGCTATCCATCCGCACAAGCAGTGAAAGAAAATGTTACTCTGGAAATCTGATACAGTGGATTCAACATAGACATTTCCAGTTGGTTCTTATTAGGGAACCTACAATTATTTGCGCAGAGCAGGAACAAAAAATAAAAATAAAATAAAATAAAAGATAAAATTACAGGGATCCACATAACAGAACGAGATTAAATCCATCACAGAAAGTAGTCAAGCCATGAAGAAATATGAGATATCTACACAGAGTGCTTTCACAGTCTGGATTTTTGGGTACCAGAAAATATTATATCTTCATAATCTTCTTTTAAGGCTACGTAATCAGAAAGGTTATTTTTATGGTCTTTTTTTCACCCTGATATGGAAGGATTATTTATATTTCAAGCTGCAAAACTCATTACAGAACTGCTTCTATGTAATCAGGTAAGTTTTATAGTAATTTATTACAATAATTAATAAGTATGTTCAATATTTTATAAGAAATTTATTATACCCATCCTGAAAACCAATGGATTTTTTTTTTAACAGATCAAAGAAGTGCTGTCACTGAAAATTCTTGGCTTGCAAATGCAATCATTACTTTATCACATCACTCTTTGCATTTACGATCAAGCTATTATATTGTTTTCAAGTCTAATCCTTACACAAAAAGTTATCAACTTCCAGACAAAAAAACTATGTTGTTAGTATTTCTGCAAAGCTTCAGAGCATCTGTACATTGACCAGCAAACACAGGTGGACTCAGGCTCTCAAATATTTGCTAGATTTGGTAGCAGTGTTCCTAAATTGCAACAAATTTGAACATTTATGTAAATTTTTCTGCAAAGCTTGTGCTATTGTTTCATAGCTTGAGTATTCCATTTGAAAAATTGAAATATATACTTTATATTAGAGAATGTTATTACCCAGAATTTGACTGGAGTGTTTGCAGTATCCGTTTTTTAATGGAAAGATACCGTAAACTAAGTAAACTAAGGTTTGGTATTTTCAAACCTATGCTCTCATTTTAAACAAATAAATGAATAAATGAATGGATTTATGGAGAGCTGCTTCCAGTGAATGCATCTGGGCCAAAAATCACGGAACTATTCCTTTACCTCTGATATTGTTTTATCTATCCAGATGATAGGGACTAATTAATCACAGAACAGATAGAAAAAGGCAAAATCTCTCAAATACATTGCTGCAAAACACAAAACCATTGTATTCAGAGGTGGATTTTTTCTAGTCTTAAAAATACCAAGTGATTCCAAGATTTCTGAGAAACCTGGTTCTAGCACTCTCTAATTTATG
This sequence comes from Chauna torquata, assembly GCA_013399475.1. Taxonomy (NCBI): domain Eukaryota; kingdom Metazoa; phylum Chordata; class Aves; order Anseriformes; family Anhimidae; genus Chauna; species Chauna torquata. The sequence continues at coordinate 4,393 of VXAL01017242.1, read as the reverse complement.
TGAAAGTTCCAGAGGTTTCTAGTTAATATAAAAATATATACCAATATTGCAACATTATCTTCTGCAGGGGGAAGAGAGAGAAGGTCACTTCACACATATGTCCATTATCAAGTGGTTTGCTTGATTTTTAACATATATTTCAGAGAAATATTTCCATGTAATACAAGCTTTTTTGAAGAATATCTGCTGCACATTGGAATGACATTTGATCTCTAATACAACTGCAGTTTCATTGAACACATAGTTATATAAAGACTTTCAGCAAATGTTTGATAAGATAAAAAATTTAAATTAATTTAAAAGACATGAGAAAGGTGTTTTCTTTTTTGTTTGTTTGTTTCTCATTGTTTATTATAAGATTGTATCTCATCTCCAAATTTTTAGTTTCATTTTGCAGTGAAATGTTTTTAATCCCTTAATATTACCACCATCTATAGTACATTTTTTAAAGTGTAATGAAAAGCTTCACCCAAAAGGCTACAAATAATTTGTACAGGAACATCCTGAAAGTTAGATAATACAAAATTATCATTGCTTTATAACTCTCACTCCTTTGTTAGACAGACATAGTCCTCCATGTGCATGAAGGTAGCACCTCAAAGCAAAACAGCTCACCCCTGGGATCCTACTGTGCCATTTATCCCTACTTTCTTCTATCATGCTCTTGGGCTCCCAAAGGCAATGTCTGTCACTGTGAATATTCTTCAGGTGTCTATTACCATG
>VXAL01017240.1:26764-41573 GCA_013399475.1 Chauna torquata | reverse complement strand
ATCACCGGCAATCCAATAGAACCTGTACTCTTGTTGCTTCAATAAGCTGCACCAGTCATTAATCTGCTGGACTGAAGGTATATTGCGCTATCTGTACATCTGTAGTTGTGGTAGTTCAATATACTGAACGTGATCAGACTTATAGTGCCAAATTGGGCATCACCCAGAATCTAAGCCGAGCTGCCCCCAGCCCCTCTGATATCTGAGGACAAGATGGAATGCAAGGAATTTTATTTTCTGCCAAATTTCTTTACTTTTTAATGAAACAAGTTCTGCCTTAGTAATCTGACCTCCTTCTATGATAAAGTCACCCACTTAGTGGATAAAGGGAAGGTGGTGGATGTACTCTTTCTGGATTTTAGTAAGGCCTTTGATACTGTACCTTGCAGCATCCTTCTAAACAAATTGTCCAATCGTGAGATGAACAGGTTGGGTGATGAACTGACTCAATGGTAAAGCTCAAAGAGTTGTAGTATGGGGCTACATCTGGCTGGCGGCCAGTTACCAGTGGTGTTCTCCAGGGCTCAGTTCTAGGACCAGTTCTGAACATTTTTATCAGTGATCTGAATGCAGGAGTTGAATGCATCCTCAGCAAGTTTGCTAATGATACTAAACTGGGAGGTGCTGTTGACTCCCTGGAGGGATGAGAGACCTTGTAGAGGGATCTAGATAGACTGCAACATTGGGCAGTCATCAGTGGCATGAAATTCAACAAAGGTAAATGCTGGGTGCTGCACCTGGGACAGCGTAATGCCTGACACAGGTACAGAGTGGGAGACGAATGTCTATAGAGCAGATCTTCAGAAGGGGATTTCGGGATGCTGGTTGACAGTAGGCTCAACACAAGTCAGAAGTGTGCCCTGGCAGCCAAGAGGACAAACTGCATTTTGGGGTGCATTAAGCACAGCATAGCCAGCCAGTCAAAAGAGGCGATTCTCCCGCTATATTTCATGTTGGACCAGCCTCACCTCGAATACTGTGTGCAGTTCTTGGCTCCACAATATGAAAAGGATGTTAAGATGTTTGAAAGAGTCCAGAGGAGGGCAACAAAGCTGGTAAAAGGGCTGGAGGGCATGTCCTCTGAGGAGAGGCTGAGGATGCTTGGATTGTCTAGTTTGGAGAAAAGAAACATAAGAGGTGACTCCACTACTTCCTGAGGAGGGGAAATGGAGAAGGAGGTATCTATTTCTTCACACTGGTAACCAATGATAGGACACGTGGGAACAGTACAAAGCTGCACCAGGGGAGGTTTAGACTGGATATTAGGAAAAATTTCTTTACTGTGAGGGGGGTCAAATACTGGAACAGGCTTCCTAGAGAGGTGGTTGATTCCTCAAGCCTATCAGAGACATTTGGACAATGCTCTCATTAATATGCTTTAACTTTTGTTTAGCCTTGAAGTGGTCAGCCAGTTGGACTCAAAGATCTTTGTAGGTCCCTTCCCACTGAACTATTCTGTATTCTATATTACTTGTTTCTCAGGATTTTTCTTCTTCTAAACAATTAAGTGTGCCACTCTTTTGGGAAAGTGGAGGGGAAGGTTATGAACCATAGAAAATGTAGTAGTTAAAAGAAGAAGAAGAAGAAGAAAAAAAACTCTAAACATAAATATGAGAAGACACACTGCACTCATGCATTCAAAGATCCATCTAGCTGTACTCATCTCTGATATTGGCCCATAGCAAATGAATGTAAAACTGAAGCAAACATACTGAATGCTTGCCCTAGAATACTCTCTCTAGCAAAGTATAGCTCAAAAACTACCTGAAAAAGCAGTAGGTTTTTGAAGATGCAAACTCACTTCAAAAATATTCTCTTAAAATGTGTACTACAACTTCAACAACCTTCATTATAGTAACCATGATAAAATAGATCTACACAATGTTAGTAACATGGTCCTACAACTGTGCAACAGTGAACTGTCAAGCAAGGCCCAAAAGGTTTGCACCCTTATTCCCATGTAACGACTGCCATTTAAAAAGTATTATATATATAGTGGGCCCTGTCTGAGCAGAAGAACAACATGGTGAAAGGGTGTTATTGTAGTTTCTACTGCAGTTTAAGTATTATTCTGCTTTACACACAAAGAAGGGAAGAGGTTGAATGGAACAATGAAATGAGAAACCCTGTCCTTGATGTTATCCTTGATCCTGATACTTTTTCTCTATGTAATGCATGGAAGAAATATAGGCACAGTGCACAGTCACAGGAGCTAATTTGAACTTTACCAATTGTAACTAATGTCAGTCTCTTGAAGATTTGCTTACCAGTTGTTTTTTGGCCATCAGTTCCAAATAACATGAGAAAATTTTGGCCAGTTAAACCAAAAGTAGGGAGAAAAAAGAAGAAAAAAGGAAAGAAAGAGGGCTGAGGACTGAAGAAGTAACTTCTTGAAAGCATGATCCCTATTTTAAAGAGTGATCAAGATTTAGCCCGTAGGCATATATAATTGAAAATAGTAATAGGATCCATTTCTTTGACCTGGACTCATCAAAGATGCCATCTTGAACTGGGGTAACAGAGATCATCATCTTCCTCCCCTCTTCTTGCAACCTAGGATCAGCTGAAGTAAAGGCAGGCAAACAGCCTTCTAGAGGTCTCTCTACCAGCCATCCCCTCGTCCTCACCACCTACTCAAACCTCCCGGTCAGACCAGGCAAGAGATTAGCGCTGAACTCCAGCTATGCTGAGAATTTTTATTTATATTGCAGGGTTACAACTTTAATCATTTAAATGACATTAAATATGGGTGTCTGACAAAGTTCTTAACCAGGTTTAATATTTTCTAGTGAAGTTCATTTCCAGCACATAGTATCCAGTCTGTTATGGTCCAATCCCATCATTCTCTTGCTTGCCAAATGCAATCTCCACACAACAAAATAGCCTTGTGGGGTTTGATGATCTTCCCAAACTAACTAATAAGAATATCAGTAAGTGCTTACCATCTTGGCCTCTTCACCTGGGTAGGCAATGGGACTAAATCATGTTTTTCGAGGATCAGAGGGAGAGATTCTGAGTTGGTCTTGGTTTTGTAATATGAGAAGTGTTATCACATCACAACACAACTTTGGGATGTAATATAAAGATTATAGAATTTGAGATATGACGGATTTCCTGGCTTTCACTTTAGCTGCTTTGAAAAATAACTAGGTTTTTTGTTTGTTTGTTTGTTTTGAGATACCAATTATTAAAATAGCATTATGAATAACAAACTTTGCTATGATCTACACATGGCTATTCAGATAACAGCCCAAATTCTGGATTACAAAGAAAATTGTCTCCTTAAACTTGTTCATATCTCACCATCTTTATAAAGAAGAAACTCCCCCAAAACATATAACTAGAAGATTTTACCAAAAAAAAAAAAAAAATCTACAACTGGATGATCACCAGGAAAAAACTATGACAGAGTATATAACTAGTAAAGAAAAATCACTCTTTCTATAAGAAATAGAGCATAGGATTAAGGAATTAATCAAATATCAGAGTATGATGAAGAAATATAAAATCAGCATAGAGTCTCTGGCCCTCCTCCCCAGCCCTTTCTTACTCATATAAGTAGAAAGTTGGTTAGATTACCACAGACTTATTTAGTTCTTACCTTTCTTTTCCTTTGCAGGTTATTACTGCCTGTAACACACTGCCCTTGCAGGTACCTCCTGCCTTTTTCCTGCAAGATACAGAGAGAAGAAGCAGGCTAAGCAATAATAGGATACTCCAATTACTACTCTCTATACACAGTGTCTGGTAATAACAGAATATTATGTAATAACAGAATATTATATAATATGCTCTTCTTTGTATCTATTTTAAGAATGGATAAGATCAGCATCTCTGCAGAGGTTTTTCAGGCTGTTATCTTTTTTCATGAAGAGTGAAGAACTACACGACCTCTTGGGGTTCCTTCCAGCACTAAACTTTTGTGATTATGCCCAGAAACTCATTGGCCCTTTGAAGACTCACAGTGGAATATAGTGGCATACTCCACTCAGAGTGGAACATTCTCTCATCACTTGGACAATGCTTGTATAATGGCTGAGGTTATGGTTATCTTTTAATATTAACGTACACAGCACTCCTTTACCTTTGGATATTTTGCCATTGTCCTGTCCAACACAAGAAACAGTTTTACTTCCTTCTGCCTCAGCAGTATGCCATTATCATATGAAATTCCTCATAGAAATAATTAACAGAAATTAAAGGAAAGAAAAATCGTCAACATGTATTTTGCTGTAATTTATAATTGCCATTGCAATACTTTAAATGTTTTAATGGAGGTAAAAATTACAAGCAATTAAGCATCTTACTTAAAACATAGATATTTTGTATGGGTCTTCTATAGCAGAGTTTCTTAACCTGTTTCCCAGCACAATAACAGTCATTAATTCAGTTCCAACTTAAAAGAATTAGTAATGTCCACTGTTCAGTATTAATGATTTTGTATGTAGGTATACCTTAATACCACCATTCAGCTTGTGAAAACAATACTGCAGAATTACACAGAAATGATGCAAATTAATGTGCATAACATCATAACATACTGCAGTTCAGTATTTTAATGTCTCTTACTACACTGAAATACATGTTCTATTTTAATAAACATCTGCATTAGTACTTCAAAAAACTAGAAATGTTTTGACCCAGATTAATGTTTTAAGTACCTTTCCAAGTGCTCCATGGCACAGGAGCTATCTTCTCCCATCTGTTTAGATACTGAGACAAAGAAAGGCTGACTGAAAGTGTAAGTACTATGGGAAGATCTTATGAAGTACTATGGAAAGGTCTTATGATTTTATCTTCAATCTCTCTGATCTTTAGAACAGCAATCTTCATCTGAGAATAGTTTTACAAACTACAGAAATATCAAGTTAAGCCTCAGCTACTGTAAATGAACTGGGCACATCTGAAAGTCACCCTCAGTTTGAAATTCCCTTCGGTTTGTTAGTTCAGTTCAGTTCAAAAAGCCATCATGATTTAAATAGTCTTTTATTTCAGTACGCTATTCTTTACCTATCTATTAGTACAGACAGTAATAATTCAGATATTTCATAGAAATTTAAGTATCCTGAATTCCTCCCTTCTTAGTTAAATATAGGAATTATGATAATATATGTGTGCACACTGCCTAGGATGAAAATATTATCTTTAACATTTATCTCAGCTTCCTAGCAAGTCACAAATAATCTTGAATTCTAATCTACAAATTTTAGTACCAAGTATTTGATCCTACATTAAAAGAGGATGGAACTACAGTGTATAGTTAATATATAAAATATGTATATATATGTAAACAGGGTGCTTTGTTGTTGTTGCTTTGCTTGTTTGATTGTTAGTTTGTTTCCAGAAAGTGAGATTAGTAGAGAATTTCTGAGGTCTACTTCATGTTTCAGAGACTGATACACTTTGTTTAGGAGATGACTTGTTAGTTTGATGGTAAGTGATACGGCATATATTTGGGGAAAACTAACAAATTAGCATATCAGTATCCTTAGCAGATCAGATGGAATTAATTAAGCGCATTAATTACCAAAAAATCCTCACAAATGTCCGTAAAAGAGGTCATTTATTGAGGGTAACTTTAATTGCAATATTAGGATTCTGGGAAATTTTAAAATACTTGAAGAATTTGAAATCTGTGTCACATTACCTTTCTGTCTTCTATATGGACACGATAAAACTTTTTTCTATACAGCCTCAACTATCCTAACCAGATTCTGTAACAATTAGCATCCCCTCAATCATATTTGCTGACATTTTTGTGTGTGATATTTGTTCCCAGTCTATTTCTGCAATAAGCTATTTGGGAAAAACAGTCTGTTGCTTTGTGTTTATATAGCAACTTAAAAGAGGGGGACCTCATTCTTTGTTTGTCCCTTTAGGAACTGCTGTGATATATGAGATTATTAAACTGATAGATTTTTCACAATGGAATCAGCAACACATAATCATAACTAAATATAGGAGTTTCTAGCAGCCTTCTTGCAAGACTGATGACCCCTTTTTTTTTTTTTCTATTTTAATTATGGATGCAAATAAGCTAGAAGTCATTCATCTGCAAACAAGGAAGTCAGGCTACACTTATGAACAGGAGAAATGGAAACCTGTGGTTGTGAAAAGTATTTGGGGCTTATACCAGACAAGCCACTGAACACAGAGACAAGTGCAATACTGTGGGAAACATTGTTAATGACACACAACCAGAACAGTGGGTAAGGGCAAAACCATATGTGAGACTAGCACTCAGATGTTGTTAATAGGTTCTACACTATAAAATGTATGTTGCACATGAGAAAAGGTAGGGTAAATAATCTGAATTTTTTACTGTACAATGAATTATTTATGGTAGAAAGCCCCCTCAAGCCTTCCAGATGACTTGAATATTACTTTTCACAGGGGGATCTTGGGTGTTAAAATAATCTTTAAATGTGTCAGAGAAAGGTACAATGTGGACCAATAGCTGGCAGTGTCAACCAGAAGAATCAAAACAAAACAAAAAGATAAACTTCATTAAAAAGACAGGTGATTAACTATTACAACAAACACCAAGGCAAGATGAAAATGAAGATCGAATACCATGATGGAAATGTTCTAGATTAAATATAAGTTCACTTCCTTTCAAACACAGTGTACTGGTGAATACTAGGTAAATCTCAAGTATTTCTTATTTATATGGAGTGTCATACTAGATTAGTGGTATCCAAGTTTTCCAGCAAGGTCAGAAACACAACTTGGTTAAGTGGCTGGAAGGGGTCTGCTGTGACCACCTTCTTGTGATCACATCCAAGGAAGTCCAAGAATCAGGGTTACTTGTCTGGCTGGGTGCCAAACTGACTGCACTGAGCTGGCACAGTAAGGAGAGTGTATGCCAAAAGTATTAGACTTACTGCACCTGCGTGAGAGGGGGCATGCTCCTGTGAGCTGCTCTGCTCCACAGTTACTTCAGTCACTCAACAACACCAAAAACCATACATAGCACTACAATGGCAGACAGGAGCAGTTTGCTGCCACCCAAGTCACTGCATTGACCTTTCTCAAGAGATATTCAAGACAGGGTGTTCAGGAGAAGTCCACAAGCTGAATTAATTGTTTGATCATTCTTAAATTCTTGAACTACACAACTAAATGGCTTTGTGATGTCTTAAACTTAGTCAGATCCAGGCAGCATTTTCCCCTAAAATTTTATTTTAACTACAAATATACTCTCATCTAAATTAAGTGCTAATGAAATGACAATTTCTGACCTTCTCTGTGTTTATTGAGTCACAGTGTGAAACTTGATGGCCTCTTGAAAGGTAAGTACCTATAAGTAGTAACAAGTAAGTACAGAGGAGCAAGAGTGGCCCTTGCCCAGCACCACAGCTGATAAATCTGGACTGTAAATTCAATACTGTGACAAATTTCTTGGAAATAACATACAGGTAAAGCAATATCACCTCAGTGGTCTTACACAAAACTCTCTCTGGTCTGCCATTGTGTAGATGCAATCACATGCATCATCCTCAGTAAATGCTAAACAAAAGGCGAGAGCTTGCATAATACTGTTGGAACCTGAACTCATACTATAGGAGTCCTGGAGTTGAGGGCTGGCAAAGCTGAAAAGATAACAAAAAAGTTACTCTGCTCTTTGTGTGTGTGTATGTGTGTGTGTGTGTGTTTGGTTTTGCTTGCATAGTCCCACAAAATAAGCTCTTGCAAATTCATGATTAAAAAAAAAAAAAAAAAAGTTTTAACCTTGAAAATTCATTCAGAAAATATAGAACCATAGAATGGCTTGGGTTGGAAGGGACCTTAAAGATCATCTAGTGCCAACCCCCCTGCTATGGGCAGAGACACCTTCCACTAGACCAGGTTGCATAAAACCCCATCCAACCTGGCCTCGAACACTTCCAGGGATGAGGCATCCGCAGCTTCTCTGCACAACCTGTTCCAGTGCCTCACCACCCCCATAGTGAACAATTTCTTCCTAATATCTAATTTAAATCCACCCTTTTTTAGTTCAAAGCCATTGTCCCTCGTCCTATCACTACACTGCCTGATAAAGAGTCCTTCTCCACCTTTCTCGTAGGCCCCCTTTAGGTACTAGAAGGCCACTATAAGGTCTCCATGGAGCCTTCTCTCCTCCAGGCTGAACAATCCCAACTCTCCTAGCCTCTCTTCATAGCAGAGGTGCTCCAGCCCTCTGATCATTCTCGTGACCCTCCTCTGGACTTGCTCCAACAGGTCTATGTCCTTCTTATGCTGGGGGCCCTAGAGCTGAACACAGTACTCTAGCTGGGGTCTCACGAGAGTGGAGTAGAGGGGGAGAATCACTTCCCTCGACCTGCTGGCCACACTTCTTTTGATGTGGCCCAGGATACAGTTGGCTTTCTGGGCTGCAAGTGCACATTGCTGGCTCATGTTGAGCTTCTCGTCAACCAACACTCCCAAGTCCTTCTCCCCAGGGCTGCTCTCAGTCCATTCTCTGACCAGCCTGTATTTTTGCTTGGGATTGCCCCAGCTCTGGTGCAGGACCTTGCACCTGGACTTGTGAGTGAGCTTCACTCATTTGTGAACTTCATGAGGTTTGCATAGGCCCACCTCTCAAGCCTGTCAAGGTCCTTCTGGATGGCATCCCTTCTCTCCAACTTGTCAGCCATACCACACAGTTTGGTGTTGTCCACAAACTTGCTGAGGGTGCACTCAGTTCCACTGTCCATGTCACTGACAAAGATGTTAAACAGTGCTGGTCCCAATATCGGCCCCACTCGTCACTGGTCTCCATGTGGACATTAAGCCGTTGACCGCAACTCTTTGAGTGCAACCATCCAGCCAATTCCTTATCCTCCAAGTGGTCCGTACATCAAATCCATACCTCCCCAATTTAGAGACAAAGATGTCGTGCAAGACAGTGTCAAATGCTTTGCACATGTCCAGGTAGATTTGAAGTCTTTAATTCAAAAACCACACAGGCAACAGGAAGTTATTTTTTTTAATAAGGTTCCTGGATAGGTGATATTGTACTTCTGTGATTGCTGCCCTGGAGTAATGTCTATTTAATCTCTACTGTTTTCTTTATTTATTTAATTGTAGAGCTACAAATAGATACCAAATATTGTGATAGATAGTACATCTCATTCTGAACCAGTAGGAGGCCCCAGTCAGAAATTTCTGCACTGACTGAAGTAATCTTTACAAGAATTTCCAGCCAGCTTTGTAAAACTTACCTGGATTGTTCTGGATTTCACTTTTACTATCTTAGATTGCATCATTATTTATTTAATTAGTTCCATTTCTTATTTAACTGGCATGTACCTTAATCAGTTAAAAAAATAAAAACATAAAACAATAACATAGAACATTGTTAGGAATAACACACAAAATACTGAACTAATTTTGCATTTTTTTTTCTTCATGCCCTGTACTGCACTATGAAGAAGGACTTCACAGGCATAGATTAGTATAGAAATGAGTCAGCCGTAAACCTCTACCTTGGAATGTTAAATACCTGCCTGTCATCTGAATTTACCAGTACTGTTTGGTTTATTTCATTTCACCCTGCTAATCTCTACTTATATTTATATATGCTGCATTTTATTTTACTAAACATGCCATCTAAAACATTCTACAAGATTTTCAGCATTGTTGTACTTGTTCTTGGTAGCTAAAACCACTATATCTTTTATGCTAATAGCAAAAAGAAGGCTAATGTACTCCTTTTGTGTATTAATGACTGCATTCTTTATTCAAATAAGCTACAAACTGCTTCCAGTTCTGTTAATGCTCTTCTCTCAATCAGAAAGGTGTGTCAAATGTTTTCTGAGACTTAAAAGAATATTATCCAGGCTACCTCTCTACCTACAACAGTGTGAGCTATTTCTTACTACATTAGTCTAAAAATATATGTATGACAAAGAAAACGCTCTTTGTAATTTCTCAACTATTATAGCACTGCTGTTAGCAACCTAACAGGTCAAAACACATGGTAGTCATTTTTGTCTTAATGGAGTCATATGAACAAAGCCTAACTCAACTGTATACTCAACAGTGTAATGCAACTATCTAACAGTTATTCATAGATCAATCATCTGTTTTTGTCATGATCAAACTCAAAGCTATATCAAAACTTCTCAGAATCATAGAATCACAGAATCACTTAGGTTGGAAAAGGCCTCCAAGATCATCAAGTCCAACCACCAACCTAGCACTGCCAAGTCTACTACTAAACCATGTCACCAAGCGCCACATCTACATGTCTTTTGAACACCTCAAGGGATGTTGACTTGACTACTTCCCTGGGCAGCCTATTCCAATTCTTCACAACCATTTCAGTGAAGAAATTCTTCCTAATATCCAAACTAACACCCCCCTGGCTCCCCACCCCCCCACACCCCAACACAACTTGAGACCATTTCCTCTTGTCTTATCGCATGTTGCTTGGGAGAAGAAACCGACCCCCACCTCACTACAGCCTCCTTTAAGGTAATTGTAGAGCATGATAAGGTCTCCCCTGAGCCTCCTTTTCTCCAGGCTGAACAACTCCAGCTCCCTCAGCCGCTCCTCATAAGACTTGCTTTCCAGACCCTTCACCTGCTTCGTTGCCCTTCTTTGGATGTGCTCCAGCACCTCAATGTCCTTCTTGTAGTGAGGGGCCCAAAACTGAACACAGTATTCAAGATGCAGCCTCACCAGAACCGAGTACAGGGGTACAATCACTTCCCTAGTCCTGCTGGCCACACTATTGCTGATACAAACCAGGATGCTGTTGGCCTTCTTGGCCACCTGAGCACACTGCTGGCTCACATGCAGCTGGCTATCAACCAATACCCCCAGGTCCCTTTCCGCGGGGCAGCTTTCAAGCCACTCTTCCCACAGCCTGTAGCATTGTATGGGGTTGTTGTGCCCCAAGTGCAAGACCCGGCGCTTAGCCTTGTTGAACCTCATTCAGTTGGTCTCCTCCCATTGATCCAGCCTATCCAGGTCCCTCTGCAGAACCTTCCTACCCTCAAGCAGATCAACACTCCCAGACACCTTGGTGTCATCTGCAAGCTTACTGATGGTACACTCAGGCCCCTCATCCAGTTCATCGATAAAGATGTTAAAGAGAACTGGCCCCAGTACTGAGCCCTGGGAGACACCACTTGTGACCAGCCTCCAATTGGATTTCATTCCACTCACCACAACTCTTTGGGCCCAGCCATCCAGCCAGTTTTTTACCTAGCAAAGCATGCGCCCATCCAAGCCGTAAGCAGCCAACTTCTCCAGGAGAATGCTGTGGGAAACAGTGTCAAAAGCCTTACTGAAATCTAGGTAGACCACATCCACAGCCTTTCCCTCTTCCACTAAGTGGGTCACCTTGTTATAGAAGGAGATCAGGTTAGTCAAGCAGGACCTGCCTTTCATAAACCGATGCTGACTGGGCCTGATCACCTAGTTATCTTGTATGTGCCACGTGATGGCAATCAAGATGACCTGCTCCATAATCTTCCCTGGCACCAAAGTCAGACTGACAGGCCTGTAGTTCCCCAGGTCCTCCTTCAGACCCTTCCTGTAGACGGGCAAAGTGGCAAAGCAGAACACAACTATCCTAAAAATAAAAGATCAGTGGGAAAAGGGGAAGGAGGAGAGTGGAAGGTGATGTTTCTGAGTCAAAATGAGACACCTGGAAAGCCAGATCTCTTCCTATCTACTGTTCTTGCATGCAGAAGAACTATCTGGGATACATCCCCCTTGTTGGCCAGGATCTACTGCTTCTTCAGCTCTCTGACTTTCTTGGCAGTAAGAAAGCTGACTTTCCAGGGCTCTGGCAGAAACAAGGCAAGTTAGGATATTTTTCTGCCCTAAGAAACTACTCACGTCAATCATTTTGGCAGATTGCTCTGGTCAGACTATCATATCTACCAGACTGGACACAAAGATTATCATCATCCATGCTGGAGCAGCAGACCTATTTGGAGTTGTCAATTGCAGATGACTGACCTGCTTAGCTGGGCTCTAGATTTTAACAAGATTAGATTTCATTTTTTTTTTTCCTTCCCTCTTTCATGTGATGAAAATACAAAATGACTAGCACAAATAGGCTGCAAGAAAACCCATGATTAAATTTACACATCACCATAATAACAAAATTGAGCACAAGCATTCATTTGCCAGCAGGTAGATGATAAATACCACAGTGATATTAACCCTAAAACCTCATACTATCACTGCAGCAATGCTACAATCTGCGATGTCTGGCACCTACTTGTCCTTCAGACTGTCATATGTTAAAGAGAACCTACAGACACACGTGGAGGGTTAAAATGGAAACTGCTTGTGTGCACGGCCTGCAACATGATATATCTTTGTATTCCAGCCTGCAGCTGGGACAAAGGGAGGCAGTTATTCTTAAACCTTAAGTATTAGTTATGGAACAGGATGCAGAGTGATTAATGAAACTTGCCAGAGCTCTCTAAGATTTGAGTTGTACACTCAAAAGAAATCTCCATCTGCCTCACTCTCACCTTTCCTGTACATACAGAATGATCTAGGTAGAACTGTAGCTGTAGTCTCCAGGCACAAAGCTGAATTTAAATCTAATATTCTATACAAACTCTTAAAAGAATTTTGCTAAGTAATACCAAAATCATTTTGCAGGTATGAAGTGTACACAATTTCATTTCAGCTGAGGCTGCAGCTTTTCAGGTAACACACACCATAAGTGTTCAAGCAGATTAATATGGACTGCTGAATAATGCTTTAATGCTTTTTCTGAATTATACCGTGTAGTGGATTTAAAAATTTTATTTATTTATCTTTGAAGTTTACCGATTCTATTTTAGACCTCATGAAGTTTTTTCCCCACTGTTCATTAGTTTAATAACAATAATAGTAAGAATAATAATAATAAAGCTACCTTTTGCAAATATTGCCCAACCAGTGATTTTATATAAATATTTCCAGAGAGCAGAATTGTCCAAAAAAAAAAAAAAAAGAATAGAAATGTGGAAATATTGCCTCAAGTTTCAAGCAAGTTTCTATTTTCTGTTTTCATTACAATTTCCAAATTTACATTTGACCCATATTTAGAATTTATAAATAGAAAGTACTTGGAAAGAAAGGTAATTTTATGTCATTATCTGTGGTTGTATTTTGCAGCTATTTGGCAGTTAAAATAAACTACCTTATTTGAAATTTATTTATAGTTGCCCTGTTCTGCAGGACTTAAAACATAGAAGATTCCTCAAAGTCATAGCTGTGGGTCTACATTGCATTCCTAATTGTAACTTTTAAAAAGTTAACAAACCTCTGAACTATATATCAGTGAGGAAAAGCTGTGAAATACCCCATTTAGCTTTTCAAGAATGATAAAACAAATAGCCCAAAATAAGGTATTTTTTCCCCAAATTTTCATGAACTGCAAAGACAGCTTCATGAGTTTTAGTGGAATGACAAGTGATCATCTGGTGAGTTATCAAGCTGACAAGCAGGGATCCTGGCCAGCTGGCTAAGAGCACAGCTGGCTCCTGCACAGCTTGCCTGCTGCCCAGCTCCCAGCTTCCTGACAGGTTCCACCATTCTCCCCCTGGCCAGATGCTTTATCCTTTTGTTGGCTGCTTGATTTGCTGCTGGTTTGCTCTTTGGCTGCCCAGCCTGCTGGTAGAGCAGCTTGAGCTTGATCTCCAGCTCCCTGGATATCCAGGCACCCATCTGGTGTTCGGGATCTCCAGCAGACAAATGGGCCAAAATGGACAATTTGCCTTTGCCAGAGATTCTAGATTACTGGCATTTCATTCCAAAGTAAAACAAACCAAAGTATCCACAACCTGAATCACCTGTAAAACTGCAATTCCTTCCCTACCCCAATTAGCTCTTACTAAAGACTAAGCAGCACAGAAACAGACTATAGTGCTCTGTTCATTTTGGGTAACATCCTAGCCATTCCAAAGTTCAGTAAGGCCTTCTTTGAAATAAGATAACACTAAGTGTAAATGCAGGTATCAGAAAATCGTTTATGATAGTCCATATTCCACATCTCTATACAGGGATGAGATGTGTAAAACAACTCTTAAACAATACTCAAAAACCTGTAAGTTTTCTTCTCCTGTTTTTTTTTTTTTTTTTTTTTTTTAAATATATCTATGAATTAAATCAGTTACCCATCGAAGAACTGAATCTCAGGCTAACCCTGCACAGAGAGAGAAAGTAATACAAAAAAAAAATCTGATATTTGTGTACAAAATCTTTCTCCAAATCTAATCTTCAGAATCTGTACATCAAAGGCATACAAACACAGCTTTTGGTGGCCTCAGTGAAAATAGGTATATGCATAAACATATGATTTTGAGAAGAACCTCTCTGTACAGTGACAGTTCTACTGACTGATCTGCATAGGTTTTGCTTTGCAATAGTGAAGAGTCTTACTATGGACATGGTATGATCTAACTATATTGATAGAGTGTATATTTAACCTCACATCATCCATGACTCCTTCCAAGGGGGGGAAATAAAAATAAAATTAATAAATAAATAGATAAATAAAATACAGTTTAATGCTTCTGCAACATGACATTCTACAACACTGTCTGAGAAACATCCCATGCAAGTAGGTGTTATGTTTTTTCTCTCTGACTCTGCCACTCCCACTCCCTTGCCACCCCCAAAAAGTAGTGGTGAATGTTTGTGGAATAAATCTAAACAATTTTCACTGAAAAAAAATAAATAAAAATCAAAAAGCAAGACAGCTTCTATTGCTAAAAGAACTCAGATACATAAAAACATTCTATTTCAATTAGGTACTACTATCCTAAAGAAATTAATTAATTCCCTCAATGCAAAAAAAAAAAAAAAAAAA
>VXAL01017239.1:85132-107533 GCA_013399475.1 Chauna torquata | reverse complement strand
TCTGTGTCCAGGTGGAGGCTGGTCATGAGTGGTGTCCCCAAGGGGTCCATCTTGGGACCAGTGCTGTTTAATATTTTTATCAATGACTTAGTGGGATTGAGCACACCCTCAGCAAGTTTGCAGATGACACCAAGCTGAGTGATGCAGTTGATACAACAGAAGGAAGGGATGCCATCCAAAGGGACCTGGACAAGCTTGAGAAGTGGGCCCAGTGAACCTAGTGAGGTTCAACAAGTCCAAATCCAAGGTGCTGCACCTGGGTCGGGGCAATCCCAGACATGAGTACAGACTAGGAGAAGAACATGTTGAAAGAAGCCTTGCAGAGAAGGACTTGGGCATTCTGGTGGATGAAAAGCTCAACATGAGCCAGCAGTGTGTGCTTGCAGCCTAGAAGGCCAACTGCATTCTAAGCTGCATCAACAGAGGCATGGCCAGCAAGTCAAGAGAGGTGATTGTCCCCCTCTGCTCTGCCCTTGTGACACCACACTTGGAGTACTGCATGCAGGTCTGGGGTCCCCAGCACAAGAAAATGTGGACCTGTCGGAGTGAGTCCAGAGGAGGGCCACAAAGATAATCAGAGGGCTGAAGCACCTCTCCTATGAAGGAAGGCTGAGAGAACTGGGGACGTTCAGCCTGGAGAAGGGAAGGCTCCAGGGAGACCTCATTGTGGCCTTCCAGTACTTGAAGGGGGCTTGTAAAAAAGATAGAGAATGACCTTTTACATGGACAGATAGTGATAGGACAAGGGGGAACAGTTTTAAACTAAAAGAGAGGAGAGTTAGATTGGATGTTAGGAGGAAATTCTTTACTCATAGGGTGGTGAGGCACTGGAACAGGTTGCCCAGAGAAGTTGTGGATGCCCCATCCCTGGAGGTGTTCAAGATTGGATGGTGCCCTGGGCAGCCTGATCTGGTGGGTGGCATCCCTTCCCATGGCAGGGGGGTTGGAACCAGGTCGTCTTTAAGGTCTCTTCCAACCCAACTCATTCTATGATTCTATGATATTTTTATTCAGTTTTATATTCATTATGCATATAGCAACAGCACTGCTACAGAGATTTGGGGGTTTAGGTAAGGTCTTGGAAGAAAGAAAAGTTCCCTTTATTAAGCCCAAAACCTTTGTCCATTTGGTTCTGGAAAGGCTGTTTGATGACATTCTGGGAGAAAGACAACACTGGTCATTCTGTTCTTTATTAAAACTACAACACTTTTTAAAATGTAGGTCTTAAATCAGTTCATAGAAGAATATTTGGGGGGGTTCTTTTTTCCATTATGTAGAATTAAGTCAGAAATTATTTTTTCATCGAAGTTCCCATTGAAACATTTATCTAGGCTCTGCAGCTGAGTGGTGTGAGGCAGACAGATGGCTTTTCACAGAAAATGAAAAGTAGATATTGAAATATAGAGTTAATAGTGCTCTGCAATGGCTTTGCAGAGCTGCTGGGTAAGTAGAACAACATTTTCTGAAGTGCTTAACACTGTTGGTTACAGGTTGAGTACTGTGGTTCCTAGGATCTACAAATAGCGACCTACTGGCACATAAAGTTTATACAAAGTCTCAATAGTCTTTCTGTTGACAGTAGTTAAAAGACTTTTTTTTATTGAGACTATTCACAAAACTTTGGGTAAACATGGGTCAATTCTTACTTGGCAACGTAGTGGTATCTGTGATAAGATTAGGAATCTGAAGAGCACTGTCTGCATCAGAATATTTGGTAAGGAAGGTGAGTTAATAACTCTTCTCAGTTTGTGATGAGAATTATTAAAAATGACGGGGAATGTGAAAAGACAGAGTCAGTTTAAATTGAAGTATTGAGAGGGAAGAAAAATGTGTTTACCACCTGTGGTTCAGGGTAGGGAAGCACACTCAGATAGCTGAGAGCATTAGATTAGTGAATGCAGTGATATCTAGGGAATTTTAATTTGTATAATTTATTCAGTCATTAATAAGGAGGACTAGAGTTTTATGTAGAACTCATTTTTATATCAATATGTGTTACAGGCAACTCTGCAAGGAAAATCTTCAGACTGAATTTTATTAACTAAAATGGATATGGTAAGTACCACAATCATTAGGGTGGATTTTGGATACAAATACAGGTGTATTAACATGTAAATGGTCCAATTTAATACAATCAGAAATGTATTAAGTAAAATAGATTGGCAATGTTTATGAGCAGAGAAGTCTGAGGGCAAAAAAGAAAAAAAGAATAATTTGCAAAAAGATTGGGAGGATATACTGCAAAGTAAAACCTGAAATATAAATTATTTAGAGCCACTGTGGATGAGTGAGAAGTTGTTAAGCTAATTGCAAGTAACAACAGAACAGTTGAAAATTACATGGAGTCAAAAACTTTGGCATAGACATAAAGTCATTGGAAGAAACAGAGGGAAATGTAAAAAAAAAAAGAACATTTGAAGAACAAAATAGAAAAAATGACTCACTGTTGCCTGCCCTGGAGGAATGACTCGGGAAAATATCCCTGTGAAGGAGCCGCCCCCTGTGGGTGGAGGATGAGGCAAGAAAAATAAGTAAAAAGAGTAAGCAAATAGCAAATGCAAGAGAAATTTAACCTTTTCCTTTTCAAGAAATTAGAATCCTGTTCCCAGTAACCCCTTAATTACAATAGTGTTTTTGAGTTACCTTCTTCATTATATATAATACTATGCAATACTACAAACTACCAAAGGGAAGGACTGATTCTTTAAAGTGTAATAGCTGAATACTAATGGAGCAGCACTCTGCAGTGTCTATCCCAGTGAGGATCCTCTTTGCATAGAGGTGCTAGACTGCTGGAGATGAAAACACTAAAAATGTGATTCATATGGTTAAGTCAGCTTTCTCCCCAAGAAAGGGGAAGAAAATTTCATCCAATTACTGGTGGCAACAAACACAAGAGAGAAAATGTTAGGAGTATAAGCCAGTGGAAGAAATTGTATGTATTTTCCAATCCATTTTTGAGCCAGCAATGTGCCCTTGCCACTAAGAAAGCGAATGGTATTCTAGGCTGCATTAGGCAAAGTATTGCCAGCAGATTGAGGGAGGTGATCCTTCCTCTCTACTCAGTGCTGGTGAGGCCACACCTGGAGTACTGGGTTCAGTGTTGGGCTCCCCAGTAAAAGAGAGACATGGACATATTGGAGGGAGTGCATTGAAGGTCCACCAAGATGATGAAGAGACTGGAGCATCTCTCTTATGAGGGAAAGACTGAGAGAGCTGGGACTGCTCAGCTTGGAGAAAAGAAGGCTTAGGGGAGATCTCATGAATGCGTATAAATACAGGATGCAAAGAGGACAGAGCCAGGCTCTTTTAAGAGGTGCCTGCTGCCAGCACAAGAGGCAATGGACACAAACTGGAATGCAAGAGGTTCCATCTGAACATCAGGAAGCACTTCTTTACAGTGTGGGTGACCAAGCAGTGGCACACATTGCCCAGAGAGGTTGTGGAGTCTTGCTTCTTGGAGACACTCAAAAGTCATCTGGACATGGTCCTGGGCAACCTGTCCTAGGTGGCCCTGCTTGAGCAAGGGGGTTGGACCAGATGAACTCCAGAGGTCTCTTCCAAACTCAAACAGTCTGTGATTCTGTGATTCTTTAAAAAACAAACAAACAAACAAACAACAACTCTGACCCAGTAGTTGCAATGCATTTATGGAAATGTTGAACCTCAGACTACTGGAGGGATGTCAGATATAGTCTGTTTAACAGTAGAAAACAGTCTTTCTGTTTCTAAAGAAGGACATCTTCACATTTCAATGGTTGGTAAAGTTTAGCATGAGTGGATTTTTTTTTTGCCCTTTGATAACACAGAAGGTATTTAAAAATTTATAAAACATGGAGTTTCCAGGATTCTGAGATGATAAATGGTGTTTATTATGGGTAAATTTTTGCAGAGAACACAGGTACCTCTTATTTCATTGTCATATCTAAGCTGCTTTATTAGTGGCAGACAGAGTGGAACACAATTGAAAATTTTTAAAAGCCAAACTTTTTTTGTTTTCTTGACTGCACCAGCCAGCACACAGTATAAGATGCAGTGTCCAGAGACAAAACTTAGGAGGTAGACGAATTGGTACAAGTTCTAACCATTTACAAAATAGGCTGAACTATTACTTAGAGGGATGTTCCTGAATAGAGCAAAAGCTTTTCCTACTTGTCTCTAACTGCTGTGGCCAGAGGTGTGTTGTTTGGGAAAAGGACAAATCTTGAGATTATCTGTGCTTTAGTCTTTGCCAGCTTCTTGGAGAGCACCTCACCGTTAGTGGAAATGAAGTATTAGTTACTGCAACACTGTTTATGTTAGAAGGAGACAGTACACAATAATGTGTTTCATTGCGTTGACTGAGAACTGCAAGGTTCATTACACGCAATAGGTAAGGGGAGTGCACTGAAAATATTATTACAAAGCTAAAGCAAAACAAAAGCACCCCCCCAAAGAAAAAAAAACACAAAAACAAACAAACAAACAGAGAATCACCTTCAGATCCATTTATTTTCAGGGCAATGAAAACCTTCAGCATTTGTGAGATTACCTAGAATAGTAACATAAGCCTAATAATCAGCTTATTAACAATAGTTTTAAAAGCAGAAACCTTTTAGTGAACATAAAGTGGTTGTGAAAGGTCTTCACACTGAAAAAGGAACAACTGGAAAGGTTAAGAAAGTGCTATTACTAAGTACTCTCCACCTCATCCATAATCAGTAATAAAATAGAAAAGCATGTACTATATTGGATAATTGTGCAAGCATCTTGGCAGAAATGTCATGGTAATGCTCAAATCAAAGCATACTTATCACAGATTTTCTTTTAATCTTAGGAGAAGCGTATCAGCTGAAACCTTGTAAGAAAAGAGTGTGTTGTTTCTGTTTTGACAGTAAGCATGGTCAAATTCTGTATAAAAGTATTAGGAAAAAAATAGTATTTTAGGAGGAAATAAGTAGGAAATATAGCCAATGAGTAAAGTCTGCATGATTAAAAGTGAATGGGGGGAAGAGTGGGAGAAAGATCTCATTTGAAGGAGAGCAAGGGAGGTGGTTTATAATGCAGAGTTTGATTCCGATAATCCGGGTGAAAGTTATGGAAACTTGCTTTGCCTTTTGTAATCTGCTTTTCAGCTGTGCGATCTTGTGCAATGATCTTGGCATTGCTGTGTTACTACCAAGAAATAAGAAAAAAAATCCCTATTCCTTGAATGTGCATTTTTAAGGTTTTAGTGCCCCGACCCCAATGACAAAAGTGCCATTCATAGAATTATTCAAGCAACCCTTACAACACCTTTTATCACATTTGTTTGCTTCATTTACACTTTTGCTTGCTATGTCATTCACTTTATATCCACACTGCATCTGATCAGCAGGCAGCGACCCGAGACTGTGCCCTGGATACGACTCCCTCCCATGCAGGCAGGTGGAGTGGGGAGCCCTCACTAGCACAACCATTCCCTGCAGCCAGCAAGGCCACATATGTTTTTTGTCTTGACTTCAGTCAGGCTGTTAACACTTATCAATGTGTATAATTACCTGATGGGGAGACGAAAGAAGACAGAGCCAGGCTATTGTTAGTGGTGCCCAGTGACAAGACAAGAGGCAATTGGCACAAACTGAAACACAGAAAATCCCATTTAACCATAAGCAAACACTTTATTATTGTGAGGGTGGTTGGACTCTGGAGCAGGTCACCCAGAGCAGTTGTTGAGTCTCCGTCTTTGGTGACAGAGTATCTCTAAGGCCACATCCTTAAGCATCCTGCTGTAGGTGATCCTGCTCTGAATAAGGGGTTGGAGGTGCCTTCCAGTCCTTGTGAGTCTGTGATTCTGTGTCATTGCAGAGACATGTTCAAATAACTTTTGTTTCTACCTTTGGGAGGCTCATAATCTCCTAGAGAAAATGTCTGGAAAAAAAAATCCAAAAAACAAACAACAACAAAAAACAACAACAACAACAAAACAACAAACACAAAACCTATTAATTCTTTCATATAAAATTCATTTTTCAAAATTAATTTTAATTATGAAAAGAATTTATGCATAAATGAAATAAGCTATATTCAGTCAAAGAGAGAATCTATGTTTTTAAGAGCTGGAAAGATGTCTAAGAATTTCTGTGTCTGAAAGTTTCCATGCTGTCATTGCAATAAATTAAGTTTCTAATTAAACACATGCTCACATACACACTCTTGGATGGGAATGCTGTGCTTGATCAATAGCCCTAGGCTACACGGTAGCAGGCAGAATTATAGCAAATGGAACTGGATGAATGGGTTTACTTAATGACCACAATATGATTTATTTCATTGGTGGGAAAGGGGGGAGGAAGACATCAAACTGCTAAAAATACTACCTGAGCAAATTAAGATATGATCTTACAGGAGATACATTCCCAAGAGATTCCATGTGAGTGCAGTAGATCAGAGCTCAGATCATTCTTAAAGAAGCATACTTAGTCTCAACTAATCTACATTCAGTCCGTTTTCCATTTAATTAAGAAGACTTTATGATTATTTTTTATTGTAGATAACTTAAACATGGACAACTATTGACTGAATCAGCACATTTACAGAGTGTCAGGATTTTGGCAGTTGTAGGAGTTTGTGGAGGCCAAAAAGAGGTGGGAGATCAAAACGGAGTAGGAGGTTGAAAGGGGTGGGAGTCCAAAAAGGGGTAGGATTCCAAGACAAAAGTAGAGGACAAAAAAGCATCAGAGCCCCAGAAATGCATGGGAAGCAAAAAAAGGGGCTGGAGGCTGAAAGAGAAAGCCAGAAGCCACAAAGTGTGGGTGTGGCCCAAAAGAGGCAAGAGTTTGAGAGAAAAATGGAGGCTGAAAACAGGTGTCAGGCTGAAAGGAGATGGGAGGCTAAGATAAAAGTAGAGGGCTAAAAGGTTTGGGAGGCTGAAAAGGCATGAAATGCTGAGAAAGAAAAGTAGAAGCTGAAAAGGGCAGGGGAGGGGCCAGCAGGGGTGGGATGCCAAAAAGGGGTGTGGGGCTCAGAGAAATGTAGAGGTTAAAAACAGTATGGAAGCTGAAAAGAGGCGGGAGGCTGAAAAGGTGTGGGAGGCTTAAAAGGGCTGGGAGGCCAAAAAGGTGTTGGAGGCTCAGAGAAATGTTAAGGCTGAAAAAGGAAGGGAGGCTTGGGAGGCCCAAAAGTGGTGGGAGGCTGCAAGAATAGTAGAGGCCAAAAAGGGGTGGGAGGCTGAAAGGTGTGAGAGTCCGAAAACAGCTGGGAGGCCAAAAATGAGTGGGAAGCTGAGAGGAATGTAAAGTCAAAAAAGGGACAAAAGGCTGAAAAAGGGGTGGTAGGATGAGAGAAAAGTAGAGGTCAAAAAGGGGTGGGAGGTTGGTAAGGGGCAGGAGGCTGAAAATAGGTATGACTGAAAAGTGGTGAGAGGCTGACAGAAGAGTAGAGGCCAAAAAAGGGTGGGAGGCCAAAGAGCATTGGGAGGCTGGAAGAAAAATGGAGGCCGGGAAGGGATGGGAGGCTGAGATAAAAGTGGAGGCTGAAAAGGAGTGGGAGGCCAAAAATGGATAGGAAGCCCAAAAGGGGTGGGAGGCTCAGAGAAATTTAGAGGCCGAAAATAGGTAGGAGACTGAAAGAGGGGGTGGGGGGTGGGGAAAGAGACTGAGATGAAAGTGGAGGCTGGAAAGGGGTAAGAGGCTCAAAAGGGGTGGGAGATCAAAAAGAGGTTGGACCGTGGGAGGCCAAAAATGGATAGGAAGCCCAAAAGGGGTGGGAGGCTCAGAGAAATTTAGAGGCCGAAAATAGGTAGGAGACTGAAAGAGGGGGTGGGGGGTGGGGAAAGAGACTGAGATGAAAGTGGAGGCTGGAAACGGGTAAGAGGCTCAAAAGGGGTGGGAGATCAAAAAGAGGTTGGACCAAAAGACAAGTAGAGGCTGAAAAGGGGTAGGAGGCCGAAAAGGAATATGAGGCTTTTGGGGTAACAAAAAGGGTTATGAGGCTGAAAAAGGGTGGGAGACTGAAAAGGTGGGGGAGGCCAAAAAGCATCTTAGTACAAGAAACAAAATTAGTGCAGATAATTCCACATACAGGTAAACAGAAGAGAAATATGTCTTTGAATAAACTTTCACAATTTTTTTAAANAAAGACAAGTAGAGGCTGAAAAGGGGTAGGAGGCCGAAAAGGAATATGAGGCTTTTGGGGTAACAAAAAGGGTTATGAGGCTGAAAAAGGGTGGGAGACTGAAAAGGTGGGGGAGGCCAAAAAGCATCTTAGTACAAGAAACAAAATTAGTGCAGATAATTCCACATACAGGTAAACAGAAGAGAAATATGTCTTTGAATAAACTTTCACAATTTTTTTAAAAATTTTTTTAAATTATTATTATTATTATTTTTTGATCCCTAACTATGACCACTTATTGCATGGCATCTGCACTCAGGGTTAAAGCAACAGGTTCTGCAAGACCTGCCAGTGTAGAAACATGGTTGTGTCTGCTCGTGGTGAATCTAGGACTGGGAGATGAGTCCTACATGCTTAGCTCTGTCACTTGGAATTTGTCACTGACTCCCTTTGTCCAGCCATTTCCCTTGCCAGTGAAGAGAATACTGTCAACCAGAGCAGAGAGAGAGAGAGATGAGGCATCTTTCTGTGAAAGAGTTTTGAGTTTGTTGTAAAGAACGTTCTGTGTTATGTGGCTTATGAGCTAAAGTGAGCCAAAAAGAGTTGGCAAAGTTTTAATGTGTAGCAGGAAAAGAAATATTCCCCATCACCCACAAAAACATACACACACATATACTAATTTTGGTGCTGGTTATTGAAATGTTCCTTCATTTTCTCTTTTCTCCTACTTATTTATTGGTGAAAAATGCAGAAACTGAATATAAATCAGGTCTTGACTTTTTCTATAATTGTGCTTTTCAAAGTAGATAATTAAATTTCTGCCTCTTTGGGAAAAGGTCAGCATGTTGGGGTAACAAATACTCGTATCTCTAGGGCATTTGCCCTTATTAGCCATGAATCACTGTTTCATAAGCTTGAAGCCCTGGCTAGAATCCATCTAGCCTAAAATACTTTGAAAACCTATGAATTAACTGAGATCCACTTTAATAGTTCAGCTTTATTACTGATTAACCTGGATATGCCCCTGTTTGTTATGCTGTAATTCAGAAACTAACACTACTGCTATTGTCTAGACATACATTAGATGTATGGCGCTGCTTCTCCATTACTTTAATTTGTTGCTATGCTGATCACTTGTTTTGTACACAGGGTAAGGCTGTACACAGGCTAAAGAGGTTACTGAAGAAGCCTTTGAGAGGCTGATGGCTGACTTAATCTTCATCTCCACATCAATGAACTCAAACCAAGGGAAAAGTCTGCATTTAGTTAATGCTGGAGAGCTTAGACACAAGTTGACTGACATAATACAAGGTACTTTGTGGAGAAGGAAATAGAACAACTGGAAGAGATTTTGTTGTTGTTGTTGTTTTATGCAATTATTTCTTGTGCTCAAAAATTCATAATTAAGGTTTCTAATCAGATTTTTAACTGCTTTTAAAAATGGCAGTGATGATCAGAGTTGCTCTGTATTCCACCTGCATTTTCAGAATGAAATATCATAACCAGCATCTATGCTTTTGTCTCGGGTTAGATCCAGGCCTTTCGATGTCTGCTTGAGCTGACACCAAGCTGGGAGCTGCCTGGCTGTGCCATTACAGCACATCCAGTGTTATCGCACCCTCTGGGCAGGGGGACAGGGAGCCTGGGGCAGTGCTGTGCCTGGGGGTCCAGAGCATCCTGCTGGCCCAGCTCGAAATATGCTGACAGAGGCATGACATTGTAGGTCTGTGTCAGCATGCCCTTGCTCATCTCAAGTGCTCAGACCTATCATTAGCTAACCCTACTTGTAAAGTTTAGACAGTCAAACACCCCCAACTCAGCCGCATTCTTAACCTCAGAAGGTTGCTGAGACTCTTTGGTTTCTACTGAGACATGAAACTATCTGATTAATAGGAGGCTGTGCTTAGCTTAATTTAAACACTGCTGAAACTGATAGGCTAAACGGTCCCCACTTTTCTCGCCTGTTGAGACTCATCCTTAGAAGATACTTCTAGACTGTGTCTGTGTAAAAGAAAAAAGGAATATCCACCTATTCTTACCATCACTTCCTCTGCGGATCAGCCACTAGCATGCACTTCCACTATGAACAGATCTAACGGTTCAAATCTATCCCTTCTTCTTGGTAGTCTTGTGAACATTTTTAATTCATGCCTTCACTTCATACTTTAACCACTGGGCTTTCTGATACTCTTCAGTCTTCATCCTTCCTTTTGAAACACTTCCATATAGTGCGGATCAGAGAGGAAGGCCTATAAGTGTATTTCCTATGCCTTGTTTTAAGAATATTTGCCTTCTTGGTTCTTCTTGGAATGCCAGTAAAAGGTTAAGCACTTTACATTTAACTATTCATTGTAGTAGGGAGAGTAACGGAAAGTCTTTTTTTTTTTTTTTCCAGGTAAGTACCCTAACAGCTAAGCTATGTGGTCATGTTTCTGTCTGTTCACCCTCTCTTTCTGGTCTACTGAATATGGAATGATAATATTAAATTTAATATTAAAGTGGAACAATCACAATTGGAGGGCACGAGAGCATCTGCTCTCACATAAGTCTGTAGTATAAGAGATCAAAACTGTCACCTGGAAGGTGAGAGAAGTCAGTTCACAGCCCTTTAGAGAAAGGAGTTGAAGCTGGGAGCATTAAACTTACATGTGTGAGAGTTGTTTTATGCAGGATTTCTTTATTAAATATGACAGTAACACATAGTTCATATAAGGGACTGAATACTTTTGGTAATAAAGAACAAAGAAAAGTGTGAACATGCCTAGTCATACAAAGAAAGCAGATGTTAGAAATACATTAAATTAGAACTCCAGCACAGGTATATTCTGTCTTTTTTTATTTGCCATTCATCTTCAGACCACATAAAGCAAAAGCTTTCTCATAGTAATTTAATATTTTTTCACATTCTGCCAAAGAGCTGACAAAATGTATTGAGACTGATAATAGCTAAGTGTGACTTTATCTGAGCACTTTAAATGATCTTAGTGTATTACATTATCTGTGACATAAGTGTTGCCTAAAAGAATGTAGGTCTGCTCTGGGGAGCAGATGAAATAGTGAGGTGCTTTTAAGAGAAAAGTTTGCATGTGTAATTTCACCAAAACAAAACCTTGCATTAACTAGTGTAGATCGGACCAATGCAGGAAAACAAAAGTTGGTGCAAGCCAACTGGTTTCTAGAGCCTACTGTCCTGTATGGAAAAGTATCTAGAACCAATTGCTACAGAAAATGGGACAAGAAAACCTGCAATAAGAAGCTTCATAGGAAAAGGTCTAGTCATCTCTTCTAACTGGGAATAATTTCACTAAACCAATTCAATTTCAATTGATTTTTTTTCAATTGAATAGTTGCCCCTTCTCTATGTCTAAGGAGAAAAGGTGAAAAGAAGTGCTTGATGTATACTCTATATCATTTACTATTTTGTATGTTTTTATTACTTCTCCTGTAATTTGTCTCTGCTCAAAGATTAATGCTCTCCATGTATCTTTCCCAGGAGGAAAATAGAAATGGATTTTTCAATTTGAAGAAGCAAACAAAACAAAATCTTCCCCTGTGAACACAGCGCTGAAAGTATACATAACTGATACCAAGTAAATGGAGTTAAAAAAATAATTACCTCGGCTCCACTTCTATGACTGGAAAGCCTTCAATATACACAAGCACCCATGCATATACATATGCATATGTACTTTTAAATGTAGTTTTTATTTTATTTTATGTTACTTGGAATATACCCTGAGACTGCTGACAACCCCCATTAAAACTCTTATGTTTGAATATTGCACAGTAGGGTTTGTAAGACAGAGTTTTTCCCAATAGAAAAAGCTTTCACTACTCAGCTGAATAGGGAAGGAGCAGAAAAGACACCCCTAGCAATGCGTAATTGTCTTTCGGTGCTGTTAATTTAATATTCAGCGTGGTCTGATACCCAACTGTGTGATGTTTTCATTTGAAAGCATAGCGATGCACTGAACTTGGTGCCACTAGCCATTTCTCTCACGTTCACTTAGTATGATGTTATATGGAAGAAACAAGGTGCCCTTGTGATCAGACTTTCTATTATACTGCTGGAAAAGAGAGGGAGTAATGGCATCTGCCACAGTTTTTTGGTGAATTTAAGGAGATGAAAAGGGAAAAGACAATTGCCTGCCAGAGTTTAAAAGAACTGTTTTCATATTTTCACCTGGGCTTCGTATCTGCGTAGACCAAGGTGGACTCAGAAATGCATTGTATTATAAATTAATGAATGGGTAAAAATAAAGAATCAACAGTCATAAATCTGAAGATTTTTTCTACAATCTGAATGCTACTTACTCACTTTAAGAAAGCTATATTCTTTTGGCATTTAGGTGCTGGAAACACTTCTATAACGGTAGTATTTTTACACTAATATTTTTATATGATCTTTTCATTTAAAGATTTATGTAAGTATTTTAGGCTTGATTTTTATCATTTTCTCTGTCCACCAACTCTATTCCCATCAACATTTAAACTGTTAAATCATTTCTTAAGTTAAAAGCCATAATTTTCTATTTTGACTTTTCAAGTATCCCTCTGAAGGGTACCTTGAAGAAATTGTAGAATCTAGGATATTTTTCCAAACCCACGTCTGATTTTTTGGATTATACTTCAAGGCTCCATTGTGCTAAAGTAACCAATGTTCTTTAATGACTTTCTGCAATACCTCCAGGGAACTGAAATTGCTTTTTCATGTCTGAGCATTCAAAGTACAAATTCCTTGTCCTATTGCCCTTATTGTGGGACAGGGTTTTGACAAAGCCTGTCAAGGAAGCATTGTCTATGGTATCAGAAAAGGCAGTGTAAAAGCTGTCAGCGTTTTGATCCCATTGGACATGGGTATTTGTATTATTTTAGGCGGGAGTATATTTTTTCAGTGTAGCCTTCATCTTAATGGAGTGTGATAGATTATGAATGCTTGCCCTTTGTTCATTACTGCACAGATTTTTTCCCTTTGTCCTTTGTGACAGCAGAAGAAACTGTTTACATAAGAAAATAATTGGAACGCATTCATAAATTTGTGGCTATTTAGTGCAGTAAGTCCTCTTATTCATGGAATGCAATAATATTAGATATGAGGCTATAGGTATGCATATTCTGCAATCTTATAACAGGCTAGCAATCCAATGATTTTTGTGTCTTGCATAATTCCATCATTTGCTTTGTATGTGGCACAGGGCTGAAACCACAGAAAAGCTTAGGCACTGTCATGTTCAGCAGTATGGCCTCAGTGTTGAGTAATCTTGTTAATATAGGGGAATTCACAGTTCTGACTTCTGTTCCTAGGCTGCCTGTGCAGTCCTGAAACATGAATGCGGCAAACCAGGCATCCAGAAATGTTACTCACATCAGATATCCTAAGAAGTGAGCAAATAGGAAGTGGTGCAAAGAAGGTTATGTTCTGTATTTACTCCCTCTCTGGGGTTTTGGGGTTTCATTGCCAGATCAGGAATTTGCTTTGTGGTCCATCTACTTCCATGGAAGCAGGAGTTTAATTCTAACCCATTCTGATAAAACACAGACAGAAGAGATGGTTTTCCCTGTCAGTCTGGTAACAAAAGCTTTCATTCTGAACATAGGAAATACAGGAAGACACATTTTGCCGTCATCAAATGTGTGTCTATCTATTGGGCCATAAAGCACTCCTTCAGTGTGTACTCTAGCATCCATTGGAATATCAGTTTTGGCTACTTCTTTGCTATCAAACTACACTTTTCTTATGATTGCTTATTGTGTCCTGTCAAGATTCAGTTATTTCATACACACAGAAACAATTTCAGCAGAGGAACTGCCTCACATGCATTCTCCTGAACCTGCCTAGGTCAGAAAACAGAGCTTGTAAGGTCTGACTGCCATGCTGTTTGAGGTAGCCTGACATATTCAAGACAAGGTTCTGTGACTAACTGCTGAGAGTATGTGGTCCACACTTTTCTGTTTTTTTCTCCTTGGTTTGAAACACAAGGCACAGGTTCTGGCTTTCAGGTAGGCCAAGATGTTAGGCTAAAATACTATGCTTGTAGCAAGCCGGGGAAGCTCTGCTATCATCTAGTTGTGCTGCCTCAGCTTGATCTGTCCAAAGATGAGATCATCTGTTGCTACTGCTGCAGTCAAGGCAATCATGGCAGAGAATATGCTCCCAAACTGCATGAAGAGAAGGGTAAGTATTTGAGTGGAATGGTAATATGTGGGGGACCAAGAACAAAACAAAGGACGAGTGGTGACTGCTTGGAACCTTGCCTCCTTTTGCAACCCGAGCAGGAGAGGTTCTAGTCCCAGCAAACCTAAGACAGAGATAATTTGGTGTGCCCTGGGTGGACTAGCTGTAGTAGTGGCATGCTGACACTTTTGTGCCACAGAGCCCCTCGTCTTTATTAGGATCTGTGGCATGAAGAACAGGAGCCCAATCCATTTTTTTCAGTCCAACTGAAAAACCCATAAGTTACTATTTTCTTCCACTCTCTCCCCTCTATTTTCCAGACTGGATGAGTAAAAAATGCATTCAAATGGTAGAAAGGTAATCCAATAGGTTGATGGAGAAAACTTAATACAAATGCCCTAGATCATGAATAAATGCTCTTTTACTATGTTGTTGGGTAAAAGAATGTGGGTAACAAAACTAGATTTTGTATGGGGTCTGATCTTGAAGGTATTAATTGCTTTGCTGAATTGGGCCATACGGGCAATACAGGCAGTGAAATTCCATGTTAGTGGATACTGGAAGGCCTTTGCTCATCAATGCTTCAAAACTTGCATGATTGATTAAGCCAAAGTATAGGGATATACAGAAGACCTTAAGAGGAGACTGCAGTATGTTGAAGCCCATCTGAAAAAGATTGTTTGAGGGGCAGTTACTGCATTCACTGCCACACACCACAAACCTTATTATGCTGGGATGTAAGCAGTCTAGGCATCTTTTCTCTTGGAAATGCATTCACTTTCAGACTAGCCATATTTCAGGAGTAGGCAGTAGAAATTTTCATAATCCCAGCTTCAAGCTTGGGCAGTTTGCCTGGGTTTTTGCCCCTGAAACACTATTTTGGATTTAGACTTCAGTGAACAATAGCCATGATCAATGAATCCTCACCAAATCAAGAGAGAGGAGTCTATATTTAAAAGAATAGTCTCTTGGATTTTCTATTGCTTTCTGTGCATCAGGGAAGCCAAATCTATGGCTTAAATTGATTTGTCACAGACCAAGGAGCAGAGTAGGAGTCAGAATCTGCTACTCCAAACTCATTCCCTTTTGTACCTTCCATAGACATTTTAATTAATATTCCCAATGACTTAAAGATAAATAAAAGAAACAATGTATTTTAAGTAAATAAATGTATACAGTATGGGAATATCCAATTGTTTGCTTTAAGAGCAAGCAGATGGCTGATTGTAGCATGCTATTTTGTTATTTACAGAACAGCTAGCTTGTACTGCAGTATCTCTTCATCTCCAGAATTTCTCTTCCAAGATTATGTATAGGCTCTGTCTTAGTTGTAATATTTTAATTCATCACCACATATTTAGCAAACTCCTGCTTTTATCACTTGNTTCTCCCAAAATATTGTAAATAAATGTGAGTAATACAGACTTGGATTTATGAAGTATAATGTCTGGATGCTCTAGCTGTGAAGAGATGTTTTATCATATTTTCTACCATTATGTGGGGAAACTTTAAGACTTGCTTTCCTGCTTTATTTAACCACAGTCCTTAAAGGTTTTAAACCAAGTTGCTTTGAGACTTGAACACAATTGTAGTAACCAATCTGACATATACACAATGTGAATAAAATGCTCTATTATATACAGGCATTTTAACACTGATACATTTTACACACATAAAAATAAAGGCACCTTGAAATAAAATTCTTATCTCCCTCACCTCACTTATCTACTAATTACGAATAAACTCACACAATGCAATAAAAGATTCCTGTGTGTATATCATTAAGGAACATAAAAGAAAGGCTTGTTATCTTTATGCATGCTTATCTGTAAGGCTCAGTAATATTCCTATCTGTAAGAATACATACTATGTATATGTGTATATTCACATGTAATTTATATATACAAATATGTCTTCCTTCAAAATCAGAAAGATTAAAACACGAACTGGGGGACTGCTTTTTATATTTATGTTTTCTGAAATCAGAGATTCTTTAAATGGAAGATTCACATTCCTTCCTTCATGAGTGCTGCTTTGTGAGACCATGAAATCAATCAGGCCACCCTTTTGGCTAAATTTGGATTTGAAATGAAAAATTGCCTCTCCTGTAATAGCCATATTCTCTTTCAATCATTATTTCACAGCCCTGGATCACATTTTGTACAGTAGATTAAATGTGCTGGTAACAAAGTTTGAAAACATGGTGGCTAAGCAAAACTATCACTCTTTTGCATCACACTCCTTACATTTTTGCATAATGATATGTTGTATGGTTTACCTTGAAGCACATGAATGAATTTTAGGCCTGAAAAGAAAGCATGCGCCTGGGAAAAAGAAGGAATGTTTATAATCAGAAGGAAATAAATTTCCACCCCTACATGAGTAGCACTCAGTGGCCACCTCCCACTCATTATGTGGGCTTAGTTAACCTCTGAGTTTGACATGCTGAAGTCAAAGATGGTTAGTATCAATGTGGGCTGCGATGGGTTCTGATGTAACCAGTGCAGGAATCTGGATTTTCCCCACTTCTTCCCTCAGGGAAGAAGAAGACTGCTTGTGCTTGCCCCTGTAGCAACAGGTACTGGTGTAACTTCGTTAGAGTTAGAGGCCATGTGCCACGTTTTAGGGGTGATATAGTAATGCAGGCTTCCTGGGATTCTTATCTGCTTTCCATTCTGATTTTTAATGATTTCCCAGGGGATCCAAATATTGCATAAGAATCCCAAGGAGAAGAACGACCCAGTTCAGAGAGATACCATCAGGGGACATTTCCCAAGTGCGTGTTTCATGGGGATGGGAAAGGAAGCAGATGTTTTCCATCAACAACTAATGCTGAAGAGCTACTATTACTCCCTCCCTAACCACAAGCTCTAGGCCATAATCACATACTCCCTTCTTCTGCTTCCACAGACGTAACAGCAGCATGTAATAATTCAAATTCTGTCTTGTTGACACAGCTTGCTTCAGCTGTTCAGAGAGCAAGTTTTTTGTTCGCTGCATCTGTGGACACATCAGCACTTTGCAGAGAGTCTAAAATGAGTTGCTGCTTTCTTGATGGCAGTTGCAATTGCCTGCTGTCATCTGAGCCTCCTGGAAATCTGTGGCAACACACTGAAATAGCCACATGCAGTAAATTTCTGTCAATGTGGCACAATTGTTTTTTTTAGAAAGAGTCACAACTTTCCCCTAAAAAACACCCTACAGTAACTGATGTAAAATAAACCTTTCACTTCTGTTAATTCAGGAATCTGATTTCAAAAACTGTTTGTTTGTGTAGAGTAATCATGACATTTTGGATACTTAGGGCAAAGCTAGGAATTGCTCCTGTTAGGCCTGTGTCATTGATAGGGAATGGCATGTGGATACACACCTAGGGAGTGAGAAAAACAAGTATTTTGATATAATGTATTTTAGCCTCATGGAGCAAATATGAGGTACAATTCTGGCCGTAAAATACAGGCATGTATGCAAGAATTTGACAGAGAGACTATCAAAGACTAAAAGGAGGAAAAAAAATAATAATAATTTGCAAAACAGCATTTATTTAACAAAAAGGGAATAACTGCTAACCTGTTGAACCAGAAGGGGTTCGCTGAGGGAATAAACAATTATTTTATTATATAAATATGTTCAGGGTGTCTATTCTGTGAGAATGAGTACTTTTAAAAACATTCTGTTTGGCCAATATGTATGATATAATAGCTGTTATATATTTCATCTTCTAGAACACAGCTGTGTGTGTACCAAACTGAAAAGCAAAACCATTAACTCCTCTCCCTTTGCAACCTCACAGAGACCTGCTGTTCCTCTTCCATTATTGAGATCTCTGACATGTTCCACAGCAGAGAGCTTTCCTTTCTTTCATAGCAAAAGGCTGCATGGTCTGTGGTCTAGGCTCTGATAAAGGCCAAAGAGCCAGTGTTCACCCTAATTCACAGGAGTCCTTGTCTGCAGTGTAAGGAGGCAAGTCAGGACAATCCTCAGGCTGCTTGTATAGAGGGCTATCCTATTCCTCCTGCAGTAAGAGTTCTGAAAACACTGAAGTCAGTAGGAAGTCATTTAAACTATGAAGAACTTGAAATCGAGGAAGGACATGGGACTGTAAACCCAAAACAAAGATGAAGGATCCCACTCACTGCAACTGCATTATTAGTTTTAGGTACCAGTCCCAAAATACAAGGATCATTAGTAACTGACATATTTGGTATAAATCTAAGACCTGCATCTCTACTGCATGAAAAGGTGAAGGAAAAGGATGAGATTAAACGAAAAGTAGGAGGGGAAGTTTTAACATAGGGAAAAGGGAAAAGAATATGAAGATGGTCCCAGAGGCAATACAACTGGGGTGAAGACGGCTGCACTACCAGCTTTCCACGTTAGTTTTAGAGGTCAGTTCTAAAAGGTAGGAGTCAGGCATGGAGGACTTTTTTCCCTGCCAAGACATGCTGTCAAGAAATCTTAGGAGACAGTAAGGAAAGGTGATTGATGCCTGGTACTTTTTCATACTATTTTTATTTTTGTAACATTGTTCCTGAGAAATTTAACTATTTCCTTTGCCAGAAGTTTCTTTTTTATTTCTAAGTTTCAACTTTATTAATGTGTGACAAATTGGTAATGGATGTAGCATTCAACTAAAGTGATATTTTGCAGGTATCCCTTGAAAGAACACTGCTTATGGAGGAAGCTCCCCCCAACCCCCAACCTATGGAAATCTGGGGACTTACAGGATCAAATGCCAGGGCTCTGGAAAAATTCCCCTCAAGCATGAAGTACCCAGTGCCTTCCTTACAAATGTTAGCAATAAGGAGGCAACCTATGTGCTGAGTATCCCCAAATTGCTATGGCTGATCATTGCAAATTTCTTTTGGAGGAAAAGATATGGAAAGTGACAAGCAGGAGTGGAATATTGCTTTATTATTGTGATTTTTCAGTGACAAATGTGGATCAGCAGTATATGTGAAAGGAACCTCAGGCTCTATAAAACAGGAGAGAGCTCAGGGTATGATGTATAGACCTTTTTTCTTTCTTCATGGGGCTGCTGGGATACGAACATGCCATTTTGGGGCAAGCTAATTGCCTGTTCAGCAACTAAAAGCAAGATACCTTTGTTCTGTGAGTTACAATTCCCTAAAGTACACTGCAGTAGCAAAGCAGTAATTACAATGTAGCATGTCTTAAAAGAGCACTATTATACATTTCATGAAGAAAAGGATAACTTAGGCATTGCTGTTCACTGGTTAAAGGAAAAGATTTAAAATATCTTCTGCATAATCATGTATGTTTTGTGAATATAAATCTATGCTCATGGAGATTTCTTATGTTAAAACCATGTTTGAAGCCTACTGTTTTCAGACTGCTACCAGACCAGGTTATAAGTATTTTGTGCTGCTGGCAACAGTCCAATAATTTAAAACACATTTTTAATTTTCTTTTTCTTTTCCTTTTCCTTTTTTTTTTNCTATTTTTTTTTTCCTTTTCCTTTTTTTTTTTTTTTTTTCCTAGTCTCCAGCAAAGATATTGTCTCATCAGAATGGAATGACTTCTGGATGAGGTGGCCAGTATAAATTAAAGTGGGGTCCTTGGCTGAAGTGAAGCACAATGAATGTTCAGAAAAGAATGGTGAAAAACAGAAGTGTAAGGAGACAGAGGAAGCCAGGCAGCAGATACAAAAGAATATGGGAGTAATACATTTCTGATGTGCAAAATAGAGTGAGCTTGGTTGCAGTATTCTGGAAATTATAAACACATTAGAAAGTTAAAACTACCTCATAAGTGGGATTAGGTCATTGCTTGGGGATTATTTATAAATCAGACTTTAATTAAAAGGTCAAAGAAAGATGAATATATGTTTTAATAGTAGTTCTTTATTAGAGAGCCAATACATCAATAAGTTGTTTACAACCACTTATTGATAGCTAAAAGCATGCTATAGTTATTTATTAACCTCTTTGAAACCATTGACAAATGGAACTTTTTTTGTATGTTTGTTTATTTTCTGTATAAAATTGCAGAAGGAAGCTGGAAAGAAGCAATTTTGACAGAAATCAGTAAGGGAAGGTAACAATTATGCTGTGTTGCATTACAGGTTCCATTCTCCTAACAACTATGTAATTTTCTCATGTCTCCATGGCACATACTTTGTGACTTTTTCATTAAAAAAACCAACACAAACCCAATAATCTTTGGCCTTGTAATACATTATTAGAAGAATCATAAGGAGGGAGGATAGAAGAGCAAGTTTAATAAATGCTGCAAAGCATACTACTGCTTCTGAATGTTTGTGTTGGATTTCGTATGATGTATGAGAACCTGACGTCCTGTGGGGGCTAGTTTACATTTTTTTATGAAAGGTTACAGTACTCTGGACCTATAGTTTATTTAGTTTTGCACTACTGATGTAAATATTTATTAAGGATTTGACTCATTACATTTTGTGCAACCCTTGCACTCCAAACCTGTGTGATTCACGGTATACTGAAAGCAGAAATAATACCCCTAAATCACATCTGCCTGTGAAGAGAAAATCTGTCAGCTCTTTCACTCCCAACTCTTCACCTTGCATCATGCAAGAGAAAAAAGAAACGAGAAAGAAAGCAGGCTGCTACTTGGAAATGAATTCACTGGGAAAATGTTCTTTTGTTAGGAAGTGCTTGGCTGGGTTGGCTAGGCAAATNAAAAAAAAAAAACGTACTTCAGATCAGTGGTGTAATGTATTCAGATTATATATCCAGTATCATGATTTCCTATATACAGCTTATATTCATATTAAGACTTTATTCTAAGAGATGTCAGTGACAAGAGTGTACCCCAGCTAATAGGTTATTTCTGAGACTGACCCACTCACTGCTGGAATCAGGAGGTATTAGATTCAGTAAAGGGCGCAGGTGTCTCAGTATTCCATGAAAAATCAGAAGTCACTGGGACATGCAAAAGGTGCCCTTTGATCCCATCAAAATTACAGGATTTTTGCTCCCATTGCTCCTAAAGACCTTTAAAGTAGACCTTGCTAAGCTTATGAGAGGCACTCACAAACTGCATGGCTTGTGCTCAGAGCCCTGCACGGATTTTCAGTGTGACATTTCTGTGAAGTTAATTGGCAGCTACAGACTCATGCTGTCTTTTACTTGTTTACTTTCTGGACTTCTTTGTCTCAAAATCTTTCCTGCACAGGGGCATGATTCCACAATACATGAATGAAAATATAAGTAGCTGATAACCTAGTGGTAGGTGCAATATTTGAAGAGATGAGTTTGAATCCCTGTACGCTAGGCAGACATAAATCGTGGTCTTCCATCTCCTACTTCAGCCATGTTTTAAATACGTGTGTATGCCATCTCATTTTGTGATGAGCTTGACCATGTTGTACTCTAGAAATACCTTCTTGAATCTCTCTCTAAATAAAAAGTACAGAGATTGTGGAGTTTAAGTGGCCTGAAGGTTATGCAGTGTTAATTTGTTCTGTGCTTCTTAACGCTATTTTAAAATTTGGCCACAGCAATCTTTCTATTCACTTTTGTGGCACTTGATTGATTTTGTTATTAACATTACAAGTCCTGGGTTCAGATATTACTGTATTGAACAGACATACATCAACACAAGTCTACTGAAATGTATATTGATTTGCATCAGTGTTTTTAGTGTAGAAAAATGTTTAAGTTTTCGGGTTAACATGTCTCTCTATGTATATAAGATAGATAAAGATATCACATGTATTTATGTAATATAAATGAATCTATATCTTTATCTTTCTGGTAAGTTGACATTTACTTATGGATCTGCAGTTACCTTCTGCCTCCAGATAAAAACTGTAAAGCCAGCTTTTCCTGAGTACAAGGAAATCCATCTTGAAACTTTAATTAAAGAATAATCTATCAATGACAAATTACCAGAGGGTGGATATGTCACTCACAGTGTTGGCATGTAATTTCAGAGAACACAACTGAAATCACAGGAGAATAAGAGATCTGAGTATTTGTTTGCACTTAACAGACAAGAGAACATAACTGATATGAAGCAATTTCTAGATGGTTTCTATATTAAGAGATTAGTTGGAAATTTCTTCCCTCCTGAAGAAAAAACAGGCACTAGAGCAAGTCTACATCCTTTACAAAGTTAGTAGAAATTCTACTAAAACAAGTAATCACTTGACATGT
>VXAL01017239.1:62792-79648 GCA_013399475.1 Chauna torquata | reverse complement strand
GGGGGAGGGAGAGGGGAGAGGGAGGCCCCCACTGTTATCTTTCACTAAGAAGAAAACTGTGGATGCCTATTCAGAGGAGGGTAGGAAAAAAAAGGCAAATTAAGATTTTTTGTTTTTCAGTTCTAAGAAATATTAGTGCAAGCTGTAAACCCCTACACAAGGTTGGTTCTCTGCCTCACCCATCTCTTTGCTTTTGTGCACATCTGAACACCCATAGGTTACCTGGTGTGTAGACTGGCAGAAGGTAGCATCCTTGTACAGAGGTTTTTGCTTTTCTTACTTTCCAGATGAGCAAGTCATGGCTATCATTGGTTTAGCAAAGCATTGAATAAAGCCTTCAGGATTTGGCCCCACAACCATTACAGATAGAAAAGACCCAAATGACTCAACATCTGATCAGTATATCTATTTTGGTGGCTTTGTTCATGAACTTTGTCCTAATTTCATTCATATGTAGGCTTTTTATTGGATTTTTTTGCTTGTTGTCTATTCACATTCTTCACACAGACAAAACAGTCATTGAAATCAGTGAGGCAAGTAATCACTTTCCCACCCTTACCCTTGGGATGCACTAAAAACCGCTGCTGAATTCCAGGTTTCTCCCTTCCCCCACAGGGTAACCATGTGCCTGAGCTCACTGTCCAGCTACCCTTGTGTGTTTTTGAACTGCACTGAATTTTGTTTCAATTCTCCATGTTTTCTTTGTTGTTCTGACAGCTGGATAAAATCTCATTGAGCTTGTGGATGTACAGGCTACAGTCATGATAAACGCTAAGAAGCAATTCTCTTTTCAATGTGTACCTGTGTGTGTACAGACACAGCAGAAACATAGCAGATGCAGACAGCTACAAACAGTCAGAAGATCACTTGCAGAATAAATCCAAGAAATGAGATCTTGCTAGATATTGTGCTGATGAAAACTTGTCCCTGGGAAAAAAAAAAAAAAAAAAAGCAAAAATTCAGCTGTAGTGAGATTTCTGATGTGTTCAAGAAAGGCTGGGCTTTCAAATGTATTTTTATAAAATGAGATCAGTTTCAAAGAAACATGATTATTTTAATTAATGTTGCCTTCTAACAGACACAGAAATAAGTAGAAGAACAAGAACATCAAACATTGATGGACTACTCATATTTAAAGAACCAAAGGATATTCTTATTACAGATTTTTTTGTTTTTGTGCCACTACCCACTTTGGATGTTGATTTTTGATATCAAAGACTCATTAGGAGTCAAAAAGTAGCATAATACACTTTGTCAAAGAAACTAATACACTTGATGACAATAACACCTTTAAGGAGTCCAGCTCAAGAGTTAGCATCAGTAATTTTACTTTGAACACAAGGATTGTCCCCAACACAGGAATGATTATTATGAGCTATTCAAAATGAAAGCAAAAACTGATAAAGAAAAGTTGGTGGTTGGAAGTCTGGATTATATAGAAATGTACAAGTAAAACCACGAAACAAGCTTGATGATAAGCTGATAAAATATTTATGTATTTATTTATTTGTTGTAATCATTTTCTTCTAATCTAGATTCAAACTCACTACATGACTGTCAAAGTTCATCATGTGTCTTCACTCTGCGTTTCCATTCCTCAGCATAGCAAGAATTTTTACGAGATTAATCTTCAGTATGAAGAACTTGCAAAAGCATTTTTTTCAAGTAGCAGGGAAATATAGGTAAGCCATGGTACTCCATCAGAAACTATTAAGTTTCAGCGTCCTTAACACTGATTAGCTTTAAGGTAACTGAGATCTGTTAATGTCTCACTGGGACAAGAACCTTATTTTTTTCAGTCTGTCATCAAAACTTCTATCTGCAGTGAGAACTCTAGGAATTGAAAGGGATTCCATCTCATTTCCTGTAGGTTGCTGAACATATTCTTCATAATTTTAAATTTAAACCTCTCTGGGATAGTCTCATGAAAATAGAGATTTTCATTGGCTACATGAGGGAATAACAAAACTGTTCCCCCCTTTCTGGTCAATTATATCTATTGTGATTTTGACATTTTCAAATGTATTTCTCCAATAAGTCCAATTATACCAAGCATGATTGTTAAGACGATTGTCTTGGACTTCAAAAGACATGCAATGAGCCAGCTCACTTGTAGTTGTGTCAAAGTTAATTACTTTTTCTAAATCTAAAATGACCAGAGATGCATTCTGCTTTCTGTTTTGAATTTAAAATCACTTTTTCACTGCTGTGTTATTCCTAGTTAGTATTGATTATAGGTTCAAAGAGTATTAACTTCAATTCTAAATTTTCTTTTAACCTGTAGAGAACATGGAGGAATCACTAGCTCTGCTTCCAAATTTCCCCAAAGGGATCATCCAAAGCTTATTGAAACATTCTCAGTAACTAAATTTGGCTTGATAACATTGAAGAACCTTCTCTTTTGTCCTTCAGGTCCAGTTTTTTGGAATGCTTTTACTTAAACTGAAAATTTCCCAAACTAAGAGTAGTCTTCTTGCAACTGAATTTTTTGATTTTTTTGCAAATGTCATGAAGCAAAAGCACCAACAAAACAGGAAAACTATATATTTAAAAGTCATTTGCAGAAAAATCTCTGATGTGTTAGCCTTGGCTAACAGCCAAACTGCCACCCAGCTGCTCACTCACTCCTTCCCCTCATTGTGATAGGGGGAAAAAGAGGAGGAGTAGGAATAAGAACACTTCTGTGTCTAGATCGCTTATCAATTACCATTGAAGCCAATACAGACTCAGTCTGGGGAAGATTAACTTAATTTATTGCCAATTAAAATAAATATATATTTACTGATTTGGGTAGTAGGAAACAAAAAGACAGATATTAAAACAGCACCTTTCGTCCACTTTCCCTCAGGGTCATCTTCACTCCTTTACTCTCTCCAGACTCCTCTCTGCCACCTGGGCGGTGCAGTGGGCCAGGGTGTTACAATCAGCATGTAGCAGTTTCTCTCTGCTGCTCTCTCCTTCTCACATATTTCCTCTGCTCTAGCATGGGCTCTCCATGGCAGCAGCACCTTTGGGAATCGCCATTTGCTCAGAGTGCACAGACTAGGTTCCTTGTGGATTTGCCTTACCCAGAAGGGAGGCCCCCAGGGCACCTCCAGCCTGGGTCGACCCCAAACGCAGCATCTGAGTAGGGCTGGGCTGAAGTACAACAGCTGAACTGGTCTGAGCTCAGGCAGGGGCATGGGCATGGCTGTTCAGCTCCAACTGCTCTGCCGT
The DNA here is from genome assembly GCA_013399475.1 of Chauna torquata. Classification (NCBI taxonomy): domain Eukaryota; kingdom Metazoa; phylum Chordata; class Aves; order Anseriformes; family Anhimidae; genus Chauna; species Chauna torquata. The sequence continues at coordinate 76,432 of VXAL01017239.1, read as the reverse complement.
CTGTGGTGCTGCACTTCTCACTAGTGCATAAATAAGCATGCTTGCAGAACAGCAAACACATCAGAGTGGCAGTGGGCTGAATATTTAGTCCAGCGTCTGTCACATGCCTCAGAGTATTGTGACCAGTATGATGTGATGTCTGTTTGCTGGACTAAGTAAATGAGTTAGACAGTATCAATCTAAACCCTAGTGAGACAGAATCCACGAGACAAAAAGAAGAAAAAAAAAGTGCATTTGACACAGTAATTACCCCTATGATAGCTCTTTCTAGGTAAGGTAAATTGGTGATTACAATGTAGGGAAATTTGCCTCTCTAGCTCTGTTTTCTGAATAAAATTTCCCACATCTGTCAATCAGGCCATTTTATACTCTCACTAAATTAGCACCATTTACTTTAATAGTGTCTTTTGTACAATGCTGAAAGGTGAACTACATTTTAATTCAACCTTGAGAATATTCTGTTGTGTTAAATGTTCCTATTTTTGTGTAGTCTTTATTATTTCTTAACTAAAAGTCTTAGACATATAAGCTTTACTTTGTCAGCACAGTCCTGATATGTAGGCCATAGCCCAAGAATTACTTCTTACTCTTTAAACTTTAAAATTACAAGTGAATGATAATTTCTCTTTGATCATAGTACTTTTCCCTTTCATTGTACCATGTAGCAACAAGGTGTTGTCTGTTGTCTGCTTCATGTAACACTTATTGTACTTGGATATTTTGTTTTACTAAATCAGCAAATGCCTTTTAAAATTACTCTTGTACCTCCTTCCTACACTGTCAATGAAATGTTCTGAGTCTGATTGATGCACGGAATGTGGTCTTACACAGGATTCTTAATGCTACAGGTAGTTTTAAAAAGAGTCTATGGCAACCTAAAGCTGAGTATATGGCAAACTAAAGCTGATTATTTTAAAGGTAATTTTAAGGCAAATACCTTTCTATCTCAAAAGAGAAACAGAAAAATGCAGTATGCTAAAGCAGAACAGCCAGAGAGACCAGGGGTGGCTGTGAGTTCCCATCCATCATGAAGGTTTAAATATTCTCATGGAAACAGAGAAGATTAAGACTTCCATTCCTATTCCAAAGACTTATTTTATGCAATAAAAATCATAACCACCACTTGAGACAAAGACTGTACACCATGTCTCATCGTTCAGTGCCCTGAACCCTTGTATGAAGACTCACACTCTTTAGGAAGCAATAAGAAGCTCTTTAGGAAAATCTTTCAAGAAGCAGTATTATACTCACTGTTCATTTTCTGCCCATCCCACATGAAGTGTGCTGTATTTGACACAGAACCATGAAAGGTGGCAAGGCTTCTGCATGACAAGTTATCACCTCTCAGAATTGCCTATAGCCTACCATGAAGGATGCTCTGAAATGTATGGGTAACGTGGATTCAATCTAGCCCCCAGAGCTGGAAATGAACAGTCTTCCTGTTTCCTTGAGTTCAGAGAGGGGCAGCTTGGAGAAAAAGAAATACAGAAAGCAAGCACCTACACCACCAGGTATATTACAGATTAGCAACCTTGAACGTGACACTTTTATTCTCTTAAAATATTCCATGTTTGCCCAGGTCCGTTGTTTTTCTTTGCCACTTGCGTTTCCTGAGGACTCATTGCCTGGTTCGTATCTGGAGCCTGCTCAGCATGCTATGAATAAGTGCCTGACAGTAACAGTGGTTACACTTGCTTTTCAGATGCACTTAGGGTTTGAAATTGTGGTGGAGTCGCCCACCTACCTGTTAGTTAAGTCTAAGTATGGGCACCCACAGGTCAAAAGTGGTCCACAGGATGCTTCACCTGGCCCACTGCCTCCCCTGAGACAGGAATTAGCCACAGGGGTTCATCTGTACCTGACCCAGCACACAGAGATAGACTCTGGAGATAGGGTGCAGCTGGGAAGTGCAGGCATCTGTGGCACAAGGCTGAGCAAAACAGATAGCCACTGATGAACAGGAAGCGCGAAGCAGGTTGCTACCACTGTGCTGGGAGATGGATCACCTACTTGTGGAACTGTTTGAAAATGGGCAGGTGGCCAAAAGGAACAGCACAGCTGTTTGCACCACTTGGATAGGGAAGTGTGTGGGTTTCTGCACATGGCTGAAGGATAGGGCATCCTTGCAGGAAGAGGGGAGAAGAAGCACTTGCAGGGAGGAGGGGCAGGGGCTGCTCTGGAGTCAGCAGGAGGAAGGACTTCCACACATACTTTAGGCACTAGAAGTAAGGTGGATCACTCTGGACTTATACTACAACCTATTGGTTACTGTATCATTATTGTGTTATTATTATTATTGTATAATCTCAATTTCCTGAAGTGCCTGTGCTCTTCATTAAATCTCACCTTGACCATTCTGACCTTAGCTGAGCTTTACGTAGGTACACATGAAACAGGCTGGTAAGATTAAGAAAAAACAATAGAAGTTCAGAGGTATCAAACTAACCTGAAACTACTTTAAATTTGTAATCTTACAAGGCTTGCCTTACTGGTCTCTTGGCTAAAAAAAATAGATGTATATAGAAAATCTATTTTTGGGAGTTTCTAAGCACTCAAATTTCATTCCATTCTACTTTATCTATTCTTCATTGAAACTTTTCATCAGACAGACAAATTGGATAATGCGAGGCTTCTCTTTAAAAAATGAAAGAAATGAGTGAGCCTTTGCTAGTGGGAAGTCTATTCAATCGGCTTCTGTGTAGAAGCAGGTTTTCAACATTAGCAACTGGATACCACCCATTATCATGACTTAGTGCAGCCGTGAAATGCTGCCAAACTTCTGCAATACAATTATGATGTGATGGCATTGCATAAAACAAACCAGGGCCGGTTATAAACTCTCATTTGTAACAATTCTGTTTTTAAAAGCTGATGAAGAACATCAGGCAATTCTCTGGTATAAGGTAGATCTGGGAAAGCTCAAAGAGTCCCATGAGAATAAATAAAAAGAAATGCAGCATGAGACCTCTTATCAAATTACAAGCCTGTCGCATTTCTATGTCAATACTTGTTTCCTAGAGAAAAATGCCAAAACATTCTTTTCTCTGCAATTAAATAAACATGAATTCTCAATATTTGCATGTCACAAATCAGCTGCAGAAACTTACTGTAGTGCCTTACTGACTATTCAGAAAACAATAGTTCACAAAAGTCAAGTGTAAAACCCACATCTGTGTCCAGGAGTATTGTTCATTGATTTAAATAACAGAAAATTTCTATGTCTAATTTTCTAAGCAAGGAAGAAATAACAGAGATGACGTCTTTTACTTTTTTTTTTTTTTTTCCTACAACAGCCAGGAGACTGTAGACTGTGTATGTAAACAGATGGCTCAGAAGGAACTTATGTGATTATGACTTTACATAAAAATCCAGCCAGAACCCCAGAAAGGTTCCTTAAGACTCCTGAACTGTATGACTCCACTAAATCTTTACAATATGCGTAACTCTGAAATCTCAGGCAAGGATTCAGCTATGCAATGCTAACACTTAAATATATGTACCTATTTTCCACACACTAATATAATGATGAAAGGTATATTGCTTCTTCACCTGTTAACTCATTTAAGGTTTCACTGTACTCCATGGCCATATTATGGAAGCTTTGCTCAGGGCAGACTGCTGCTGCAAACAAATCTTTATCTGCACCCAGATAAGTGGAGGTTTAGCAGCTTTGTCCCCTCTCTCATTGTTTTCTACTGTTTCCTTGCAGACTGTGGCTCTTGCACCATTTACTTCACTATTAAATACCACTTGCAAAGACAGATAAACTAATAACAAAGTTAATTCAATACATTCTTTTCAGTGATATCAAAACATTTCTTTTTTTGTTGTTGTTTTGTTTCTTCTTCTTTTTTTTAATCCCTACTCAATAGCATTGCTTGCTAAAGCCTGTATCATGTAATACTGTGATTTTATCACTCAGTAGACTGGTATTTAAAATGTTTCTCTTTCAGAAGAGCATTTTAGCTCATGCTGTTACTATACATTAAAACCTTTTCACTTTTTTATTGAAGCTCTTCAGGGGGTAATGTTCATGCTACCCTCATGTGTTGAGAAGTAGAGATGTGAGGAAACAATTGTCTCATGTTGAAGCATTGCATCCTCTAACTTACATTTTGCTATTAACTAATTATATTGGGATTCTGTCCTCAATAAAGTATGAACAGGATCACTTCTAGTGATGTGAGGGCTTTTAAATTCTTAACTGATCCTATTACATGTAAGGACAAAATATAGGGACATCCAGAGACCAAAAAAATTGATAGTTTATTTATTTGGTAGGCCCAAGATGTTTCTGGAGCACTGCTGTACAGTCCTTGTTGAAAAGACCTGTATTGGGTTTATCTGGTAAAGGTTTGGTAGCGGGCGGGCCACAGGGGTGGCTTCTGTGAGAAGATTCCAGAAGCTGCCCCATGTCAGATCAGAGCCAGCTCCAGCCGGCTCCTAAAGGGCCCCGCCGCTGGCCAGAGCTGAGCCAGTGAGCGACGCTGGTTGTACCTCTGGGAGAGCAGAGTTAAGAAAGGGAAAAAACTGCTGCGCAACAGCAGCTGGGAGTGAGAGGAGTGAGGAACAGCCCTGCAGACACCAAGGTCAGTGAAGAAGGAGGGCAGGAGGTGCTCCAGGCGCTGGAGCAGAAGTTTCCCTGTGGCCCGTGGTGAGGCCCATGGTGGAGCAGGCTGTCCCCCTGCAGCCCATGGGGTACCACATGAAGCAGATCTCCACGCTGCAGCCTCTGGAGAGGAGCCCACGCAGGAGCAGGTGATCCGGTGGGAGCTGCCACCCGTGGGGGACCCGTGCTGGAGCAGTTTGCTCCTGAAGGATGGACCCCGTGGTATGGACCCATATTGGAGCAGCTCTTGAAGAGCTGCAGCCTGTGGGAAGCCCACGCAGGATCCGTTCGGGAAGGACGGCATCCCGTGGGAGGGACCCCACGCTGGAGCAGGGGAACAGAGAGCGACCATGAAGGAGCGGCAGAGACGAAGCGATATGGGCTGACCACAGCCCCCATTCCCCGTTCCCCTGCGTCTCTCGGGGGGAGGAGGTAGCAGAGGATGGGGGGAAGGTGTTTTTAGTTTACTTTTGGTTTCTCACTGCTCTAGTCTGCTAGTGATAGTAATAAATTATATTAGTCTCCCTACGCTGAGTCTGTTTTGCCCATGATGGTAATTGGTGAGTAACCTTCCTGTCCTTATCTCAACCCTTGAGCCCTTGTCCATCGTATTTTCTCCCCCTGTTCCTTTGAGGAAGGGAAGTGAGAGAGCAGTTGTGGTGGAGTTCAGCTGGTTAGCTGGGTAAAACCACCACAAGACCATAAAACGTTTAGCTGAAAAGCAGAAGTGCTGGCTGTGGAGCTGTTGCTACAGTCAGTTTGTCAAAAAGTCTCTGTATTTTGGGGGCAAACTTACATAACTGAGCAGATCTGATCTCGTGGTTTGCTGCCACCAAAAGGTAAAGGTTCTTTTCCACCTCTCCCCTGAGGCTGTGGAGGCCTGCTGGTTAACTTTTACCACTGATGGACCTGTGTGTGAGCCACCTTAACTCACTAAACAACTGGACCAGGATACGGGTAGTTTTCTGATGCATTACTGAGCTGAATTAGTTGTGCAAAATTCCAACAAGCTCTCAAGATGGCAAAAAGAAGAAAGCAGAGCAACTTGGCCAGGAGCAGGGATTTTTAAATGGGATTATTTGGTACGGTACAGGAGAAGCTGGAGTTGAAGCAAGCTCTTAGATTGGGTCAGGACTTTTCACAACTGTTTGCAGAAGAAAGGAAATGCTATTTTTCTCAATCTGCTCAAAAAAAAGCCAATGTGACAAAAAGAAAAAATAGGATATTTAAAAGTAAGTTCTTTGGTCTTTAATTCTGTGTAAGGACTCCTGAAACACGGATTCTGGCCTGTGAACAGAACTACAATGACTTGCAGAAAAATGGGGGATTGCCGTAGAGTTACACATATCATTTCATCACCTTCATATGGTTATCCTTGTTTTCCTATTGGAAGTTCATAACTGTATGAGTTCTATTAGGGTTAGTTACTATGATAATTTTTCTATTTCTACTTTAATGAGCTTTGGTTTGCACATTTTTATTTTAGCAAAATTTTACCATAATTATTTCCTGCAATCTGGCAACTCTCAACACCCCAGGTGCACAGAGTTGCTGGAGAGTCAAACTTGACAGGAAACCTGGGAGTTAGCTTTGTCTATAGGGGATCCTAAGTTGTCATAGAGATGGTGAGACTCTTGGCCCTCAATATGTGAAAAAAAAAAAAAAAAGTCCCAGGAAAATGGTATGTGTCCAAGGCACTGTCTTCTTTCAATGCCCCCACCCCCATGCCCCTTAGAACATGGCAGAAAATACTATGGGAGGTGTTGAATCAAAGCCTTTCATAGCCTCAGTTTCTGGGAATTACAGTAATGGAGAAAAATCAACTATCCTTCAGACACTCAGAGACTGGATTTCTCTAGCCAAAGCTGATGCAGACAAATCTCAGGAGAAACAAACTTTAGAAACTTTTTCTGCAAGCTCCAGATTCACTGGCATAATCCTCTGAAAGTCTGATGCACAAAAGTTTGATGAGAAGATATAGTCATTGTTATTTCTTTTTTACTGTCTATTTTTTTTTTTTTCCTTTCCAAAGTTTGATTTACAAAGGATGTGTCTGGTAATAGAAATTGCCACTGGGTTTTTGCCCATGTAAATAAAAGGAAGGGGGCTATATTGTATGTATACTGCAATTTAAGAAAAGCCAAAATTGTGATTGAATACTGAGAAGCGCCAAAGAATTGATAATAATGAATACAATGCTGGATTTGAGCTAATAACTTTTCTTAACTGAAAGATTTCATAATCTCTTATAGCATTTGGAGGCAGCTTTATTTCTCTGATTTTCTTTACACTAAGGAAGGACAAATCTAAAGTCTGAACTATTGACTTTCAGGTATAAGAATATGGAAGCTAACCAAATGACTTAAAAAGTTTTTGTTTGTTTGTTTGTTTTTATTTGTTTTGTTGGTTTGTTTTTTTTTCCATCCAAGATATGATGACTTAAATACACAATGGAGGATAGCCTAGTGACTTGTGATTGGAAGTCTTTGGGAAAGTACCTATCAGGCACATATAGGACAAACCATAGAGACAAATTAGTGATATTCTGTGTAAGAATTGGTTCAGTCTGTTTTGAGGACCTGGCAATTAAAATCCATGTCAAGAATATACTCCTTCTTGCTGCTATTTGAAGCTTTCACAGGGAGCCACTTTGCCAGTGCATAGCTCAGCAAGCAGTTCTTCCTTGTTCTGAGCCTTTTCAAGCACAGATCTGTTCAGCCTTCACCCTTGTGAGAAGGCACAGACTGCAAGATCTTCTGATCCCTGACCCCTCTCCCTCCATGACTGAGAACTGACTGACAGACACCTCTGGTAAGGTTGGAAATGGCATGGAACATATTTTTATTCTTTAGAACAACATATTATTTATCTAAGAAGAAATTGGACTCTCAAAACAACTTTGTCACAGAATCTTTGAAAAGAGAGTTATGTGGTCTGTATATATTCAGCTGTCTGTGTAGAATTAATATTTAGTTACAGAAAACATATCAGTTTCACTACTTGCTAGTTGTGGGGGAAGACCTGCACATTTTGCTATGGTTAAAGTTATACTCAACTTAGATTTTCTCTTGGGCAAAGAACACAGTACATGGGTTAGCTTAGAAGCTGTTCTTTCTCAGGTGATGATTTAGGGAACATTCTTTACCCCAGCAATCTCTTTCTCCATATCCATGGCCATAATCTACTTTTGCAAATTCAGAGTAGTGATCTACCATAGCTTTCCCATGCAAGTTCCACATTTGCATTTTTTCTATTTGCTCTCAGGTTGTTTGCTTATCTAAGTAGACTTTCAATTAGAAAATGCACCTGATTTCTCCAATTTCCCTGTCATTTCTTAAATGGTGATTTTAGTGTATGTTTAGTACTTGGGGGACTTCCTAAATCCCAGTGATTTATAAAATGCTGTAGACTCAACAGAAACTCGAGAAACTTTGTTTCAAGCTACAGACATGGCATGATAGTTACATAGGCAAATACAAATAACAAAATCAACAGGCCAAATGTTGTTTTCTCGTGTAAGTCTGCCAACTCAGAATACATCCTTTGAAATCAGTGTATGTACTCTGGATTTACTGCTCCTTCCATAGCTAGCCTGATGCAAAGATCTAGGCTGGAGATTTCTTAGAGGTTATTTGTTGTATCACTTGCCATGCAATGAAGTTTAGGCATCACTTCATAAAGATTCAGAGGAAAAATCAAAATAGGTGTATAAACTCATCTAGATATTCAAAAAGGAAGCAATCAGCAAATAACCTACATGCATAGACTGAGAGGGAAACAACTGTGTAATTGCAGAAAGAATGGTATCTACAACTAATTCTTTAATACTAGTTTTTAATACAGAATGGGTTTGTAGGTAATATAATTTAAGAGAAGAAAATGAAAAGTTATGTATTCAACAAAAGAAATATCAGACTTGATATCTCGCCCTTAGAGTAATATGTACTAAGTTGCATGTGTAAAGGTTTTCACACAATACTATCACAAACCAAACAGAAAAATGGAGTTCTAGATCAATATGGATTGTCTTTGCAGAAGATAAGATTTAAAAGATTAGAAAAGCAATTAAAACAGTAGAAAAAATCATAAATCCAGAGAAAAAAAAAGGTCTGTATTAAATGGACATAGTATAGATAAATATTTGGAAGTTAAAATTGCGTGTCAAAAAGTAAACAGGTCTTGGACTTGTCAACACTTGAGTAGAAGAGCTCTAAGAGAAGTCTAGTTGCTGCAGGAAGTTGTTTGAATCACTGACCCTCTGAGTTAGTACTGGAACAATATTGCATCACTGGGTTGTGGAGGATGCCATGGAGCTGTGATTTGTCATCATTCAATGAGGTTACTGAAAATACCATCGATTTGTGTTCTGCTGTTTCTTTTCTCAGCAGACAGGTGTGTTAATTCTGTTTCCCTGGATAATTCCAAATAGTTAGTCTATATAGTCTATATATCTAACCTATAGTTAGGCTGTATAGACTAGACGATGTGGCTCATTTTATACTGAAATGATAGCTTTTGTTCTGACTTGTTTCAAAATTATTGCTGCAAAGTCAGATCGAGTTAAGCAAACTGATTTTCTCAGTCTGTTATAAAACTTTTACTTACTTTTTCTGCATTTGTCTCCTATGAAGACAGACTAAGAGAGTTGGGGTTGTTCAGCCTGGAGAAGAGAAGGCTCCAGGGAGACCTTATAGCAGCCTTCAGTACTTAAAGGGGCCTACAGGAAAGCTGGAGAGGGAGTTTTTACAAGGGCATGTAGTGATAAAGCAAGGGGTAACGGCTTTAAACTAAAAGAGGGGAGATTTAGATTAGATATAAGGAAGAAATTCTTCACTATGAGGATGGTGAGGCACTGGAACAGGTTGCCCAGAGAAGTTGTGGATGCCCCATCCCTGGCAGTGTTGAAGGCCAGGCTGGATGGGGCTTTGAGCAACCTGGTCTAGTGGGAGATGTCCCTGCCCATGGCAGGGGGGTTGGAACTAGGTGATCTTTAAGGTCCCTTCCAACCCAAACTAGTCTATGATTCTATGCATAAAGCAAAGCAACGATTTTCTAAAGCCATGTTAATATGTATATATATCTTTGGAAAACCCTAGCACTCTTATGATCTGGAACTGGAATCTGAAATTAGATACACTGGTGGCCTTTGTATAAGATCTACTTTTTGCAGTCCCTGTAAAAATCTACACCAACTTGTTATACCTTTGGGAAATCACTTCTTGCACATGCTCAGTAGTGATTTGTTAATTTTTTTACCAGCTGTATGTTCCCAAAGGATACCATCTGCACTGGCAATACTCCAGTCAGGACTGAGAATGACTGTCTCTGCAATTGTCTTCTAAGATGTTGCAGGCCATGCCTGCTCCATCAGCTGCACTGAAAAATGAGAGTCTGTGGCTCCAGTGCTCTCAGTGACATCCTACGAAGGAGAGTCAAGGGGGATGTAGTAAGAAACCTGCCAAATTCAAATACAGACAAGATAAAGTCTAGCAGTCATATGAGAGGAAGTATTCCAGGGTAAAGCAAAGGGAGACAAAGACTGGAATCTCAGCCTTGGGTGGAAAGGACTGTAGTACTTAGGCAATAGTGGGAGAAGAGCACGGGCCTGTGAGCTTAATGATGATGGGAGAAGTCTGAGTGATGAAGACAGTGAGATATGGTAAAGGTCTCAGAGAAAAAGTCTAGGACTGGAGGCTACAATATGAGTGTGGAAAGGGAGAGCAAGAAAGAAACTGAATGAGGAAACATATGGAAACTACATATGACTTATGAAACGAGCTTATTGTGTGACCTCAAGATCATGTTACTGCCACACACTGAATCAGTTCCTGCTGTTTTAATGAAGTCTAGACTGGAGGGGAAAGCCATAAGCACCAACTCTAATCTTAGCCTCTTTGTTTCTGAGCCTGGCACTTTAATCCCATTGGGATATCTGTCCCATCATTTAGACAATTCTGCCTTTCTTCCCTCAGGACCTCCCCTCAGATGTCAGCCTACCTCTTTCCTGGCCTTGAGTGATTCATCCTCCCCAGGAATTTTTCTTATTTTTGTCCATAAATCTCCCAGCAGACCTGGCTCCAAGTCAGATGTTTCTTTTGTCTTACAACCTTAACACTCATTCTGTTTATCTGTGAATTCACCGTTAACGCTAGCACAGGCAACACTTCAGCATCCACCTGCCTCATGACAGCCTTATATTCAAACCCATCTGTTTTGCTTTTGATCAAAGAAATCAATGGCACACAGACTTACACGCAAAAGGAAAAAAGTATACACATCAGAAAATGACCACTAGGAAATGCACCCAAATTCTTAAAGGCAACAGAAAAAAATGCTGCTCTTTTAAAGGCAGAAGGAGCCACTATAGCTGCTTTTCTTAAAGTAGCTTCCAGAGTCTCAGCATGCAACTTCTACTGACCATAAGTTCTGACTCAGGTAGTGTACCCCCTTTAGAAAGACAGCCAGGTGCACAAAAGCCTAATGTGAAAAAGCAAACCCTTTTTTAAAAACTTTTTTTATTTAATTTTTTTTTTTTTTTTTTTGTGGAGAAGAGAAAACACATAGAGAAAGAGGCAAAAATTCTAGACTGGCTATGGTTGATGTTACAGAAGTTAGGCAAGGAGCACAAATAGTAAGACATAAAAATGGGAATCCTGTTCCCCAATTTTGAACATGACTGTGAGCAAACTTACTAACTCCTTTACACTTCTTTTCCTCCAAGAGTATTGTTCTGTCTCTTGCCATACAGCTGAGATATATATGGTGTGTGTGTTTGAAGGGATTCATAAGAAGATACCCCACATATGTCTGAAACAAAGCCCGTTTCCACCCTGTGTTGCCAACCTCTCCCTGCCTGTATTGCCTGGGATCTGAGAAAGCTTTTAACAACAAACTGAAAACATTTCCATCTACTACATGGAAGTAAATATAAAATCACATCTGATAAACTTGCAGAAGAGATGGGGACTGATGGCATGGCAAAAAAATGATTGCAGGAGCTACTTTGCTTGGCAAATAGGCACCCTTCAACAAAAATGTTTCACTCTATGTCACCAAGTGCCAGATAACAGACTAAGAAATAAGCCTTACAAGTTAAGTCTATAGAATGGAGTAGTTTGTCTTGGAAAGCAATGACTCTGAACGGAATTTAGGGGTCAAAGTAGATATATGACTCTACAAAACCTTTATGCGGTGCTGTGGGAAAAGGGTTAGTGCCATCCATGGATATATAAACACAGAAGTAGAGGGAGGTGAGTTTACCTCTGTGTGATTGTTATTGCAATACTCTGTGCTGTTCTGGTCTCCATATTTTTAAAGGATGTTGGTAAGGGTGTTAAAAAGAACCATAAAAATGATTTAATGGCTGGAGACTTAATGACTTACAGTGAGAAATTTAAAGCACTCATTTTGTTAAGCTTATAAAAAGAAAGATTGAAAGGTGATTTGATAATGGTTTATAACCACATGCATAAGGAAAAACACCAGGGAACAAAGGATTCTTTAATCTACTGGGGAAAAAACTAGTACAGAAATAATTAATGATGAAAAACTGAAACAGAAAATTAAAAATAGAGTATATATTTTTACCTGGAAAGGTAAATGAAAATTAGTATTTTCGAGTGGTGGAACATCTACCTCTTGCTGATTTCAGATTAAGCCTGTAATCCCCTTCAGAATTTGGCTGTAACTGAAGAAAACATTTTTAGCATTTAAATTTTTTTAATGTAAGGGGAAAATAAGAAAAAAAAAATACATACATGTTACATATGTCTAAAGAGATGGTCCCCATCAACTTCAAAGGTATATATGGTTTTTGAAAAATAAGCATGGCATGGGCAACAGACTGCTGCCTTATTTGATTGCTTGGTTGACTCAGAATCACAGGTCTCCAGTGAGTGGGACAATGAGTGGGTATAGTGATAACATCCAAAGCAACTGGCTAGAGACATGAACTTAGACCTGCAGGAAAAGGTGTATAAGACAAATGATTTGTATGGATAAGTTGAGAACTATTAGGCAAAGATAATGGGCTTAGATTGGTTCTTAGAAAAAGTTTGCCATCACATTTGTGTTACTTACTAAAAGGCATAGAACAATTGTTATCTCCTTTCCAAAAATTTATTTTGAAGGAATTTGGCCCCAGCTGCTTAAAAGGTTAGAGCCTTCTTGGTATTTAGACCCTATTCAGACTGAGCATTCCCTTCTGGAGTTCATGAAATGAAAGAGCACAGAACTAAAATGCCAGGAAAAAAATCTCAAGAGAAATCTCCTTAATCTTTGAAAATAATTCCAGGAATTTTAGTCTCAGTTTGATTTTTGTTTGTTTATTTGCTTATTTTGAAGTTTCCCTTTTTCCTTCCTTCCTCCCCTACTTTTCTGGATATTTCTGCATGTCCCACTTCAGGAGGCCAGGCTGGAATCACTCTCCAACCAGGGTCTGCTCTTTCTACTGCTCCCACCCCCCACACTGTCCATGCTGATTGACCACACTTCACCTTACGGCTGAGACAGGCGCAGATACTGCTCCTCATTACTCTCCTTTAAGAGTGAGAAAATAATTCATAATGAATTGCTGATTTGGTTAATTTCACTCCCTCCTCCCTGTTTGTGAGTTATTTATGACTCTCATAAATGCACTTGGTGAATAATTCCTATTAACAATTCCAGTCTGCATCTCATTTCAGAGCACTTCACTGCAACTCTTCAATATGTGACATTTGAGCTGAGTTATCCAGTTTAAAGTAAAGATTTCTGGTATACTCTTCCATCACGTGACTGAATTCCCGAGATTCACTTTTCTTAACAGCTCAGGATAGTCCATCAAAGAAAAGCAAGAGTCCTTTTGTCACACGCACTGTGTGATCTCTGACAGCTATCTTCACCTTTATCTGCCCTAAATGTAAATTGGAGACAATTTTTTCCTTCTCACCTTTCAAGCATGTATTTCTGTAATAATGTCCTGCTTCTAAGCAGTGTGTTAAATGAAGCTTTTCCGGTCCGGAAAATGATACCAGCTCTTTTTTTTTTTTTT
>VXAL01017239.1:37122-54502 GCA_013399475.1 Chauna torquata | reverse complement strand
AAAAAAAAAAAGCTGAAAAGAGTTGGCTCGTTCTTAGTTTAGAGGAATATGAACAAAACAGAGGCAATGTTACCACTATGCAAGCTAGCTAGCTTGAAGCTAGTTCAGCTATGTTTATGTGAGTTGCTGTTATTTTTGTGTTTACCTGTGTTGTTACTTTTAAATAGTAATGAAGGCATAGTCTGCACAATATAGGCAAGCCATTATACCTCCCTGATGCTTTTCTTCATCCCCACACCTTTCTCTCCCCTTATTAGTTCCCATGTACAATGGCTAAGACCAGTTTCAGTAGGCTAGCAGATCCATTAAAATCACTAGGATTTGTGTCTCCAGGCAGTCTGGGCAAACATGGTGCTTTGCAGGGTCGGGATTGATAAGGGAAAGCTGTTCAACAGCTCATCTATTGCTAGCAGAAGGAGGCTACAATTTAATCTGAAGGTCTCCAGATACTACTGAAGTTGAAATGACATGAAGGACGGAAAGGAGATATGAAGAACAGATCCTTCTGATACTTTCCCAAAGAGGGATATGGCCCAAGGGATCTGAATATAACTTTGTTCTATTCCAAACTTTCTCTTTGCCTTCTTACCCGTTATAAACTGTTCTTTGAGCTCTTCATAAATGTGATCCTTAGCTGCAACCAACTGATTTCATGCTCATATCACGTTAACTATAAATTCTTCCTCTTCTGCCCTCGTGTACAGTGAGTGTCCCATGGAAGATCCACTCTCAGAAAACACTGTTCAAAATTACCCTTTACAGTGTACAACATTATTCCTTTTAAAATTTACATGTGATATTAAAAAATTACTGTCCCCTAGAAATTAGGAAAAACGCATTTTGAATTTGTTCTTCTAAAATAAGATCTGCCTAAAGTAAATTTTGGTTATGCAAAATACCTCTGCTTGGAGCAACAGAAAATCAGAAATATCAGTTACCACAAAATAGTTTGGTGCTCTGAAGAAAGCATCAAACCAGGCTGCTTGTCTTGGACTGAAGTTAATAGGGGCAGGAATATGCTGCTGCAGACATAAGTGAGAGGAGGGACTCCATTTTTTTTCTTCAGGGTATTTTGGACAGAAGAGAAAGAAGGAAAAAAACAGGGTACTCCATAGCAATTACACAGAACTTGAATGTTTACTACTGGAGATGGGGCTCAGTCTGAAGGCAGATGTTCACTGGAGGAGAATGTAAAGGGCAGGAAGCAGAACCAATCAACCACCTATACAGACTATTACACAAAAATGTTGCAACAAGAAGGACTGAAAACTCCATGAAAGGTAGGAACACCAAACTTTAAAATCCAGCTGGAAAAACTCTTTTCTATTTAAGGTTTCTTTAGTTTCTTTGGAAGCTATCCCATCATAACAATACTGTTAACATCCTACTACAGTCAATACGCAGAAATCTAGCTTCTGTTACTCAAAAACACAAAAAGAGTTCATTGTCAGTATGCTCATTATAGAATAATATTTCACTTACTAGTCAGCTGATACTCTTCTTAATGACCTAAATAGTACTAAAGCCCATTTTAAAGACAGATTTTTTTTTTACAAAACAGCAACAATCAAATGGAAGTGACGGTGGTCAGAATACTAAACCCACAATGGAAATAAGAATTTCCTAATAATGTGTAGATGTTGAAAGTGCAATTTATGGCTTTGGACATATTACTACAAAATTCATCACTGCTAAAGTATCATTTTGATGACATTTGGTAGAATAACTTTTCATTAGCAGAACATTTTCTTTCCTTTGCTTATTTATTAGTTGTGTGGTTTGGCAGTAGATATTGTAAAACAGTTATCCAGAAGAAGGTATCATATATTTTCTTATTTTTTAGTATGGGAAGAAAACATAAATGAGGATGGTTCTCCTTAACTGTACAACTAATATTCAAAACAACAAATTAACTGACATACCATTGGTCCCTCTTGGCCTGGATCCCAGGGAACTCATCTCTAGCATTGGGCGGTTCCTGAAGCTACCAACTCTGCTACAGAATAACTTGCCAGAGACAAACCTTCTTCCACTCTGTTTTATGATTTATGTCTGGAAGCACAGTTTTCTATTCCCTCATTAAAAATAATAATAATAAAGCAAAGCAAATATACAATGCCTTGGGATGCATCCATGGCCACTCTCAAAAACTCTATAAAATATCTACTCTTGTCTCACAAATTTCTGTGACCTTACTGCCACCAGGACAACATATTTCAGCTGATATGTTGATCAGTGGATATGTGTCATGCATCTACTAATTTTCAATTTCTGTGGAAACACTTTATTAAAAAGGCAAGTTAGGTAGCAAATGGGAACTGGAAGTTGATATGATAAGAGGTGGACATTAACCAAATAAATAAATAAATAAATAAAATCCATATACTTCTGAACTGCAGATGGAGGTTAATTTCTCTACTTGGATCCAAGTTCTAAGTTCATTTCTATAAAGGACTGAAGAAGCATTCAGACTGAATAACTAAGACCTTGGAGTTAAAATTTGAAATTCATGCATATGGGATTTAAACTGTGGATGTCAGTCCAATGAGGTTAAATCAAAATGCTTCAAGTTACTTTCAGGAAAATATTACCTAGTTGAATGTCATTGCAGTGATTTCAGCAACAGCAACAAAGAGAATATTTGCTCATGACCAAAAGCATTTTAAGATCTACATGAATGATGCACGAAAAGGATGAGAACGAAACACACCAAACATAGTTATGTGCTGATATGAGAATAGCCAGACACCTTTGGATTATGCCTAAATGATATTAAAAGGAATATACTATAGCAGGTCCCCTCCTTCTCCAATTGTGCAGCATTCTTTGACATTATATACATTATAGAATGCTATTGTTAACCTTTCAGCCTCAAGAAAGTTAGGCAGCAACTTTTGATGTACTTTTAAGGTTATAGGGTATATGCTTAGAATTGCATAAGTAGCTGAGTAACATACAATACAGGCCACACCTTGACATAGGTGGGGCTAAGTAATGCAGACAGGAAGTAAAACTGGGAAAACCATCAGAAATGGAAGTGCAGCTTTCAAGGAGAACAAACAGCAAAACAAACTAATCTGCACACAGCAGTATAGATATATATGCATGCCTTATTTAAATGCACATAAAGACTACCTGAAATACCAGGCTGTCATGTTTATGCTGATACTTTTCAGTTGGCATACATTCCTCCTGCAAACAAAACAAAACAAAACAAAACAAAACAAAACAAAACAAAACAAAACAAAACAAAACAAAACAAAACAAAACAAAACAAAACAAAACAAAACAAAACAAAACAAGATAAAACAAAAAGGTTTCTCCATAAGCTATATATTGTAGCTAATTAATTGCTGCCCAGTCAATGTTACTTATTTTCTCCTAATTATGAAATGTTAAATAGTCATTCTCCCCCATAAGCACTTCTAGTAGCCCAACTCCAAAATTTTACTAAATAAAATGACCCTTAACAAAATCACTTCTCTTTTTAATCAGTTGGTTTCAAAACAAATTGCTCCATCCCTTTGCAGACAATCCATTCTGACTCCAATTGAAATGTTCAGTTTTTGTCTACTGTATTCAGCACTGTTTGGCCAGTTCGGTGTCAGTTCTTCCAGCTCCCTATCCCTCCTCACAAAATTATGTCCACAACTGCCAGTTCCCAAATGAGTTTGTCTCCAAAATTATCATCTATGAAAACGTTACTCATATAAGTAGCCCTTGCTCACACTGTGAGGATTTGCAGGAAGATAAAACTAGGATACCAGATATCAAGAAGTAAGTGGAACTGCAACCACCTTTAAAAATATATATACTGTCAAACTACATAGGATCTAAGCATCATTTAGAATCTTAATGCAAGGTAAAATTAATCAACTAGAAGAGGCAGGTCTCAACTGAAATACCAGACAGCATAAAAGAAACTTTTCCAGCCTAAACAGAAGTGATAGAGAGGCTGGTATCTTGGAGGAAATAAAACTACAGGCTTCCTACTGTTTAAGAACAAAGTACGATAAGCATGAGCAGCAGAGAGAATGTCATTAAAGCTCAGTGGGGGAAAAGTTCTAAGTATGTATCAATCAAGATAGTATCAGTGGGAAAATGACTTCAAACCATCAGTGGCTAAAACAGTTAGGTATATTTAAAAATATATGCTCACCTTGAAAATTAAATGTAGAAAGGAAAAGATTTAAGTAATCATTTTGCATGGCTAGTGATTCCCAGAAAGCTTTTCAGCCAATCCTGTGTGAAAGTGTATGCTGGGGCATAGCTGTGGCTCTTGCTGTCAGGATGCATTCTCATGGAAATTTCTAACTGAATCACTCAGTGAGCACATTTACATGGTAAAAACAGAGAAAAATCTCCCAAAGCCAGAAGAAAGTTATAATGCCAAAATTGTTAAGCCCTAAGAGGGTTTCCAAATAAAATTCAGTTGCTCTATTGGGTGCCAATTGAATGAATCAACAATAAACTAAGGCACTAGTTTAAAAAGGCCTTTTTAATATGGAAAAGTATCTTTCAGTTTCTGAAACAGGAATCCCCTTGAGAATAAACTGAAAGGTGAGACTTCTGAAAGGCTTTGTCCAGTTTCAGTGCAGTGCCTTTCATATGTTTAGAGATGCATTCTACTGTTGCTGCATATCAAGTTTGCTGCTTTAGTGTGGTTTTCTTCTGTTGCTTGCAGCAAAAGAAACGTTTCTTTGGACTTCAGACAGCTTTTTAACGTTTTCTGTATTGTTACTAACCTTCTAACGTACAGACCCATT
Organism: Chauna torquata; assembly: GCA_013399475.1. Lineage (NCBI taxonomy): Eukaryota > Metazoa > Chordata > Aves > Anseriformes > Anhimidae > Chauna > Chauna torquata. The sequence continues at coordinate 49,736 of VXAL01017239.1, read as the reverse complement.
CATGGACCACTTTCATTCCCCCTCTTAACCTCATCTCATGCCTTTCCTTTAGAAGTTCATCTGTTTGAGTACGTGAAATGTTCACCGAAGTTAAGATTAAAATGAACTTCTAGCAGGGAAAGGCTGTGGTGGTTGTAATTCATTTCATATAATAACAAGTCTTTAGAGGCCTTCTATTATTTCATAATGATCTTCATAATTTGTTTTCAAGGCTTCAGCCTTCTCCAAGTACTCTTTGCATCAGTGAGATAGAAAAAATTTTTTAGAATAAAAGCCCAATATCTGGAGTGTATCTATTTAATTGTCAGCATATTACTGATGGTGATTTCAGGAAACCAAAAAAATCTGTGGCCAGAGAAAGTATGTGCAACCTGGTTGTTCATGGTGAAAGTTACAAGACATTGGAGTTGTAAATACACGCTAAGCTAAATTCTTTCTCCTCTAACCAGTATCAGACCAGATGTGAATCTTAAATCTTAAGGAATTCAGTTACTTAAGCTCCCCAAAATATTCCAGAATATGATTTCTGCATTATGAAACAGTAATTAAAGAATTGGCTCTTCTATCTTTACCTCTAACAGCTGTTTTATGTAAGAATATTTTCTCTTTAGTTACTTGAAGAGTGAGTATTTAATTCCTTAACAAGAACTAAAACCTACGATGAACAACTCCCTCGGTCCACTGATGTTCACCCTTAAAGACAGACTTCCACCGAGCTTTTGCCAATGCGATTCTGTGATTCTCTAAGTACTGCAGTGTTTCACGTACACTGTGATAATATTTCAAATGTGCTAAGCTGGGCTGCCTTTTTGTTGTGTTTTACCCAGTTAGCAAGGTCGTGCCTGATTGGATGGCTCCTGAGAGGTATAAATCATGGCAGCAGTTAAAGGCTAATCTGATGTTTGAAAAGAGGGTAGAAATTTGCTACAAATGCACATTTTGACCTCTCAAGTTCTGAAGAATGCCAAAATCTCTAGATTCCTATTAAATGGAAAGGTGTATTTAAATGCTTATTTACAATCTTTTCTTTCCATGTACAAAAGAACATTTGCCATCTCTTCCCAAATCTTCCCAGGTTAGAAGATCAGCCCTACCATGGAGATTCAGGAGGTGAACTTACTTTCATTAACTCAGTTCTAGAAAAATGCATCAGAGTGGTGTTGGTGGCACACATAATGCTGGTGGAGGTTCTGTCTTTTTGATGAGGTCCAGATCGTTGGTGTTCAGTAGAAATCTGCTGATACTTCTTGCAAAATTCAATTGCAGTTGTGGTGGCCTTAAATTATGCCTAATATTCCTTTTGATTGCAACTCTGTTCTTTATAATTCCTTGCTTTCTGCTTAGATGCTTTGTTGCTATTTAAATTTTCCATTTACAGAACATAAAGTCTGACAAGCAACAGCAAGAATTAACATATACTGAATATATAAAATGAGCCATATCCATCATCTTTAACAGCATGAATAAAATCCACTACTGCCAGATCTTCTCAATATTCATAACAATATTTGAAAAAAAAAAAAAAATAGGGCATCTGCCGTGAAAGGAATTTCTCGTGTTGATCCTTTCCCAGTCAAACAGAGTGGGTGGATAATAGCATTGAAAACAGGGAATGAAAAAGAGGCTGAGTTTTAAATAGCATAAATGATAGCAGCATATAGACAAGCTTGCTTTAATCAGTCAGCCAGTATTAGAGAAATTCAAAAACTGGCAGTTAACAGTGTTTTTCTTAGCTTGTGGTATCTGAAGGACATTGATATACACATCAAACAGAATTCAGGGCATGCATTGTGGAAGTGCCAGCTGAAGCTTTATATCTAAGTTAAAGCTAGAATTAAATCCCTTTATCATACAAGAGGCATACAGCCTCTCTTCTACCATATTTCCACTCATTTTGATTGAAGAATTAATTTTCTGAGGATTTACAGGTAAATGTTTTTTAAAAGCTAGTCTCTAAACCAAAATTGTCACATACTCTACACCAAAGATGTAACATAGTTAAAAATACATAGCAAGCTTGCAATGCTTCTGTTACTGTCTCATTCATAACATTTAACATTAAAAAAAGTCTGATATCAAATGCTAAATTTCTTAAAGGAGTTATTTTAAAATAAATAAATAAATAAATAAAATCCCCTTTTTCAAGACAGAGCATGAACAAACGTAAACTCCCCAAATCCTGACCTTTATTCTCTTTATACACCCATCTTTTACCTTTCCTCTGCTTTGTGCATGTTCCACCATGCACAAAAGTGTATATATGAGTATGCATACGCCCAAATAACATCTTCTTCCTGCTTTCAGTGGCCACATTACCTCACTTGGAACTATTTCATCTGAAATTCATCCATGTTCCTGAAGTGTGACCCTTATTAAAATTAACATTTTTGAAGTTATTTGTAATAGCTACCAGTTTACCAGTCAGCACAAGCTCCCTCATTATGTCTTCTCCAAGAGAAAGAGAATCACAGAGGCCATCTCCCAGTGATCTAAGTAAAACCGCAGAAATGAGTGTCCTTCTAAAACAGACTCCTGAAAGCAAGCTGGCAGTTTCGGTTGTATTATCGACAGTGGAAAATGACAATAATTTTGAAAGCTATTGCATAGAATCATAGCATTATTCAGGTTGGAAAAGACCCTTAAGATCATCAAGTCCAGCCATCAACCTAATACTACCAAGCCCAATACTACCAAGCACAATACTACCAATACTACCACTAAACCATGACCCTTAGAGCCTCATCTACACATCTCTTAAATACCTCCAGGGATGGCAACTCCACCATGTTCCTGGCAGCCAGTTTCAACGTCTAACCACCCTTTCCATGAAGAAATTCTTCCTTTCTTTGTATACAGCCTGTAGAATAATATTCTTTTCCTAAAGAGAAGACTATTAGACAGTAACAGTGAAAGACTTAGAATACCTATTAAGGTGTCTTGATTGTCCTGTTTTCACATACTTATGATGAAATAGGACATTTCTCCTTGCATGGGAACTGCAGGCTATCTTCCCCTAAATAGTTGTGCTGCAGTGATATGTGCTAATGAGAAATGCAATGGGAGTCCTTGAAAATAAAGAAATTCTCCTTCATTCAAAGGGCTAGTTACTAAGTCTACCAAATGTATTGCTAAACTATCATATGTAGTCTTTATAAAAAAGCTGTGATACACCCAAAATCATAAACTAAAGCCAGTTGCTTCACATTTTATATAGTATACATTGTATACCATTAGAAATACAGTAAATACAAAGATATATTTTAAAAATGTTTTTAACGCCATCTAGAAAGGGAAGAGTGGGTAAAAAATGTAGTGTAATGCACTTCTAGCAAGGTAGATAAAAAAGACCTGGAAGCAAACTTATAATGAATACTTTAAAGATGAAAGATAATTACCTCTAGCTAAGTTTTGAATGTTTCTGCTGTCATAAGAGGGAACAAGAAACCTCTGGCAAATATAGCTGGGAAGATGTGCCTCAGTGAGTTGCATCTGGAAATAAATTTAGGATGTTGCAGAGCTTTGAAGATTAGATATCCCAACATAGCTGCAGGTACAGTTGATCCCTGGGGGAGATGTGCAGCCCAGGAGGTGGATGGCAAACAGTGTCTCCTGCCAAAGACTGAAGTCAGGGTGGAGGCTGCTCCTACTGGTACCAGGCTATGGGGAGGAATTCCCCTCCACAGGCACAGACCAGTATCCAGCCTACAAGAGCAACTGACAGCCAACACACGTGTCCAGGCAAACCTGCTACAAAATCCACCAGAGAGACCAACAGTCATTTACTTACTTACTTATTTATTTATTTATTTCAGTATACTTACGACTTTTGTGACTCTTTTAAGCAGCCACAGGATTTCAGTCAGGAGTGGAGAGCAATGTTGTTACATATATGTAAAACTCTACTCCTTTCCCAGGGTGTTCAATGTCAGCTGTCCGTTTCAGTCAACAAGAGCCACAGATACTTAGCCAACATGTACAAAATTGTAGTTTTTTGAACACAATGCATAAATCTCTGAGCTGATTTCTGTTCCTTACCTTAGGCATTTGTTTTTTGTAGATGTTTGTTCCACTGTGCAGTATATAACTTGTGGGAAGCTAAGGAATCATTGGATGGAAGGCACAATACAATTGTAAGAAATTATTATCTTTGTTGCCCAAATGTCACAAAATCAATGAGAAGAAAATTTGTTTCTGTGAGAAATATTACCACTTCTAAAAGATGAATGCTGATGAAAGAGAACAGCTAAACAACACTCTGCCTACTGTAAATATTTTTAACTTCCTGAGACAATGATTTTTGAATCTATACTATGAATATATTTTTCATATGCCTCACAGTTGAGAAGAGAAGAGAAGGGANAAGAGAGAAAAGAAAAAAAGAGAAGAAAAAAAAAGAGAAGAGAAAAGAAGAGAAGAGAAGAGAAGAGAAGAGAAGAGAAGAGAAGAGAAGAGAAGAGAAGAGAGGAGAAGAGAAGAGAAGAGAAAAGAGAGAGAAAGGATTGATTCTCTCCTTGTATCAAAATATACCATTTTACACAGACTTCAGTACTTGGGAAACCAACTAGTCTTCAACTAAAAAATGAAATTTCCTGAGAAATGAAAGGTTTACGATCTTCACTGACTTTTGAGTGGTGCTTAAGGTGTCAGGGTCAGTAAAAAGCTACAGATATTAGTTATGGTGCAGTAAGCTAGAGTAGGGATTTGTGGTATGTTAGCAACTCCATTGAAATTTATCAAGTTTTCAGCTTGAAAGTGGTTATTCTACAGCAAATGTTAGGGGTAAGTTATCTTCCTTATTTGCTTTGGATATTAGTATGCACACAATTATTTCAAAATAACTGAATCTGTAATTTCCTTATCCTGTGGTGACTTTTTCATGTAGCACCACCTGTAAGGCAGTGTATTTTGGAATTAATTTTCTAAAATTTTGATCTAAAGAACCAAAATAAACTTTGGGGGGGTTGTTAAATCACATTAAACTTGAAGTATTCATTGAGGACTTCCAATGTTCATTTAAACTTAAGCTGATCTTCATTTAGTATAGTTCACTTCCAAGATGAAATCAGTTTTAACACCATATAGATGATTGTTTCACTTACCTAAAGTGAGACAAACATCAGATGAAGCAGCAGTTCTGAGACAAAACAGTTTACAACTAGGTCATTTTGTCTCTAAGGTTTACTTTTTAATTGTTATTTAATCTTAGAAACCTCTAAGGCATCTGCTAAAGCAGGTTTACCTACACTGTACTAGGATATTCATTTGCTTACTGAATAGCTAGTGGCAGCCATTAATGCTGGATAAAAGCTAGCAGGACAGTAACCCCTATGCATCTTCCAGCTTTCAAGGGAATGAGTTTACTCTCGAAGAGTCAAACTTACATTCAGCAGCAGCACAATCAATATTTGAAAATTTGCCAGTCTTTTAATATTAGCTTTGCTTAGGGCAAAGCAGAAACATCCGATGTCTGCAGCAGAAAATTATGTGGTGTCCTGTAGCCTTTAAGAAGCGTATTAACTACCTTAAGTCAGTTTGTGACCAATTAAGTGAAGATAGAAATGTCTCATGAGGAAATCCACTTCATGGCACATTTTGAAACCATTTGCTGCTAGACTTTTTTCTCTGCAACATGTATAGGTTTGAATCTCACTGAAGCTTAAAACACCTTAAAGAATTATTCTGAAACACAGCTATTTCATATTGTGGAGGGTGGGCAACAGACATTAACAGGCATTATCAATATTTCAAAGTGAATTGCTGTTATCCAGCACCAGTAGCTGCAGGGACAGAACCCAGGTTTTGGAAAACACACGCAGATGTGCACACACATACATGCAGGTGCACGCACACACTTATAGATGCACCTACACATGCGTGCAGGCACATGCACACACATGCAGGACCAAAAATGTACATAGACTCACATGCACACACACAGATCCAGTCCAGGAAGACAGCAGACTTTCTGGACCTACCACAGAAGAATCAAGAACAACATCCAATTGGCCCGTAATCTCAGAACAGCAAAAAGCTATGGTTCTTTTTTTGCCAAGAAATACAAAAAATTACAGGATAAATTAGACACGTGTTATTCCCATTTCTGTGCTGTTTCTGATACTTGCTCCAAGGCATTTTTTAAGGATCTCTGTATACACACCAACCTGCACAGTTTCTTCCTTTAGTATCCTGTGACACAGGCATCCCCCCAAATTTATTTGCTTTCCATTTGGCCATGGTTCCTCTTCTCACCAGAAAAATGAATTTCATGCCACATCTACTGCCCAACACATAGATGAATAAATGTGAAGTGATTCTGCAATCAGTCCTGAGCTTTCCTAGGGAAAAGGCAGAGCGCTAGAGGGAAGCAACTCCTGGTTTTGATCCACGGCATCACCTTGACCTAGACTGTCCAGACTTCACAGGGACAGCAGACTAGATTAAATACTGGAGAAAATTAATAAAATCCCCAGTTTAATTGGCAGCTACCACTGATATTAAATAGATCCTCTTAGAATATAGTGTTACTGAGTCACTAAGGTTCAAACACAATTGGAAATGTACTTATGAGAAACATTTTTTGCAAAGCCTGTGAAACTGTGAGGATTAGGTTGAAGTATCCAATGTGATCAATATCTTGCAATTGCATTAAGGCCTCAGACAACAGGGACCCTCGTTCCTTCCCATTTCCCATTTTCTGTTTTCTGTTTCTAGGCACCATCATAGGCAATCACACATGAACAGAAAATGAATTTGCTACAAGCTAGTAGCGTTGTAAGTGGCTTTGATATAAGTGGAACAAGGGTCGGTAACTTCTAAGCTCCAGTAGCCCGATAAGAATATTAGGTCTACCATTTATCCCCAATGAGTGCTTGATTAGCCATACCATGCTCCGCTGACAGAGTTCACTAAAAACACATTATGCTAATAACACTTCAGTGCCAGCAACAATGGGAAAGCCCAAGTCTTAACACAAAGAATGAGTCATTATGGTATTTACCTGGGACTTGCAGTTACAGTAAAAAATATGACTTCCTTGTCCAGTTTGCAAAAATACTACTACAAACAGGTGATTCCTTAAAGCATGTAAGGATTAGAAAAATAAAAACAAAATTCCCGTGTTGGCACACTCACAAGCAGGAAATAAAGAGATACTTCGCTTTTCAGGGCAGGCAGCGGCTAGTGGGGAAAGTTGCTTATATGTGTGTAACTCTTCTAAACTACTTCATGTGGCCCTTCACTAGTGCCTTTCTCTGCCTGGTTTAAGCATTAAACAAGTTTCCTCCTTGCTGTGTACTTGGACCATAAGTGAGGATTTCCACTGAAGTCCCGTGGCTTCTGCCTCTTCCCTAGTACACTGCCATTGTCCCACTTCTTGCGCTTTCGCTAATGTGGCATTTTCTCTCATTGAAGGGAAATATTTATAGGCTGTCTCTCTTTCTTAGTATAGGCTACAGGTACTAAATACCCAGCAAGAATCCAAACCACAATGACATGTACAGGAGATAGTTGGGTGGAAAGTTCATTGCTACTTCAAATTAACTCCTTGGATCTTCTTCCAAACGCTGAACATCCCTGTCTTTCTTCACAGTTCTCATGTCCTCTGTCACGGCTGCAAGTGAGCAATAATTAGCAACCTGCCTAGCAGGCCTCTGGACTCCATAAAGAAGTAAGAGAAGTTCTGCAGCCAACTGCTTGGTTGCCAGCTATTGCATAGGCAAATTAGTGTACAGTGCTTGGGCATGACTCATAGCAAGAACAAGCAATCTTTTCACTGACATACTCTGAGAAAAAGCACAATTAATCTGACCATTAGAGTTAAGCAAACATTTTTTTTCACATATTTTACTAGCCAAATATGCTTTTTAAGCCAAGCCAAAATTAAGTAAAATTTTCCAAATATTTTCAAAGAACAAAGATAATGTTTCAAAAGGCAATGGAATGTCTTTTCAACTTTAAAATAAAACTGTTTTTTTTTTTGTAATAAATTTTACAGGTGCCATAAAATTTTTTCAAAGTTTATATAAGATTTGCTTTAGACTGTGCAAAACATTTTGTTGCACCTGAAACTTGTCTTTATTTTTAGTGCTTCATTTTGCCCAGAAAATGGAAAAATAAAAAATAACTTGGGACTCTACCAAATTTAAGAAATACGGGTTCTGACAGTGAGCCAAAACTCTTAGCTACTCACAGTCAACTATTACAAGCCACCAGATTGTTTAAATGTAAAGGTACAAAAAAGCTAAGTAATCTAATCTATCGTAGCTGCTTGTATGTGAAGTAGTAATGTGAGAAAGGTCCATGCAATGGAGAAAAGCAAGCACTTCCATGGCAGTATTTGTCTCATGCTAATGTCAATGTCTAAAATAGGTCAGATGAATCATACCTTAAAAATGCCCATTTTTCTTCACTGAAACACAGGTGACTAGTGCTGATGTAGCATTCTGCCTTATCAGTGCTGACGGTGGGGTGAGATGAATGTCTGAATTTTAATAATGCAGAAACAAATTAAAATTTTGATGTGAAAGACCCACAACATGGGGCCAGAAGCTGGAAAGACTGGCCAAATGAGGACATAAATTGTTGTTGGTGACTCTTGCATTCAACATTTCATGTCCTACTTATTTTCCTGTGTTTATCTTTTGTTCTCTACTTTTTTTCCATTTAACCCTCTCATCTTTTCTTTCTACCCCTCTTCTTTCTTCACGCCATACAATTTGATAGCTGTTTTTCAGAAGCTACTGTTGACAGTGTCCACCTGCTTCTGTCGTCTGTTAGCTGTCTTTCATCAACATTGGAGAATGAAAGAGGACACTTTAAAAAACATGAGCACTTATGCATTATAGGGCATATGCATTCATCTAAACCATCAAACTGTACCAGTGTCATCAGGATATGACGTTAGATGTGGCTCCAAGCAAGGAGTGTTTGTTTTTTTCAGACTTTAATGAAATGGCACCTTCATAACCCTCCATTTTTCAGTCTACCATCTGACCCTAGAGTTCCCTTTGAAGTCTTGCAATGAAATAAAGCATCAATTAACATCAATTTTTTGTCCCTGCTCCCCCCGTCCCCTTCAAGGATTTACTGTGATATGTGATATTCCAAATTCTACATTCATTTAGTTTCCTTGCAAGTGAGATAACAACATCGTTAGTAGGTCTTACGTTCTTCAGTTGGCTGAAATCTGGCCAATGCTTTCACTGTTGACTTTCATGTTGACAGGACACTGAGCAAATTTGAAAAATATGATCCCTACACCTAAGCAGAAAAGAGTTGTGTGTAGAGTTATTAACAGTACTTTAGTGTGTATCCTTCATTATATACACACACATATATATACAAACACTGCATCCACCTCTGAAATTTAATTTCATTTTTGGCTAGAACTTTCTGATGATGCCTGTTATATCTACAAAATTACAGTACGAGAAAAGGGCTATCTGCACTACTCCTGCCTGTGAAAAGATGTATATTTGAGTACGTCTCCGGGAAAAAAGAGCCATGTCTGTATCACCCCACTCCATAAGAGCAGCTTACAGGCACCAGACAAGTAAACAGAAAATATAATTCTGTAGGAACCCACCATACTTCTGGATGACTAAACTGCTGATCACTTTGTCTGGCTGCACGGGAAGTTAAAGCAAGCTGAAAGTTTTCAATTTACGATGAATGGTATACTTAAGTAGTGTAAAATGATATACTTACTGTTCCACTCCAACTGTGTGTGATATATGAAGTACAATGAACTCCTGAAAAAAAAAAAAAATGAAACCAGGTGGTAAATAATCAAACTATGCTCTTCATTAGCCTTGGTATTTATCCTACTATTTTGCAATCAATAAGAAGCCACATGCAGTGTTATTGTCTCTTATTTCCTATTGTCCTTTATTTTTTGCCATTTATATTATCTATATTTCCCTTTAACATTTTCCTCACTGTTCCTTTTCCTCCCCTTCTGGGATTTTTATGTTGTTATTCACCAAATTTACTTTCAGGGTTGAATGTTCTTTGGATTATAAAGTTAATCATCCATCACTATAAACATATCAATGTAAGTTCTCTACCTAATCATACTAAAGTCTATCCTGTTATCACCTCCTTCCCCTCCTGCCCCTCCCTTTCCTAATAAATTCTCACTTAACTCCAGGAATAAAGAACAGGGCATAATTTTTTCCTGAGCATCCATGAACCTGATTTTTGACTAGAGAAAGTGTCACTTGAGTATATGCAAACTACATTTGAACGGAATAGTTATGAGCAGGGCACAGCCCCTGCTTCACAGATTTCTCAAGAATTTCATCCAGGTAAGTGTGCAGAGACTTCAGGAGATACTGGACATGAAGCAAATTAAGGACACTGAAGAAGGAGTTTTTAGGAAAGCAAACTGTCATTCTACCTTCATCTAAACACGTAAAATTACTTGTATGGATACTGAGGACTTTGGATCTTTCTTACTGATTATTTAAAATCTCTCATCAGCTGCCTTTTTCGTCATTCTGTGCTGTACTCTTGGCAATAGGAGTGAGCAGGTTAGACTCAGAAACAGTAACTAGTATCTGTTCATATAAATGATCTGGCCTGTTTTTTCTCATTACTCAAACTCCGTATATAAGACATGTTTAGAAGCATAAATTGTTTTCCTACTGCGCTTCTAATTAACACTTCCATTAAGATCCAGGCAGAGAGCATGGAACATACTGAAAGAAACTGCTGTTTACAGAAATGGTGATAAAATGTATACAAATATGTCCTGCAAAGTGCAATCAAGCCAGCTTGGGTGACATGTGGATGTGTTTCTCTGTGTGTGTCAGCACGAACAGATGTGGTACACTCACATGCAAGACTAATTTGTTTATTAACATGAAAAAAAAGTAGAGGAATAACAGTCCATTAATTTTTATAATTACTTCTTGCATATCTGTATCACTGCTCAATTTAGTTTCTGAAGGCCTTGGTAGCTTTTGGCATGATCACACTAAACAATTCAGTACCTTTTACTGGTTTTGCAAGTACTGAATTGGATTTACTTTTTATTTATACGTTGGGAATCCATACATATCCATATCCATATATATATATAATGCATATAAAAATCCAATATACATTTTTTTTTTTTTTATTTATACATTTTCTAATGGCCTTCACCCCTCTTCTTATTCTATGTGAAATTTGAATTACCCTTAAATAAAGATCAGCAGTAAGAGGGTTTCTTTGTTTGTTTGTTTTTGTTGTTGCTGTTGTTGTTTTTCCAACTTGCAAAGCAGAATAAACTAATCAAATGGCTTGCTAAGCATCATAAATAGTTCTGGGTTTCTAGCAGAGCTGATTTACGCCTTGGAATAAAAACATGCGTAAGCTTTTGGATTTGCTTATATTCTATACAAAACCAACTGAGAAAAACCTCTGGACAGCTATAACTGAATTTCACCTCCAGAAGTCCCATTGTGAGACTCAGGAGAGTCAGTTCATGAGGAAAGAGATTAAACAAATAGTCTTATGACCTAAAGTTCAATAAGCTTTGCACTGTGAGAGTAAGTTTGAAAGCCTGACAATTAACTGTAACTCGGGGTTGGTAATAGGGGGATGTTGTTGTCTTTGTTTTTAATTACATTTTATTGAACAACTAAGTGATAAGCATCAAAAACAAGATCGTCTTGGATCATCAAAGAAAGAGGAGTTTGTTTGTTCTGTGAATTCAGGCAAACTAAAAGAGCTTTTCCCATGTTTACCTAAGTAATTAATGAAAGACCAAATTGCTTTTGAGCCAGCAGGCTGCAGTTAATTGGAGTTGTGTGCAATCAGTGAACTTAGTGATTTGAAGTAAAAAGGATTTGCTGTGTAGGTGACAACCCTTTTCAGGAAAATATTGCAGCAAAGGCCGAATATTAGAAGACAGCTTCCAGAAGATGTAAATTATGTGGAGAGCTTTCTCTTTTTGTTAAAGTCTGAAAGTGGATAAAGTGGTGGGTTAACTGAGCAAAATTCTTGAAAAAAAATTAAGTAATGAGTTTAAAAAGTGGGATTCTGACATTCAGCCTATTAGCTGAACTGCTAAGATCAATGAATTGAGAGAAGTTGGGCAGTCTACCCTAAGGAAAATTATGTTTGCAGCAACAGAAATGTCCTAATTTCTGAAAATGTTACCATGCCTATTTTTTACAATATCTCACTGAGGACTGGAGACATATTGTGATGCTCTTGATCAGATGTAGTAACATCTAATAACCTACCGATATTATCAAATAATCATTCAGTTAAGACAATTTACTTTCAAATGTACTTAACATGCCTAGAATTATCAGCAGCTCTTGACTATTTATTTTATTTTTCCAGACCTGCCAAAATGTGTTCACCAAAAAATTTTTAAAGAGCTCTATGGTGCTACTGGGGATCAAAAACAGCTGATGAAAGAGCCTGCTGGTCTATAAGGACAAATGGATGCTGTATCCCTCTTTGTCCCAATGAATTACATTAAGTTAAACAGACAAGGTTGTCTTGCCTCCTTGCTTTGTATAGTAAACCTAGAGTTCTTTTCTTTTCTTTTCTTTTCTTTTCTTTTCTTTTCTTTTCTTTTCTTTTCTTTTCTTTTCTTTTCTTTTCTTTTCTTTTCTTTT
>VXAL01017239.1:12534-36930 GCA_013399475.1 Chauna torquata | reverse complement strand
TTCTCTTCTCTTCTCTTCTCTTCTCTTCTCTTCTCTTCTCTTCTCTTCTCTTCTCTTCTCTTCTCTTCTCTTCTCTTCTTTTCATCAAAGAATTTTTCACTTATGTGACAACAACTTTAAAATAAAGATAAGGAAGTGTTCTTCTTCCCCTCCTGAAGAAACTAACTTTTAAGTACACATACTCTTTCTTGGATCCAACTCTCATCAAATAACAATGAGCAGATCACACCTCAGTCTCAATATACATCAAGAATTTGTGCACTAAGTATTTATCTTATCATTCAGAAGAACTGTAAAACTAAGCTTTATCTCCTTCTCTCCCTTTTTTTCTTCCAACATTCAGAACAACCTGAGTTCTTTCACTAAATAGTTGCATTATACATTGTGGCAGGATAACTGAATTCTCAGTCTCTCCATCTTCTCTGATCTGTGACTAAAAATTCTTTATCCAGATTCCTTGGAGTTCATGATACTGCTAACTGTTGGATATTTCCATACATCTTTCATCATTTAAAAAAAAAAAAAAAAGTGAAATGGCAAGTTGGTTCAATTTCACATGACTTTAAATGGACTCATTTTTCTTTATCTTACATTTTTCTGAAACAAGAGGAGATTGTTCTCTGCTTTTAAATGATTATAATTTGAATAGATCTTGCAATAATGATTTTTATAGACGGTAACAGAATTCTTTTTTCAAAGTCAATAATTGTAGTTCTCTCTCCCTGCCTTCCTTCCCTTTTTGTCTTCCTTGTCCTTTTCCAGTAAAAATGTGGATGAGCTGTATTGGTATTTCCACATACTGTCTATCACAAAGCATAATGAAATCAGTATATAAAAACTCATTGACATCACTGGGTTAGGGATCAGGCCAAATTATCTTTACCTTGAGCCCTGCTACTGAATCTCTGCAACACCTTGTGGGAGGCAGTAAGATATTTCAACAGTTTTATTTTTAGCCTATCTGCTGGGACTAAAATTGTGCAGTGTATTAGAAAACTTCATTCAGCCTCAAGTGCTGTGGGTGTCTGTAGAGGCTGCAGTATAATCTGTGTTTAAGTTATTATGAGCTAGATTCCCAGTGGCTTCCTTTCTAATTTGATAAACCTAGAGATCCATTACATTTTAATAGGCAGTTCATGAAATAATAGAAAAGGCTGGCTCAAATTATTAATAAAGTACACATTTTCACACTGGACTTCAGTCATTTCAGACATTTGGTTGTATGCAAACAACCAGAACTCTATAGGTTTTGTAAATTATGCTGTTTGTGAGAAATAGCATAAGGCCACAGGATGGTTTTTTTTTTTTTTAAGCAAATTTCTCCACTGAAGTCAATGTGGATCTGTACTGAAAAAGTGGAGCTTTATTTTTTAATTTAATTTGGGACAGATTCTGCCACACATCTGCCATTGAGCATAACCTTACATTGTGAATAACAATAATGAAACCCTAGGAATCTATGAAAAGAAAAATTTATCAGTGTGTGTAATGTCAGTGGAACCTGTTTCTTGAAGTTGGCTGTCATCTTATATTTAAACCACTGAAATATCAGAAAGCCAACAGCCATTTATGCAGTTTCATGAGCCACATGCAAGAAAGTTATAAATATATATTTATTTGTAGATGTATACATATACATACATATATGTATGTGTTCTCACTGTTAGTTATTTGAATCGTCAAATTCCATATTTCTTTCTTCCACTTCCAAAATTGTTGAATACAACCATGTGAGGCCAAAAGACTCAAGACAACGCTGTTACTAAGTGGAAAGCAATTACATAGTGATGACTGATGTATAAAACACTTCGGTAGCAGACATTTTGATAAATACAAATAATTTTATTTTCTGTGTTTATATAAGAATATTTTCTTTAGAGATATGAGAAATTTTCAGGGAAAGTACTGGCTTATTGCATAGTCAGTGGCTCTTCCACAGCCTTCACGACATCATTTACAAATAGTTTAATTTTCTTTCCTTGTTTGATGGTTGTTTTCATTATTTATTAGGATAAAGCTGTAAAGTCATTGGTTATTCATCGCACGATTCTGTAAATTACACCAAATCACTGAACAAATTGTTAGCAAAACAAAAGAAAAGGAAACACACAGTTTTCTAAGTAATGCCATATATTTCCCATGGAGCTGAGAAGTCATGGCTAAAAGCAATAAAATCATTGAGGTACAGAAAGACATTCTAAACTGATTTATTTTGGTTGCACTCATTTCATACTCATTGTTACTTTATTTTCTGGGAATAATGTGTTGGGAAACCACAAGAGAGGGTTCTCATTCAAAATCTTTTCTCATTTCCCAATTCAGAACAGCTACATACTGTATTGAACTATGATATTTCTTGAAATAGGAACCATTGTAGATATCTGAATATTCACATCAGAAGTCTAACTGTAAGGCCTTGCAGACAGAGAACTGTTCTACATTTATAACAGGGTTGATATTTGGTTTTATCAGAAATACTATCCTCTGAGGAGACAAGGATTAATGCTGTTAGTAGGAGTCATTTTCATAGGAGTTTAGCTGCATCGTTGTTTTTACTGGTATAATTATATTTGTTGTAACGTGTACAAAGTTATTATTTACAAAGCAGGTTGATAAATGATGTTTGCTAAATCAAGGAATTCAGGAAAAGTAGTAGCTAAATGGTGAATACTGAATATTTAAGCAGAATTTATTGATTGTGTGTTTCTGAATTCATGAGAGCAAATGCATACGCAAAGGAATTTTGCACTTTTCATGATCAAAAATTATTACAAAATGTGATGCGTTTGATTCCTAGCCTTCTATGGACAAGAGACTTAAAATATTTCCTCTCCTGGGATTATCATGATTTGTGGAATTAGCTGACAAACTAAATTATAATTTATGTAAACACTTCTCTTTTACTTATTCATAGTCAGTATATTTTTCCCTCTAGTTTTCCTGGAAAGGTATTTCCCATGCCATATATTGAAGATATCTAGACAGACTAACAGGGACAAATTCAAAGAAATGGGATCAGCGCAATTTGTGGAACCAAAATCCCAATCCTGATATACAAGGAAAATTGAAACACAGATCAACTGATCCAGTTTGGTAACTGGGCTTACCACTACCATATCCCAAACTGGGAAAATAAGAATCCTAACACTTAGCTAAAATAGATGCACAAATTCAAATAAAATGAAACCCAGAGAGAATTGCAAGTCCACTCCTTGCCTTCAAAATGAAGATGTTCTTTTGGGAAAGATATTGGTGTAATTTGGCTGGATAAAAAAGGAATTAGGCTCTGGAAAGATAGACTGGTGTTAAAAGCTTCCTTGCACAGAGTGCAAAAATGGGCTGTATAAGGCCCCCAAACCAGTTTCACCCTCCAGACAACCAAAAACATCTGCGCATACCTGCCTACTTAAACTGACCTAGCACAGAGCACACAGGGCAGGATCCTCTGGGAAGAAAAAAGTGGAAGGGGAAGGGGAAAGGGAAGGGGAAGGGGAAAGCAAGGCAAGGCAAGGCAAGGCAAGGCAAGGCAAGGCAAGGCAAGGCTCCAAAACCAAACACCTTTTATTTGCTGCCACTGCTGCCTTCCCGTGTATTACTCTCTTCTTCATACTTGTCTTTTAGACTGCACAATCTTTGAGACAAGGACTGTCTCTTATATGTTTGAAAAATATCACTTTGGATCTCTTAATCACTGTGAACAATAGGCATCACAGCTAAACAATGCTTTTCCCAAAAATCTGAATCCCAATGAATAAANGGGAAGGGAGGAGAGGAGAGGAGAGGAGAGGAGAGGAGAGGAGAGGAGAGGAGAGGAGAGAAGAAGAGAGAAGAGAAGAGAAGAGAAGAGAAGAGAAGAGAAGAGAAGAGAAGAGAAGAGAAGAGAAGAGAAGAGAAGAGAAGAGAAGAGAAGAGAAGAGAAGAGAAGAGAAGGAAGCAACATACGGATGATTAATTCCAGGCACAGAATGCAGCTAGCAGGCTCATTTTGCACATGGGTTGTGTAGGTCTGTGTAGATAATTCAGATATCATAATGCCAAGTCACATAATAAATAAAAACCCAATTATACTCATCACCTCATATTTTGGCCAATGCAACACTTGGCCTCATTCCATCTTATGGGATCATTTTCATGTAAAACAAGCCAGAAAGTTTAGCAAAGAAGAAATTGTTCCTAGGAATAAGAGATATGTTGAACCCCAGATATGTGCCAAGCCCAGACTTCCTTTAAAGGTTTAATGATATGAGAAATTACTCTTTAATGTGATTTGGGGATAAATTGTAGCTGTTGCTGCGTGATTTGTAGTGCAGAAAAAAAAGAAAAAACAGAAGGAGTTTCTCTCACATAAACCTACAGATTCCAGCACATAATTTTGCTGCATGCTTCCATACCAAGCAAAGGATACTTCATAGCTTATGTCTTGAAAAAGAAAGGAAATACAGGAAATTCAGCTGTTCATTTCGTTACCTTAAACTAGTGTTAGCATTAGGCTTGATCCGCAGGAATTTCATTGCACCAGACAGCTTATAATCAACCTGCTACCCAATGGAATTTGCAACCACACATTAGGCATGAGGGGTCTCTCCCCATCACGAGGAATCTCTCTGAGGACAGAGTTTCCAGAAGTCACTATGCAACAGGGACCAACCCAATCCATCCTCTTCAAAATCCTGAAACATCCTGTTGAAGCTGTTCCTCTGTGCTCCAAATTATGAAATATCTGGGGGGAGAAGAAACAGACTGTGCATGAATGACAGCTAACAAAATGATAACACTGTTTCCAGGACAGGATTCAAGTCTCCACTCCATCAAAGATATGTAAGCATTTTATACAAAGCACAAAGGATTCAGCAAGACAGATCGTAAGAGCCCAGAATCAGAATATGCTGTAATATAGTGATCAGCAAGCTCCATCAGGTTTGGAAATTGTGCTCAAGTACCTGCAATATCATTTTACAAATGAGTTGTATAACCACTCAACTATCAGACAAAAAGAAGAGACTACGCCCTTTCCAGCTGCGCTTCCTGCAGATCTGGAAGTGGTTTGACATGACTTGCTGGATCAACTCCTCAAGTGACCTAGACAAAGAAATACCTACGTTTCCAACTCTTGAGCTAGTAAAGGATCAATGCTGCCATCTGTTTACCTTTATGTTTGCAACAAGTTGTCACTATATCCTTGCAATCCCCAAAACTGCTTCTAAATCCTGTACTTTAAGGACATACAATTTTTGTATTTAATTTTTGCCAATATAGATGAGCTTCCTGAAATTTAATGAAGTGTAAAGGAAGAAGCTGTTCCTTCTCAGATGCAAATTCTCAAGTCATTTTCATGTGTTTTTATGGCTCTCTACATATAAAATTGTGGCAAACCAAATATTTAAATCCTGAAAGGATTTTGTACCATTAACTTATCCTATGTTATAGGATCTGTAAAATGAAATCAATGCATTCTAGGAAGGCTGTAAGCAGGAAAAAGCAGCCTGATGCCTAAAGCTAGGAATCTACTAATTAAGATATACAATAAAAATGTTAATCAAGTAAATTTAGGGAGGATGGGGGAAAGAGATTACATAATCCTCTTGGCACCATATTATGTCTCAGTGCTCTCACACATGAAAAAGATGAGTATGTAAACAAGTAAGAGAGAAAAAACAGGCCTTTTGATTATGGGCCAAAGAAGAAACTGTTCCAAATGGCTTCTCTAACCAACGTGAACAGTTCAAGCAGAATCCATTCAGCTCCAAGAGCTCTCTCAAGGGTGCCAGCCTGGGGATAGCTCACAGAAAGTAACCTGACAGCCTCAGAGCCAACCTGAGAAACTAGAATATTTAAGATGATTCTTATGACGTATGGTCATGGCAATGTGTTTTGTTATTCTATTTCTTCATAATTCTATTCCACCATAGCAAAACTATAAGTAAATGGGCTATTTGGTTCTGTGTCCTGTATTGTAGGTGTTTCAGTGCTAACCAACAAGTAAGTAACTCATTCATACTTGCATGGGTCCTTAAAGTTAGGGCTTCGGGACTAGTTGCCCAGTAAATACGATGTTGCTTGTAACGATGCAGGACTCAGAACCTATCAGGCTCTGTCTCGACTTGTTTTGGCCTAGCTGGAGCCATATTTAGGTTTGTTTAACTGTGATAACAATTATCTAATTACCAGATGACTATGAATTCTTTGTCTGTGTATAAGATGTGCTTATTTTCCCTGTAACAAGATTTTGAGTCTAGCAAATAGGTGGGAATAAAAGCAATTTATTCTGTAAGCCAGATGCAACAAATTGGTAACACTTGCATGATGCACAATACTCCAGTGCATTTCTTTGGGGTTTAAAGACGTAAGAGGACGACGCATCTTCACCCAGTAGTTGAGCTGTCTGGGGAGATAATAATATAAAGTCCATACAGAGAAAGGATCTTCCAAAATTAGCCAAGAATCCCCTTGTCTGGAAGTAGGATGATAAAGAAAATGAAAATTGAGGATTGTCTCAATTTCATAACAGGTGTGAAATTGCTATCATTAGCATCTGCAGCTTGAAGTATGGCACTGGACAGAGGACTGCTTAGAACTGCCTGAATGAATTCATAAATCCCAACCACAGTTTGGGATGCACCCTTCTAGNACACCCAAAATAATGATAGTCATTTTAGTTTTCCAGTACTGCTAACATTAAAAAAGCTTATCGAATAGCATAAGCATACACTTCAAAGCACTTACTGTTTCTCAATATAATTTACTTTTTACAGTTAATCACAGCAATAGGCTAGTTTCTGACCACAATAAACTCATTGGCACTAATTTTGATAAAATTTTCTTGTTACATCACCAACATTCTAGTTTTAAAATTCCTGATCTGAAATATTTTTTTCATTATATTTATACCAACTTACTTTGTCCACTATAAGGAATATTATGAATTAGGCATCAAAATATTATTCCATGTCAGGTAACTCTGTAAGTAACTCTGTTAAGCTCGAACACTTTATTTATTTATTACTTGGCCAAAGGTGCCTGCTGTATATCCATTTCTGAGTTACTGCCTTTAATCTGTCTTAATACATCTCTCAATTCTATTACTTACTTTGCAGAATAGTAATAACAATTTGCAACATGCAATTTTGATGGCAATAGTAATACTCCTTTAGCTACTAAACATAATTAGTAGCATGTGACCTCTTGCTTGGAATACCTCCAACCACATATGCAGTTTAACTACATATAACAAACCTGTGTGGCACCTGGACTTTTTTTAATACAAAAAGATTAATTTCTGTGAATATGCTCATTTTGGTAAGGTGCAATATCGGAATAATGAAGAAAGAATAATATGAATTGAACATGAATGTATGATACTTGTATGGAGATCACTTCTCACTACCCTACATCTTTTTAAAAAATGACATATTTTAAAGAAAAATATTTAAAGAGATATTAGAAATTTTTTACATATTTCATATAATGTAAAACAGGAAGAAATTATGTTTTTTTATCCAACATATATATCTGTATATACTGCTACTAACATTAAAAAAAAAGTGTCATAAAAACTAAGCGTGACATTAGAATCAATGATAATATATATGTATTTTTTCCCCTGGATAGAAAAGTTAGCTATAATTATTACAATTTTATAAATAAGTTATCTTAGGAACAGAAAAGTTATCTGAATGATCTGGGTAGAACCTGGTATGAGATCTATTAATGTCCAGTCATATCACTATTCACCTAAATCACCCTAGTGTGTGAAAGCAGTTCATAAAGTACATATGAGTCAGTGTACAAACTGAGTTTGTATTTCTTTGTCTTGGCTTTTTCAGTGGCAATAGGCAGTGTTTTCTGTATATAGTTGGTGTTTTTCAGGCAGTCTTCAAGCAGACATGAATTTCAGCATGATGCAGATTTTTCCAAAGGCGAAATACAACCCCTACAAGCACACAGGTTGGGAACAAATCATGTATATCAAGGAGAAGTCTGGAGAATTAGGTTATAAATACACAGGAAACAATGACAAACCTCTAACCCTTAACTATGTGGCACTACAGCCCAATACTATAATTTGCTATATCAATAAAACTGGATGGAACATTGGCAAAAATGCATGTAAAAAGGACAAAATTCTCTTCCCAAGAATATCAGTGACAAAGAGAAAGGTTAAAACTGCAATGAACTTGCCTCTTTTCCCGTCGCACTCTGGAGTTTTCAAGAAATGCTGAAATTTACTCCACTTCACCGTCAGTGATGTATATAATTAAATAGAAAGGCTTTGGAGGATATGATTTTATGGTTACCATAGCAACCAGCACCTACACGGTCCATATTCCTGTGCTCTTCTACTATCAAAAATATATATATCTGTCTATCACCCACTTGAAAACAAATAGGTTTGTACTGCTTAAACTGCCATTGTTCTTCACAGGCACCTATTATTGCTCAGAATCAGGCTGCTGGGATAATCCCGCTCTGGAAATATTCCAGTGGTCTCACCAAATAGCAATTTGCATCCTCCACGGCTTGACCTGTAGCATCACAGTGGAAATCCTGTGTGCAGTCATGTATGGCTCTATTTGCCTACATGCAGCAAAAATTCTACATATGGGGAGAGAAAAGGGAGGCTTTGAATGGCTGTCACATTTCCTAGCCTAAGCTACTTATATTTGGAAATGTCTTAGATCTTTTACCACAATCACTCAACTGCTCTCATTCCTTCCCTTTGAGAACAATAAACTTTTGAAACATATTTATAGTGAGTATAAGTTTAGAGGTTTTCCCCAGCCTCACCTTCAGGTTGTAGCCCGAAGTGAAGAACTAAAGCAGAAGTGCTGAATACATTATTGCCAGAGAGAATTTTCTTGTGTTCGTGTTGCTAAGCAATACTCCTCACTTTGCAGCTGAGAAATTTAGAGAAAGGGACAGCAGAATTGTGACTGCACTTTTGAAGTGGTACAAAGTTATCTATTGCCAAAACCCCTACTACCTTGTGGACACTACTGAAGTTACCTGTTCTGAGTTTAGAAGGCCCCTAATTGAAAATCTTTCTCATGTGAGTTTTTGTACTGATGTTATAACTTACAGGAATGACTACAAAAATTCAACCCAAAGTAAATTACCATTATTAAGTTTACCATCTCTTTCCTCAGAGGCCTCGTGAGTGTTACCCGTTATTTTAAATGCAGTCCTTGACTCCCCAGGTGCCTGCTTCTACTATATCCACACATATGAAGGGAGAATTAACATTAATATTAACATTAAAAAGGCAGAAAGGTAGGAAGATGTTCTTTTTTGGTTTTCTACTGAAATCTCTGGTTTTCATTCCAGGCAAATTTGAAAGCAATTTCTTAGAACCTCTCTCTCAGTCTGTTTTATTATTAATTTTTTAATAAACATTTAAGTCTGAAATACCAGAAATGGAATAATAAAACAAAGCTAATAACATATAACACTTCACAGTATCACACACTGATTTTAGGTCTTCTAATAAGTGAATGTACAATACATCCAAATGTAATATATTTATTTATTAAGTATTTCTTATTAGAATGACAGCTTCCCTTTTCACATTCCTTCACTCTTTTCCCAATGGGCCTTCCAATCCTTACTTCTAGACATCTTAACTTTAAATCATGCTCATTACCATTCTGTGATCAGAATATAAATACCTTATTCTGCCAGACAGGCATGTAAGAAACTACCTTTTCCTTCTCATTCAGTCAGGCTTCTAATTAGGCCAGTTCACCCTTTTACAGTAACAATGGAAGAAATCCAGTTTCAGAAGTGGGACTGGGGAGAGACAGTATGCTTCAGGTTTCTCTGTAAGCCTTCATGTACTTCAAATCTTCACTGTACCTGCCAACCCATATGCAGGAGACAGATGTTCATCTTTCCACTTTGTTAACTACCTTGTCACAATGCATCACCATTTAGGTATTGCCTCTTGGAGGTGTGGTTTACACAACATATTCTGCATCTACAGCTGTGTTTGAATGGCATTGGAGAAGTACTTGTTCATGGTTGTTTTTAATCATTACATTTAATATTCATATTGCAGATAAAATATTTTAAGTCTGTTCTGTGCTCACTGCAGATAACAAGTTTGCAGATCTGAAACAGATCATTTGGCTCTTTGCAGAAGTTATGCAATGTTTGCATCACATTTTTGCTTTGGTACTCAACCTGAGATGGGTAGTAAGAAGCATGGCAAATCGACCAAGCGTCTAGCCCAGTTTTTTTATCGCTCAGGTACAGCCAGCAAGGACAGATGTGCTGTACCATGTATAGGCTCATCCATGAATTCAAGTGAGACCACTAAATATTTTTGCATGTGTTTGAAAAGCGTCATCAAAAATGAAAAGCTTATGTCATGATCAGTGTGTGGCATTCAGTCCAGAGAGCTATCAGAGGCAGGAACAAGAAGTGTATAAAACAAATAGAGGCAGACTGTTGACTCCTGATAACGCTAAAGCTGTTACCTCCAGCAGTCCAGTTGACTTTGTTGGTCAATGTGACATGTGAGTTCACAACCCATGCATTGGTATCAAGTGCCAATTTACAAATCTCAGACCAAAAACTTTACATTGTTCACATGCTTCAGAAGAGTCCTAAGGAGGGTTGAAATTTTCAGTCTCACCATAATATATATTAACCTATTCTAATGTGCCAAATAAAAATATAAAAATGAACAATTTACAAGGTTGATAAAGGTGGATTTTCTGATATAGTCTATTATTTATCTTAAGTAAACTGCCTCATATATTTGAAAACATGTCCAGCATTGTGGAAAGAGAGAAGAGCAAGACATACAGCCTTCTTCTGATTTACACTACTAAGACTGAAAGTGGAACTGGAATTACATTAGCGAGTGGAAGATGCTTCATCTTCAGTAGAATATACCCTGCCCTTTTTCTTCCTAACACTAAGTACAACTGCAAATACAAGGCCATTCACCTTATGAAATCATAAAACACAGACATAATTTACAGGTGGCCAAAGAAATGATGGAATTTCTGAAGCTCATGGCACTCCCTGAAAAATTTCTGCTGTAACCCTGTGCACTGTCAGATTCTAGCTGAAATAACAGAGGGGAAGTTGGGAGGGCTGATGTTCACACACCATCAGTCCAAAGTTATTTAGCACAATTGTTTCTGTAATTGCAACTCTCTGAGAATGCTCAGCGTTCAATGGTCCTCAAAAATCAGACTTCCAACTGGCTGATGATGGGTTTTGTTAGATGCACACACTGAGCTGTGAAATTCAGCCACACGTTGACTGGAGAATTCTCAACACTACCACAAGTTCTGGGGTGAAGAGGGTCTTAACAGGATCTAAGCTATTTTTCTTCAGACAAACATACATCTCTTTTGCTAAATTAATAGCACATATAAAAGTTTAAGATACTGAAAGTCAACAGCTGTTTTAAACTGAGTGAAAAAGTTAAAAATTACAGTGACAATAGGAACTACATTTTCCAATTCTTAAGGAACTTAAAATTAACTATTTTCAAACCATTACCTTTGGTAAAATGGTCAGGAGTAACTCAGACATCACAAATCTAACCAAACAGAGTTCATCCAAAAAACTTTTCAGGTGCCCCTTCTTTTTCTCTTTTTTCTTTTCTTTTCTTTTCTTTTTTTTTTTTTTTTTTTTTTGTATTAACAGCATATACAAAGCAGCCCTCAACTCCTTGTTAAGATAAAGGAGTTACCTTCAGGTTTTATCAACAAGAGTGTGATAGCCTCACAGCTGGGGTTGCAGAGGGGCACTAGGGCATTTTCTGCTACCAAGGACATCAGGTGACAGGAGCACACGCCTGCTTTGGGGGTGAGAGGAGGCAGAGGAAGCCAGTGGCTTGGGACTCTAAAGGTGCACATACAGCTGTCCAGGACCATGTGCTGTCTCCACATCTGATGAATGGTGAAAGCTAAGCAGAAGGACTAAAGGAAAAAGAAGTGTACTGGTCTGAAGCTCTTCTAGGTTCTTATGTAAACTGCACTACCTTCTAAAGCCACACATGAACATACAATAATGACAAAACAGGGTGACGAAGGTTATTTCACAGAGGCTTCCATTGTGCAGCAAAATAAAGAACTGCAGCCAGTAACTCTGCTACCTCACGATATATCGTCCTGGGTAAAATCAGATCCCTCAGGGGAACAGAACTCCATGTTCAAACACCTGATCTTACTTTATAGATGAGATTGTTCTATGATGGTAAAGAAAATAATGGTCCATGTGTAGGAGGTATACGAACGAGCATGCTATAAATCTAGGGCTGGGACTGTGGAGCTCTGCTTTTCATGGCCAGCAGCATGTTAGAGGTGGCCTAGATCTCTGTGAGTTCGCAGCCCAGCCTACAGGTTCTGCCTATTTGCCTTGGTGATAATGCTCTGGATGATCAGTTCTGCAGGGTGAGGACGCTAATTCAGCCTCCTTGTCAGGTGGAACAGTGGCAGCCAGAGAGGGCTAACCCTCCAGGCTGGGAAGGAGAGCCCCAGCAGAGCCAGAGCTGCCATCTGTGAGCACACTCGGGGAGTGAGGGGTGACCCCTGTACATGCTCAGGTGGGAAGGCATAGAAACCAGTAAAAATGGGTACTAAACTCTGCCCAGTGGAAAACTTGCAAATAGGTTGTGAAATAACACTTAGTGTGGATAGTGCCATAGCCATTACTCTTCCTGAAACACATCACACCTGTGTATTACAGAGATGTGCCAGAGGAACAGACTGCTGAAAGTGGCCGGACTTATAAGTACTCCCTAAGTAGCATCTCCTACTACCGCCACGGAGGACTGGCTGTTGTGGCAGATAAAGAGTTGTGTCTGCAAGCTAGGGCATTTGTTCACTTACATCAACAGTTAAATTCTTGAACGGTAGTAGAAAGGCAGAGTAAACAGATCAGTGAATCAATTCCATTACTGACTGGTATGTGAAGTTTAACCAAGACAACTTTGCAAAGAAATAAACTGTGCAATCAAAGCTGCATCTTTCACCATCTCCTACATGCTGCCTCGGTAATCTGCATATTTAAACAGAGCTTCCTAGTATTTGTGCCTGAAAGTACACACCAAGGGAAACTGAAGCCAGATGGTTAGACGTCAAAGTGACTAAAAAATTGCTTTTAAAAAGGTAGGCTTCCAATAATTAATAGTCCAGATCTTCAGATAATGTAAATCATTGAAGTGAATTGCACAGTTGTGATTTAAACTGCCACATAATCTAGTTGTGTGTGCCCAACCCTTACTCTCAAAAACATTTAGCACAGATTTCTTGGATAACTCATTTTCAGGGGGAAAAAAAAAAAACGACCACAAACATCCATTTGCTGAAAGCCTTTAAGGATATGACATATTCTAGAGCACTCTAAAATGTAACTATGTGCTTATTAAAACTTCATACTTTTAAATAATAAAGCAGGAAAGAGATACAACTCCAGCTGGAATGAGCATCCCACTACAGTGTACAGTCAAGGAAGAGTTTTAAAGACACAAATGGCCATGAAGCACCTTCCATTGAAAACTGGTGATGACAGGTCAGGTCATGCAAATCTGCACTCTCTCAGCATCCTAACGTAAAGATGTTGAAAAGCTTCTGAAGACAAAATGACTGTCACTTTGCTGATAAAAGAAAGTTTTGCAGCTTACGTTTCAGCATAATTCTTAGCGCTTGTAGAGCGGTTATAAATATTATACCTCTTCCCACCTGGTGGACTCTAGCATTACACCATGCATGGCAGTAATGAAGACAGATTAATGCTATTTATTTTCTGACACTGACAAGAGTAGTCTGTCTTTGTTTCTGTATTTTATCATTAAAGTCTTGTTTTTCAGTTCAAATAGCCTCAAGGCAAAGCACCATAATAATTAAGTAGAAAAAAAAGTTTAAACAACATTAAATCAAGAAAAGTCATCAAACTGTACTCAGTGCTGACAATCCAGCCTTAACTAACTCCTGAGCTAGGAAACATTAGAAAAGGAAGGGTTTGTTTATTTGTACAGCTTTCTCCCCTTTAAAATTAGTGTTCAGGGATCCCTGTTCGTCATGCAGTATAGGTAAAGCACGAGAAAAAAATAAAACAAAACAAAACAATCAAAAAAACAAAAAACAAAAACAAACAATCACAGAAAGCAACAACAGCAAATATGGACAGGTAACGCAGCAGGTTACCCAGAGACACTGCCAAAACTGCATCTTTCCAGGTTTTCACAAAGAAAAGGAGAGGAGAGGAGAGGAGAGGAGAGGAGAGGAGAGGAGAGGAGAGGAGAAATGCAATTGTGCCTTTATAATTTATGTGCAACCTGAGATTTTCCCTGTCTGTCACTAGTCGTACAACTCTTGCTGAAACAAACAGAAAAAACGTCTCCTAATGAAAATAGTTACACTTTTAAGCATGGATTTAATTACAATGACAAACACCATTGATTTTCACGCAGGGAAATAAATGGAAATAAATTTACTCTGATACTTGTATGTACGAGACCCAGACTGCAAGTATGAAATTCTTGGCTTACTTGCTCTAAGTTCTTGAGCTGGCTTATTTCATCCGCTCTATTTTTCCTTTATTAAGAATTAATTAAAGCTATCAAGCTCATCTGTCTGACTGAAGTCAGCCTTCTTTGCTTGGGTAAGTACAGGCAGTACTTGCAGATGCAAGCAAAGTAAAGTCTATTTGTAAAATGCTTATTATTTTAAAGGGCCACTGCCAAGTTGATTAGCACCAAATCCAAATGAGCTTTTAACCTGCCTCCTTCACTCTGTTGCTGATCTAATTGCTAAAACCCTGACAACAACACCAGCTTTAAAACCCACCCTTTGAAGTCATACCACAGCAAAAGGCCTCTTGAAGTCCAAGGAGATTGTCTGCTGCAGTGCTCCTGTCAGCTGTCATCATCACTTCCTGAAAGAAGTCCGTCAGATGTGCTCAGCCTGACCTCTGCTTTAGCTAGCATGGACCTGTCTAAGTCTGTTCCTGCTGGGTGGTCCTCATTGGGGTTCTGCTCCCCTCTGCAGTCAGATGCATCCCACCCAAAAGGGGATGTCAGCTCAGCTCTCAAGCTTGGCCTCTCCTGTCTCTTCTCTGGGCAAGACGGAGTCCAGTCTCTCTGCCACTTGTCTTTCTCCTTCCTCATCTAGCACCAATGTAGGGATATTGGTTGCTCTACTCTCAGCCTCCCTCTGTGCATCAGGGTGGCTACGTACATCCTCCCCAAACGAAGCAGCTTCATCATTATCCCCCATCACTGGCTGAAATGGGGCTGTGGGGACCATGTGCTGGGGGGCTGAGTCCCAGCCACAGGGCCACCCCCAGAAGTACGTTGTAAAATCCTCCTTTTATGTCAAATGTTTATTCACCATTAACTTCATTTTCTTTTACTCAGAACAAGTGCACTTATTATGTGGAGAGTTGATAGTAATGTTTTTAATTAAGGTTGTCTAATAATTTCCTTTATAGCTTTCAGTTTTCAGTATGGTTTATAACCAAAGGAATGGTAATCATTCTGGGCTAAATTTTGTGTGCTTGATTTCTGTGGAAATGAATATGGGATCATCAGCTACCCTTCTTTTGCTTCCTATTTTTCTTCCCCAAAATATTGTCTTGCTGGGAGTACAACAGGCTGGGAGCCAGGCGATCATAAATTGCACTTTCATCATTTCTACTGCATAATGCTAATAATTCTGTGCAATTGTGTCTGTAATCAAGCAAGATGTTATGTATCTTTGCATAGAAATAAGAAAACTGCCAGTCCATCAGCTTAATCAGTGAAGTAATGGAGGTTTTCAAAGTTAGTGCAAGGTCACCAGCGTAAACCAGGATTAAAACGTCATATGGAAGACTTGTGATGATGTCCACCATACACAATGCTTCTAGACAGCTTGCTGTTGCAAAAGTACTAAGCAGAAGAAGCCAAGATATATATAAAAAAAATAAAATAAAATCTGTAGTTATCAGATATTTACACTCCGATTGTAGAGGATGCCATGCAAACCATATAACACATCAGAGACGCTCTCCGTTGAGCTGAGACTTCTAGGCTTTTCCAGCACTCATGGATAGCTGGTTGAAAGCCTACAAGCAAGTTTGCCAGATCCACAAGGGGAGTCTTATACACATCATGTCTAAATGTTGAAATAAAATGTTATTGTGGTCATTTAAAAATTTTAAAAAATGTCGTTTGAGTTTCCGTTCTATTGAACATTTCAGCAGTATATGCTGAGCTGGAGTCTTGGTCTTGTTGCTCTTTTCTCTTCTCTTCCCTTCCCTCTTCTCTCCTCTTTGTCTCTCTTTCCTTCCTTCACAATGTTACAATTACTTGTGAAATGCAGATTCAGGATTTCAGAGAAATGTTCACTCCTGTTTCTTCGGCACCCTGTGTCCCTTTTGTCCTGCAAAATGTTCCAGAACTTTGAAGGTGATAGGTGTAGTATGGGGCAGAAACAAGCAGACACAGCTCCAGGGCTGCTTAGGGTTGGTAACTCAGGTGTAATTCCCAGAGAAAACTGTTCAGTTCTCAGGACTCCACAGCAGGGCTGCCTCATTTTTCTTCTCTTTATTGCTACTGTCTTCACCAAACTGTCAGGAGGGAGGCTTTCTAGCCTATACTCTTCCAGCATTCACCAGTTCAAAACAGGTGGCTCACATTTTTTCTCTTTCCTTGTTAAGTTCAGAGGTTTAAATGAGCACAAAGTGTTCAACATATGTTGAACACTTCTTCTGTCCTCCTGGTAAAGCAGAGAAGTATGCACCTGTGGCCCAATCCTGTTTCTCTCAGCCACAAGAGTAGTTTCATTGAAGTTACTCTTAAAGCATGCAGGCTTTGCCCCTTGTGAAGAAAGCTGCCTTCACCTTTGGCACTGAATGCAAGATCACTCAGTCTTCTGCTTCTACTACAATACTGAGGTCCAAGAGAGAAGGCAGATGATCCAACTAAAGTTATCCTGTTCCGTGAGGTTAACTTTCACTTTAATCCCTATAGTTTTCATTTATTTTTGTGAGTGCAATTTCTTGAATATATCAGGTCACCAGCTTCAGTAGCAGAAAAAGAAGGGGCACAAACTGTTGTTAGACAAGAATGCTAATTCTGAGAGCAGGCATCGAAAGGTGGAGTCAGCCTGTGCCACATTGTGAGAGTTCAGCAATGCTCCATTTCTGTGACAAGCCTCATTCTGAGGAAGATTTTAAAAGTGACTCATTCTGAGGAAGCTTTGGACACAGTTCCAAAAGCAGAAAATAAAACCTGTGATAACGGGGGAAAGTAAAAAGAGCAGGCAGTGGAATCAAGCAGGAAAGTATACAAAAATGAGCTCTTTTGCAAGTACGTTTTTCATTATGTTTGACATTCTGCAGGGGAGAGAACTGTGCTACACACTTGTGGCCTCGGGCAGTGTAGCTGGAAGAAGATATTTCAAGAACTGCAGAACACACACACAGCTGTATTGCACAGAGAAGATATAAAAACTGAATTGATAAGGTTGTGTTGCTAACTTGCACTGGAATTACATCAGCTGATGTAGTCTATTTTGAAGTAGAAAATTCTACATATTCCTAATTATTTTATCACTTATTTGGACCCTTGGATGGTGATCAAAAACCATGGCATCTAATGTTCAGTTGAAAAATTAAAGTCAAACCCATCACATATAGTTTAGATACATTCTCTGAAGAAAACAAGCTATATTTGAAAGGTATGTGTGAATTTTTGAGAGATGAGAGACACCATCGCTAATAGTTCTAAACAGACAGCTAGAACAATATATAACTTGATAATGTTCTATGGGTTCTAGCAACATCTGAGATATGTGTTTGTCATTTTTAAGTCAACCACACCATCACCGAGAAATTAAAAGAAAATAAACGGTGTTTTGTGCTCCCTCTGCTGGTTCTGGAGCAGCAGGTAGCTGACAAATACTAGACCCAGAGCTCTGCTGTTCAGCATATCTCGGTGATGATGAAGCAGAAACAAAAAGCTTTGACTTTCAATGTGCTTTTGCATGCAGCTGTTCTCGTTGTTATTAAACAACTGAAAAAAAAATGCAAAATGCATTTTATTTCCCTTATAAAGAAAAAATATATTTCTCTTTTTGAAAGTGAGAAAAAACATTTATAATGTTTACTGAACTTCAAGGCACCTTGCAATAATCACCATCTGGACAGCACTTGGGACAAGGCTGTGAGAATGAGTGGTTCACAACAGTATAGATATTGGCATACTCTCTCCAAGTACAAGTGAATTTATGTTCCTGAGTTTTGGCCTGAACTTGATGCTATTAAGATTTTCAGTCTCATTTTAAACAAGTAGCTGATCAGGCCTCAGCTATGCTCAGTTGAACTAAGGGTTTAACTCGTATGCTCAGAGAGTGTAAATACAAAAGACATCCTATTAAAAAAAAAAAAAAAAACTGAAAGAAATGAGATTTAACATAAATAAACTAATTTGTGATGAAAGGAAATTTGTATTTACTGAGTTTACAGGAAAATGCAATGAGTTTGAGATACATTGATATTCTGGTATGCTTTGGTGCAAACAAAGTGTTTTCTGTTCTACATAGCATCCAGAGATGCTATGTAGAGGTCTGGTTCCTCTCAGGTAGCACCCCCTGCAGTGGTACTTCCGCTGGCAGTTCCTGCAGGAAGAGGAAGGTGGAAAGAGTGATACCAGAGTACAGGGTAACCTCATTACTCCTGAAAATGTGTCACATTTATCTTTTACTAAAAGCTGAAGGAAGAGCAGAAGTCTGATGGGACTCCCAGGATGGGTCAGATTTGATTCATATTGAATGAAGAATCCCTTAATCTTCAGGAGAAGTTGGCCTTTAGCATCTTTGTAGATATTTTGTAGATATTTTAGGTCTGGTTAAATATGGGTTTTGGTTCCAGCATTAACACAGTGAAAAACATGCTTTGTAAATACAGAGTGGAATAAGGAAAGTACACACACAGACATCCCAAACACACATCCCAGACACACGTAACCCCTACTTTCTCATTGGGAACTTGTGGTCCTTCAAAGCACCAAAGTAACATGTATGTTAGGGTTAGAAAGTACATTGTTACAGCCCTAGAAATATTACTGCTTTACCAGCACATGCATAATCCTGCTAATTCTCAGCTTTTTTTCTATGTTGCTACTACTTCTGCTCTGGAACTGCATTTGTGCAATTCCTTCTTTGCAGGCCACCATTGATGATATAAGCTGGCGAGTTTCTGTTTGGTGGCATAACCGAAAATCAGCCTAGTACCAGAGTAGATACAAGTTCACCTAAGACAACAGGAGTGCACTAGCAGGACACCTGTGTAAGCAATTGGAGGATCAGGCCACTTTCTTGGTGCATCTCACACTTTGGACCTTGGTATGCTCTTCATCACTTACAGAATTGCTCTTAAAAGCAATTTTAGAGGGATATCAAAATGCCTTCCTTCAGTAAAGAAACTGACACAAGACACACATGAGAAAGATGTGAGAGAATTCCGCTGGCCATTTGATTAACACTCAGGAACAGAACTTGCTAACTTAATGAAGCATGACACATCATCAGGAGGCTGCGTCTGTCTGGAGAAGTGTCAAACAGCACAGTTTTATGAAGCACGAATTGTTTGCATTAAGGAAAGAGAAAAAGATTCAAATTTTATTTCAACCTCAGCTGCCAGCCCACTACCCCTGGGGTAGACATGCTTCCATATGCAAGATTGCATAGCTTGGTAAGACACAAATTATTATGGCATGAATAACAGTAAAAGCATCAAAATCAGTCCTTTCTCTGTTATAAATGGTAAAAAACTTCCATCCTTTCTATGTTAAATTCTTTTCTTAAGGATATTCTAAGAAAAATTAATTATTATGCTAAAATAAAATGGAGCAGGAATAACATAAAAATTGAACTATATAAATTATTCATTTGATTCAATTTTATTACAGAAAGATAGATTCAGGGAACATTTTCCTTGTGATTCACTGAAAACTATTTTTCATGGAATTTGTGTGCTTAACTTTTCTGGATAGGCCACAATAATGTACATTTGTATACTATTTCCCTCTGTGAAAGTTACATCTATGGACTGGGCTAATAACATCCCAAAACTGGAAGGAGAGATCAAATCTGGCAGGGTGAGGGACTAATTTTAGAATGCACCCATTTGCCTGATAAGCACATCACACACTACTATGTGTACCTGCGAACTGCAGCTTATTATTGTGGTATGTTACAGAAAAAACCTTTCTCGTTTCTGCAACAAATTTTGTATGAACAGAGCCAGTAGAGAGGAAAAGAAGCTTTAATTTCCAGACAAAGATTCAGCTCAGCTCCTACCCAGCATGATGGAAGTTCCCTCTCAGGGTCTGTGTCAGCTCTGGATCTACTCCTCAAAGTGACCACACATGACAGGAGCTGCAGCCTTCATGACCACTTCTGGGCTGTCCTCCTTTCCTTCAGACACACTTGCAGTCTGGTTTGAAACAATGCTCCTGACTTTCACTTTCTTCTATGCAATGTCATGTATAGAAAAGATAGAGTTCCACATTTGATTTTCTTTCTATTACCTTTAGCTTATCAAACATCGTTATTTCTTCTGAAAATGTCCTTTGGTGTCTTAAAGACTCTATATTTGGCTTTAACACCACTGTTAAATGATTTAATGAACTGTTTTAATGAGTGAGATCTCTACCAAGCAGGCTACTAAGCTGCTAATATCTCATTCCTAGCATTCTCACAGTATTCATCAGGGCCATGAAAAGATTGGGAATTAATTATTTCAGAGAGGTGTCTTTTCTGAAAATTTCAAGTGTCCTCATCAGGATTCAAGTGAAGTATTATCAGATCATTGCCCAAATTTTATCTCCTTAGAAATAAAAATTACACAACCAGAATAGTAAACAAAATTAAAAGCAAAAAAAAAAAAAAAAAGGTATACAAAGCAGACATCAAGACTCATTTTCAAATGGAGTAATCAGACCAATTTCTTTCCTTTTTTGTCTAATTTACAAGACAGAAAATGTAAAGTAAACATTATCCCGAAATACTACAGAAGAATTATGGGGTTAGTGATACCTTATCACTGTATTCAGTTATTTTCTACTTACTAATTCCTGCACAGCATGGTCTGCTTGAGAGGTGTGAAAGATCAACAGCTGTAAAAACAGACCAATGGCTACCCTGAAGCTTCACACCTGCAGGCAGAGACTCCTTCATCAACTCCCTGAACTTTGTCCTTTAACTGTAAGGCAAAGGGGGTTTTTAAGCATCACGCCGCTATTTCTTTAGTAAACAATGGGACTAATTAAATCTATTATGTATCCTCCAGGCAAAAGGATACCAGTATTAAGATGGAAAAAATATGGCTTAGAATTTAACTGGTTAGATTTTTAATTCTTCTACTGTAGATGATAAAATGTTACCAAAAGAAAAAAAGCGGCGGTAAATTTTTGTTATTGCACAGGAAATGGCTGCAACACTTAGCTGTAAATGCAATTCAAAGTGAAATGTTTTTAATAAATAGGATTCTGACAAGAAAAGTTTATTTTAGTACAGTGCAATGAAAGTTGCTCTAGATTGCATTGCATTTAGCAAACAGAGCTACCTACATATCTGGAAATAACTGTAGCTGGAGGAAAATATGAGTTAGTGGAGTCACTGTGAAATTGTGGATTTAAACCCAGAAGTCAGAGAGACAGAAATCACTGTTCTCAAAGGAGGCTGAGAATTAGCAGAGAGGTAGAGTACGAAAAAACAAAGGTGCCATTAGTCATTCACTGATCTTTTTTTTAGTAGAAAAGTGGTGTTGACTGGAAGAATTTAGTTTGTTCCTTCCTTCTCCCCCAAATCCACTAGCTATGCAAATGACACAGGCCATATCAATAAATGGTTAAAACAAAAATGGGAAGGAAAAAACCCACAAAAATAGGAATCCATGGCAACAGCTGTCCAAAACAGCATATCTCAGTCTTTCATTTAGAAACATCCAGCAGGTTGACTGAGTAATTCCATGCTGCAGAAATGCCTTTGGGAAGTGCTCCTACTGGCATCCTTGTACCACCTGCTTTGGAAGTACTGTACCATGGGCCTTAGCATTTGCACAGACTTCTGTAAAAGGAAAATGTCAGCTTCCATCTGATGTCTCAGTTTTGTTGTTACAAAAGATGTACATGCATAAGCAGTGACAAGGTTTATGGAGGCAAGAAGCCCTGTGCTACATATTTCAGTGAAGCTGGAATTTACCTCTTGATTTTCCCATCCACACAAAGTGATTATATGGTGAATGTACAGTAGATTTCATGCAAATGAAATAAGGTTTATTCATATAAGCTGGTAAGTAGGAGCCCAGAAGCACTGCTCCCTGTATTTCAGATGTAAGTCTTTAAACACTTCTTATAAAAACGTTTTTTCAAAATATATTGTTACTAATGTCTTCCTTTTGAAATTATTTCCCATGTCATGATTGAAGTGATTTACACAACCATAGGCCTTATGTTCTCCCCCTCCTTGCTATTATAAACTATATTTTTACGTTGCAACGGAAGTTGTCTGATAAAGGCTTGTGTACAGCGGTCAGGCCGGGGAATGACTAGAGATAAGGTACCTGGAGAATAAAACTAACTGCACCCTACAGGTTACAGAATAACAATAATATAAAAAATAAGTACTGAATACTGAAGCGGCCAGTTTAACTTTCTGGTGGAACTCAGCACTGTAATTAGAAAAACATATACAATGATCTTGTACTGCTGTCTGCTGAGGGAACTGTACTAAATAGTTGTGCTAAATACATTTCTTCTAAGCATGTGATGTAAATTTTGGCTTGTAGATTACCTTAGAACATGCTTGATGAAAAGCCACACATTTACCACAGAACGTGTTGTAATGTAGCCCACCAAAGCTGACATATGCCAATGTTTTACTGACGTCGGACTAATTCTTTCACCACGGGACATATTTTGTCTATTTAATGGTAAACCTTGGTCTTCTTACTCTTTCATGCCTCTGCACCATAACTTATTCAGGCCAGGGTTACTGGCGTACACGTCTTGCTACTGAGCACTGTAGCCAATCGGAAAAAGCTGCATCCTTATCAAATCAGCAGGCAGTAAAAACTGATAATTCAAGAATCAGTGTTTTAACAGTTTAGAAATTTTAAGATGTCCTTGGCGACATGTGCATTTTCCGATTAATCCCATCAGAAGCTGTACTCCTGCTGGGATATAAAATTCCACATTCAAGGATGCAAGCAGGCAATCCTGTGAAAAATGAATGTTTGTTAAGTATAAGTAAATAAAAAAAAAAAAACAGTGAATAACAAAAAGGCAGGGCTCTGAATACCTCTAACACATTCAATACAAACAAACAAAAAAACCACCGTTAATTCCTCCCAGGGAGAGATAAGCTGCCACACTAAAAGATAGCTTCTAAACTTGATACTTTACTGCAGAGAGAGCACGGGAGCAGATCCATCCTACTAACTAGTTACTTAATTTTTATGTTTCTTGCTGTTCATTGCAATACATATACAGCAAGCCATTTAAACTAAATTCACTCTGAAAAATCAGGCCCTGGTACTGCACTTCAATCTTCAGAATTTATTTCATTGCCAGATGTTAGAAGGACACAGGAAATAAACACTTGAAGACAGAAGATGTGTGTTCCTGGCTTACTTTGCAGCTCTAATGTCTCTTTTATGCATGTACCATAAACCTGTAAATCCTGTATTCCAAGATTCTCAGAAATAATTTCCAACATACCTATTTTTCTAATATGCTGGTTACTTCTATGCGGCTGGTAGCTCTGGTTTATTACATTTAAGAAACAAACAAAGCAAGTTTAAACAACATCATTTTTTAAGATAAATTGCCTTTCTGAAACTCCAAAGAAGTAATCTCACCCAAAAACAGGAAGATCTATTGTCCTCTCATCCCCAGGCACAACTTCATTTAAAGCAGATCAAGGAGAGAATATGCATTCTAATATTTAGATTTTAAAAATTATCTCAGATCAGACCCATGAAAAATACATAGGCCATCTTAATGGACAAGCCGTTAAAAAAAAAGGGCAAAGCACGTACATTTTAAGGAGCAGAAGCAGTGATGTATTATATGCACGTTGCTACAGTAGCACCACTACATTATACTGAATGCAGTATATTGCCCCTTTGTGGCTGTTTCACCCTGATGGACAGCTAAATCCCACCACACTGCTCTCTCACTCCCCTTCCTCTAAGGAAGAAGGGGAGAAAATATGATGGAAAAGGGCTTAAGGGTTGAGATAAAGAGAGGGACATTGCTCACCAATTACCATCAAGGGCAAAACAGACTCAATGTAGGGAGATGAATATAATGTATTGCTTATCACTAGCAGACTAGAGCAGTGAGAAACTAAAAGCAAACTAAAAACCTTCCCCCCCCCAACCCTCTTCTAC
>VXAL01017239.1:0-12507 GCA_013399475.1 Chauna torquata | reverse complement strand
TGGGTCCCCCATGGGTGGCAGCTCCCACCAGATCAACTGCTCCTGCAGGTGCTCTCCATGGGCTGCAGCCTCCTTCAGGCCACATCCATCTGCTCCTCTGTGGGCTCCTCCACAGGCTGCAGTATGGAGATCTGCTCCACCATGGTCCTCTCCATGGGCTGCAGGGGAACTTCTGCTCTGGAGCCTGGAGCACCTCCTGCCCTTCTTCTTCACTGACCTTGGTGTCTGTTTGGTTGTTTCTCACTGCTCTCTCCCAGCTGCTGTTGTGCAGCAGTTTTTCCCCTTTCTTAACTCTGTTCTCCCAGAGACACAACCAGCGTCGCTCACTGGCCCAGCTCTGGCCAGCGGCGGGGCCCCTTTGGAGCCGGCTGGAGCTGGCTCTGATCTGACATGGGGCAGCTTCTGGGCTCTGCTCACAGAGGCCACCTTGCAGCCCCCTGCTACCAAACCCTTACCACATAAACCCAATACACCCCTCCCACACAACAGCAAGGTAAATGACAAAAAGAATAAAGAATCAAGGTGTAGGACTAAAATCCACTTCAGAAGAATGGCAGTGGATCTCAGCGTGGGATCTCTTCAGTTAGCTAGAAAAATCATGAAAAGCAAGACAAGGCATAAAGCTGTCATGAATAACATCCCATTCACCTTCATTTAAGCCCCACTAACCTGATTCTACCTCAGAAGTTTTTACAGCACTAACATGGGCATTTTAACTTCAGTGATACAGTAAACGTGCTAAGAAGGCTCTGGGCAGCATTTCCATTTCTTCCATTGCAAGAAGCCATACAGGTTACTTTGTATACGCAGCAGCTTCACAATCAACTCCATACAGAAATAATTGGAACAGGTGGGGACTTCAGAAATTTGTATCACAATTTGTATCACAACTTCTCAAAATAAAAAACTGACTAAACTTAGAAAGCATACAGTGGAAAAAAAAGACTATCACTTTCTGTATTTTAGGTATGTTTTTAATGCTGTCTTGAAACCACTAACGATATATATACACACATACTTATATCCCATATATGTCTCTCCTCTGTTTCTTTTTAGAAGTGAACAAAGACCATTCAGTACTCTAAGTCTGACAGTTATTCTCATATTCTCAGCACCCTACAGTAACAGCCCTCCCTGTGCTTTGTTTGTTTTGGTGCAGAGCCAGATAAAACATTCAAAGGCTAAGTTTTTTTTTTTTCCCCCTCAAATACTTTAGAGTTCCTTTCTGCTGTTATTAAAAAAAAAAAAAAAAAGGGTAGTATCCTATTAGTACTATAGGTTCATTGTTCACCAAGGGATTGGAAAGTGTCCGTGAATAAATCAAAAAGGAGATTTTTTACCAAGTCACTTAAACCTAAACATTTTTTGTTACAACTTTACACTTGACATGTGGAGCATTTATTTTCTGTAATACCAGTGTTTAAACTATTCTATCCCTTCCTTCTGTTACAATGTTTTGAGAAGGGGTAACGAAACCCAATATATTTTAACTTTCGATTGACTTCCTTTAAGTTTATAGCATTGTATGCCATATCAGAAGGGAAATGATGTCCCATTCTACTAATATTTCTGTCCTGTAGCTCAACCAATTAAAGTACAGTCTTCCTATAGCTTAACTGCTGAAAAGAATTATGTATAATAACTATTCATTATTTCTGAGCTACAACCTCTGTTTATTTATTTATTTTTTAAATCACATGAAGATTTATTCTCCCAAAAGCAGAAATTAAGAAGGAAAACAGCTTTGTTTCTTGAACAGCTTCTCTGTTGGAGAAACAGGCTTTTATCTCCAGTAACAACATCAACAACTGTCTTGTACAAGATTTGCTCCATACCAGGAACAGGGCAAACTTACGGACAGTGCCTTCTGACTCTCTACTTTTAAAATGTGATTTGGACTGTCAGTCATTGACACCTCCTCTGTTTGCAGGCAGAGCATGGCAAATGAGGGTGGTGTAGAACACAGGGGTAACTCTTCTGCCATGCAGACCCATACATTTTACCCTAGCAGAGCCATGGACACTCAGTTTCTTACCCTTACGATCTGATGGACGGAGTGCTCACAAGTTGCTGTCTGTAGGCTGACCTGCATAGAGCATCACTCTCTAGCAGCAGGGCAGTACAGCCTTCCACCTCTCCAGTTAGGTCTGAAATACGTTGCCTACCATACCTCTAGCTTTGACATGGCCTTTTATTACGACCCAAGTTCTTGGGCAGAGGCATTTATGGTAGTAGTTACTGATATACAGGATACTGATAGAGCTGTGCTTAAAATAAAGTACAATTGTGCCCTTACTTAGACAGAATAAAGGATGCTTAGTGTGGATGTGTCTTGGTTTTGGCTGGGACAGAGTTAATTTTCTTCCCAGTAGCTGGTATAGTGCTGTGTCTTGGATTTAGGATGAGAATAGTGTTATTAACACACCAATGTTTTAGTTGTTGCAGAGCAGTGCTTCCACCAAGTCAAGGACTTTTCACCTTCTGGAGCTGCCCTGCCAGTGAGGAGGCTGGGGGTGCACAAGGAGCTGGGAGGGGACACAGCCAGGACAGGTGACCCAAACTGGCCAAAGGGACATCCCATACCATGTGGCGTCATGCTGAACCCTAAAACTGGTGAGATCTGGCTGAGGGAGAGGGCTGAAGTTGCTCAGGGACTGTCTGGGCATCGGTCAGCGGGTGGTGAGAAATTGCATTGTGTATTGTTTTGTATATTCTTTTATTATTATTATTCTCTTTCTGTCCTACCTCTGTCTCAACCCACTAGTTTTACCTTTCTTTCTGATTCTGTCTCCCATCCCAATGAAGGGAAGTGAGGGAGTGGTTTTGTGGTGCTTAACTGCCTGCTGGGTTAAACCACAACAAGTCCTCTATGTTTACATTTGTCACTTGTGAAGACTACAAGCTGGATAAAGGTTATATTTGTATGAACTATAATGTATACGGCAAAATATTACTTATGTTGATCAAAGTCTTTCTTATTTTATTCCCAGTTCAGCACAGCAGTGGGGTTTGTATTCGTTCAATAAGCACTTATATACGAATAGCTAGGATTGTCACGTAACCACTCAACAGCAAGTAGACAGAAAAAAAGATTTCCAATTTCTAATGTCAATAGTGATTCTTTTTGTCCACTGTCTCTCCCAATCAATGGTTGGGATGAATGTGTGTGTGTATTTGCTAGGATATAGTGAAGTGCAAAGGACTTGCTGTAACTCATCTGTACAGCA
The DNA here is from genome assembly GCA_013399475.1 of Chauna torquata. Taxonomy (NCBI): domain Eukaryota; kingdom Metazoa; phylum Chordata; class Aves; order Anseriformes; family Anhimidae; genus Chauna; species Chauna torquata. The sequence goes on along the minus strand of VXAL01017239.1, from coordinate 9,280 downwards.
CCAACTTGTCATCTCCATTGTCCTAATCTAATCTTGTAGTAACTAGGTGGGCTCAGTAAAGCTGCTTTGGCAAAACTCTCCGCCCAGGATATTAAAATGAGCAACTGTACAGTTTGGTAGTATTCATTGGCTAAATCACACCTACTACTATATAATAAAATCTTCTTTTATCAAGTGCTATTATTTCTGCATTATTAATGCATAGGCCCTTTTTGCCCTACTTTCTTCATTGTACAATTCAAGAAAGGAGCACCTAGATATGAAGAGTGAAATTAGAGGGCTGAGCTGTAAGATTTATTTATAGTAACTTCTGTGATGTTTATGCTTGCCTTTTTTTTTCCTCCTAATTTGAGCAGCAGTGACAGCAGATATAGACAAGAGATTGAAATGGAGAATGGATTACAGTAAGCTAATTATTCTCACAAGGAACTGGAGAACAGTTGGCTATTCTACAGTGCTGATAGCTTTTCAGGTAAGAGTAGTAGAGTCTTTAATAACAAGCCTTACAGCTAGGAAGACATCATTTACAAATATGACTTTGAAACTGTAAAAGGTATACTTTTGCCTTCTCAATCCTTCAAGGATTTTGAAAAGCTCTCTCAAATGATATTGGGCGTAAGAATGAATGATGACTATTGTTTGAAGTTTAATCTAAATGATGATTTACTATTATAGATATACCAAAAAACTTAATGTTGCAGTCATGACTCCTGTTGCGAATAATGAACTTCCGTTAGTATTATTCACACACGTTCCTCAGAATATGCCACAGCAGCTTCAATGGGGAGGTTTTCATTGGCAGAGAAGCATTGTAAAGAATCACATCTGTAACTAGCCAAACTAGAAAAAATTTCCAGCATAGAGCAGTCCACAAGAAAACATCTTCATTATCCTTTGTCATACGGGTGACGATGTAAGAAGAATACAAGACTACTGGTGAGCTGGGGCTTGATGCTATTGCTTATTGCCTTTGAACACTAGTTGCTTTGTTAATATGCCAAGATCTTGCCATCTTGTTCTGGCAGTTGTCTAAACATTAGGATTTAATGGTTGTCTACAAAAGTAAATCACATGATAAAGAACTGGCCTTTTTCCCCTTGCCACACTCGTGTAGCTAAGATGGGAAAGGTCTCATAGCCTCTGCACCAGCTGCATTGCCAAGGCGGGGGAACAGTGCCAGTCTGCCTTCACTGAGTGAAAGAAATTCTGTGCTGCCTTCCCCAGTACTGCTGATGTCTCCACTGCAGTAGAATGTCTAATACAAATACGCAGAAGCTCAGCATTGACCGTATTAAATCTGTTAAGTACCATACACGTTTTCCTCAGCTACATATCATATGCAGTGTACTGAACACATTTCCCTTTACAGTCTGTAGTCCTGTTTTCTGACTTGAGTTCCCTGTCAATTTTCTTCTTTGTTGTTACATCATCCCTCCTTGTAAAGAGGGTTTCAACCTTTTTTAAAGAGAGTGAGATGCCAGTTGCTTTCATAAATAGAAACACTTCACTTGTTCTTTGATACTCTTGCATTTTTGTAATGTGCTGGACTTTCTTTTACCAGACTATCTCCGTATGAAAATGTATTATTTGGCAACTCTGATGCAGACTTTTTTTCTGTTTATGTAAAATGTGTAGCTACTTTACTAATGCATTTTAACCCAGACTCTACATTCTTTGGCTGTCATTCTTCGGTTTGTAAGCTTTAAAAAAAAAACTCTTCAGATCTCTTTCACTGCTGTCATATTTTCCTTTAGATATCTTTTGACGAAAGCTTCTGTCTCTGAATTGAAAAATGTCATAGTTTGCTTTGTACTGTCTAATTTTTCATCTTAATACCAATAATATAACATATTTGAACACTGCAATATTTTCATAAGATTTACTGGGGGTCTATCTTTTTCCAGTACTACTCTAATGTTCAGATAATGAAGCATGGGGGCTGAAATAGACAGACTGCTGACCACATGAACCCAGAAAGATTAAAACGTATGATTCAAAGCTGTTCAACGGATATACTTTCTGGAATAAAGATTCCTGTAGTGCTCTGTCATTAACATCTAGACACTTCATACTGAAAAACTCTGAGGAAAGTAGAAATTCAATTGCCTCACATAGCCAAAAACACATGTTTAGACAAAATGCAAGATGCAGGAACAAGGGTCATTGAGTTGCATTTACATTATCAATTAGGTTATTTGAAGAAATTTCTTTTTCTTCTTTAAAGACTAAACTTTTAGGTGGCTCAAAAATGAACAAGTAACTGAAGCAAAACACCTTCGGTATTTTGACTAAAGGAGGCAGAAAATGGCACCAATAAATACCAAACAAAGAGAACAAAAGAACATGCTGATGATAAAGCTTTGTCTGACATTTTAGCCTCCAGAAATTAGCTGCCAAGGAAAAGGTATAATTAGTGAACTGGAATACATGCAGTACTAAGATCAACTGTAAAGCATATACATTATTATCAGAAGTAATATTTTAACAAATATACCAGTGATGGAAGGGGGACTGAAGGGGATTTTCAAGATTTCAAAATTCAGTTTTTATGAGAGTTATTAAGTAGCTAGAAAATGTGAAACATTCAACAACACTCATTTTCAACAGAATTGTCTTTGATAATGAATGTTGTCAAAAAGCTTAAATGCAGAAAATTTTGTGCACATCTAATTATACTGAAATAACTGCAGTCAATGACTATGGAAGTAATACCTTGGCTTTGACTTATTCTAGACTGCTAGAAGTTAAAGACTGTGTCTTGGATCATAGCCTGGGTACTTTCTACAGACTGTCAAAAGAAATCCCCAGTCTAATTTGATGAAAAATCTTGGTTTAGTCAGGTGGCTTATTGACTTCAGTGAGGCTGAGGCTTCACTGACTTTTCGAAATAAAATTTACAGATGGCTGAACAAGAACTTGAACTATACTACTTTAAAGGATATATTTAATTATCAAAACTTAGTAACATTCATAAGTGTTATTCTGTTCCAATGTAGCTGTTCTTTGTTAAATTAAATATGTTTTGTAGCTCCCTTCCTTCTCAAATAAAGTCCACATTGTGATTGTAAAGTGTAATTTCTCTGGTTTACTTCATTAATGTTACATCCAGATGTATTGCACAAACTCTCCACTGAGGATCATATATTGTACCTGGAAGCCCAGAGACTTTGCTTCTGTATGGAATACCGCTGCCAAGTCACAGTCATCTGCACTTTAGATGAATATAAAGAGGTAAAAATCAAATTTTCTTTGACACCTCAATCGTGCCTTAAGGCTACAAATCTGATGGTTTTTGATTAGTGAAAAGCATTGTGGTTGTGAGAACAGGTGGAATATGACAATTCAAAATGTTTCTAAAATGTAGTGAGGGATAAATAGACCTCAATGACTTTGACAGGTGCTTCTGAGAGATAACCATAACAGCTTCAGTCTCAAAGGCTTTTTGGCCATTTTGGTAATCCATAGGCAATGTGACAAATTGTCAGTTCTTCTGCACTACTTTTAGGGAGGCTGGAGTGCAAGAACAAGCCACCCTCTTCACTCCCCAGGCTATTGGGAAACTTCTTTGGCGGCTGCAAAGTTTGATGGGTTGCTATATATCTTGCTGTGAAGTGCAGTTTTCTCACATATCAAATCATCTTACAAGGTGTTAACATTTCCCGTTCCCACTCATCAAAACACTTACCACAAAACAGATGCACCAAAGATGAATCAAGTTTGAAAGCATACTTCAGCTACCAGGTTTCACTTTCAACAGATCTGTACAGGCATTCCAAACAACATGACACAGCTGAGCTGGCCAAGGGACAGCAACTTGCTGTCCTGCTCTAAGGACAGCTTGGGTGAAATAATCAGTTTACTTTACTTTCCTAAACGCTGAAACTCTGTAGTATCAAAAGGATACTGTATATAAAAGGACTGTCAAAGGGCAAACAAAAGGAGAGGATCTCAAAATTTACTCTATTTTTAATAGCTGTTCATCACCCCACGAGTTATTCTGTCCTCTGATATCACTGCAGAACAGAAATTCCCTGCATGTGGGGTGGTTTTCACTGTTTCTGTGTCCTAAACAGAATAGAAACTCTACTATGTGTGGATCCTCCAAAGGAACACTGTGCTAGAATACAGTCTTTCAGCAGGATGGGGAGAAAATGGAAAGGAGACAGCACAAAAGTACCCTGTCTGATACGTTTCCAAGGCAAAAATATCATAAAGTCATAGAATGGTTTGAGTTGGAAGGGACCTTTAAAAATCATCTAGTCCAAACCCCAAAAATATATATGGGTTGAAACAAAACCAAAAGAAACATCCAAGTTTAGTATTGTCTAATATTTTCTTCTCTTCTGTAACGATTCACCTTAAAAGAGGCAAAAGACTTTGATTTACCATAACTAAACTGTGTTTGCATAGTTTGAAGAATTTGTCCTATTAGTCCTTGTAACCTCTTAACAGTCCAGAACAATCATTATTGCCAGGTACATTAGTATGTCATTACTGGAATTAATCCTTTCTGTTTTGAGTTCTCCAGGAATTTTAGCAAAAAATGTTTGCATAGGAAAGACCACAAATTAAAGCACCTGCTCTTCACTAATAAATTTACTAGGAGTATCTTTCTTCCTAGCATAATAATCAGTCATGAGCTTTTATCATTATGAGAATAAAGAGAACTAATTTGACAGTTCTGCCTTCAGTCTTCTTCTCACTTATTTTATATCAAAATAACTCCTGTGACTTCACTGGGACTGCTCCCACTTTGTACCAGGTTTTGAAAATAATCATATCAGAATTCTTTTATTTCAACATTGTCCTCATTTTTCTTGGACATTTTTTGAAATTCTGAAGCAACTGTAAATGGGACTACCCCAGTTTTATACGTGCTCCTTTGAAATGAAAACCTAAGCTGTGTGGTGTGCAAACTCCCTTGACAGCTTGATGAGAAGGGGCAGGGCACTGCTTAGGTCTGCTATTTGCAGGATGTTCTTCTAACTCTTTTAAGTCTTTTCATTAGGGCTAAACAATCCTTTTATCAGTGCCTTCTGTTCTTCTATAGAAGTCAATGTATCCCTAAAAGCTCACCTGGGGGGCTGGTTGAGGACAGAAAAGGTTAGGTTTTGCCAGCCTCCATAGTTACACTGCTTAATATTGACTATATATGCACCAGCATAGAAGAGATACAGCAGCCAATGCTGTATCCAGAGTATAACTAGGCTTTTCAAGTGTAAGGATAGAGACAGGAAACTTTTCAAAATATATTTTTTTTACAGAACTGCATACAAAAACTTGTTAATGAAAGTCATGCTTGATTAATAGATAACATATGGTACTATTGATACTACTTAAATCCTAACGCAGCTGGACATTGTCTGCATCAGCACTAATTTTAACATAAAGTGAAAAGGCTTGCCTGTGAAATTTATACGTGAAAAGCTATTTTGAGATACAGAGAGCAGTCCCTGTACTCAAAAGAGCACGTGAATGCATCTGTGCCCGTCCATGACATGGGGGCTCCCAAAGGAGTCTCCCTGTGATCTCCTTGCACATCCATGAAGTTGCTGTGGCAGACTTGCTCCACTTTAAAAGAAGACATGCATTTTTGCAGGCAAATCCTTACTCTGTCTTTTCTGATCAAATTATACCAGGCATCTAGAGCAAACACATAGTATGGATGAAATTAGGAGAAAACGCACAATTTGTCTACTATTCATGGTGGCTGCTTACAATTATTTTAAGTCTAACATGACTTGAGAACTATGTTCTTTCCATTGCTTTATGAGAGAACTCTCAAACAAAGCAGAGCTGATGAAATTTCTTGTCTACAATTATTTCAGATAAATCAAATAAATTACATGACCAAAAGGTTACACAAATTATTTAAACATCTGAGTGAAATCTTATGGGACTCATAAACATTTCTCAGTGATGAAACATAACAATAAGAGTTTTCATTGTGGAGGTTATGCTGAGGTTCCCTTGGATTCTTTATACATAAAATCATAAAAACTGATTCCTGGGATATATATATCAAATGAGGTTCCCGCCACCAGTTACTTGTAGCTAATATTTCACTAAAATCTAATAGCATTACAGGTATAAACACTGCAATATCCTGTTTACAGGGAAATGTTGAATGCTTACTGTAGCACTAAAAAAATAGTATCCAGTTATTTAAAAAAAAAAAAAAAAAAAAAAAAAAAGAAGTAATGGAATATAAACTATATATTCTAAATTTATTGAAGCACTGCCTGCCTATTTTCCATGCTGGAGTATTGTGCAGCACGAAAGGATTCCCAAACACTAAATTTAATAATTGCACATTAAGTTGCTGCAAAATAGTTCATTCACATTTTTATTCCCGCTTTACAGAGATTTCACTCCGCTGTTCTCATTGCTCTTTGACTGTCTGGTCTACAACCGTTAAAATGCAGCCGGAGTAGCATATCATTCACCAGCAGGACAAGCAAAGGGCGAAACCCTGGGCTGGCGATGAGCAGGTGAGTCCAGGGGCAGCGAATGCAGACAGGACAGTAGGTAGTCCTGCCAGGAGGAAACAAAACAAAGTTTCTCCATCAGCAGAGGTGGCTGAGGAGATCCCCATCTGTCCTTACCAGCCACAGCACCTTCCCACACTCCACATCCAAAGCTCCCAAGTGCAGCACCACCTGTCTTTGTTGCTACAACTTCTCCAATAACCAACAATTTAACTTCCATCAAGCATGGTGCAACTAATAAATAGCTTTATTACACATTTACTTTTCCCCCAGGCTAACTAGTTTTCTGCTTATGAAGTAAAATTAATTACAATATTGAATTAAATACCTAAACATTACATTGGTATGTACAACAGGTGTATGTAGAAATGCTAGTGATATATACAAATTATTACTTTACAGAATCTGAGCTTGCATTTTTGAAGAATTAAATTACAGGGTTTCTTGCAGAAAGTGCACGTCTTCTAAGATATTTATACAGAATTAGTTGCTTTGTAGTATTTGTATGGTGTGATGAGATTGGTACCTGCAGCCACTGTCAGAATATAGGTCCAGAGATTTTTACTACAGATCAGAAACTTGGTCACTTACTTGGGAAAACATTACTACACATTTCAATAAGTAAATGTTGCAATATCAATTATTTATAGGAGCAGAGTATCAAGAATGAACAGGAAAACACAAAACAAAACAACAAAAAAACACAAAGATCTATAGAATCAACAATGGTGCTAGACTTTTTCTTATTGTCTTGGACATAAATTGCAGATACAAAATAGTGCTGTGCCATTCTGTCACAAAATTATAGATTTAAAACCACTAAAATTCAAGCCCTAGTAAATGAAACTATTTTTTCTTGTCATCCCTCAGGACCACAATGTTATTACATAAAGGAAACAGAGAAATAAGACGTATTGTTTCTACAACTAATTCTCAAAAACTATTTATGTATTTTATAAAAAGCAGATCACCTAGGGGTTGTTTTTCTCTGGATTGTGTTGTTAAATTTAGTCACTCTAAAAATATGTCTCCAATATTCCTGCTTTGAATAGACCTGCAATATTTCAGAGACAAGCAGAAAAAGTTTGAATGACAGCTATTTTCTGTCATCTTGCTGATTTTTTTGGCTACTTTCAGTGGTGCACTTAGACACACATGTCCGTACAAAGGAATGATTTCATCAATGTAAAGTTTAATTCTTTCTCTAAAGGAAAACAACAACAAAATCAAAAACTAAGCCATAGTTTTTAAATTGAGGCGAGCTAAATAATCTTTTGTGGAGGAAGGAAGACCCTTTTTTCAGAAGGGTAAAATATTGCAGGAACTATATTCTTACTAAGTCCATTGGGGTAGCATATGGAAAGGGAATTTATCAATTGAATGTGTACAGTAAAATTCCATGATCATAACTTTTACAGGATATGTTCATCATCACATTAAGATGTACACCTTGAATTCTCTTTCAAACAAGTAATTTGCTATGTAGCTGATCATTTAATTTCTTTGATAGAACATTAAACAGAGAAACCATAAGGAAAACACCTAGTATTTCAAATATACAGGGCTTTTTAGTTCAAATCTAGAAATAAGAACCTGTTGGATCAAGTCCAGAGGAGGGCCACGAGGATGATCAGAGGGCTGGAGTACATCTCCTGTGAAGACTGGCTGAGAGAGCTAGGGTTGTTCAGCCCAGAGCAGGCGGCTCTGGGGAGACCTTATGGCAGCCTTGCAGTACCTAAAGAGGCCCTACAGGAAAGACAGGGAAGGACTTTTTACAAGGGCATGTAGTGACAGGACAAGGGGTAACGGCTTTAAACTAAAAGAGAGTAGGTTTAGATTAGACATTAGGAAGAAATTCTTCCCTATGATGGTGTTGAGGCACTGGAACAGGTTGCCCAGAGAAGTTGTGGATGCCCAGTCCCTGGAAGTGTTCAAGGCCTGGTTGGATGGGGCTTTGGACAACTTGGTCTAGTGAAAGGTTTCCCTGCCAATGGCAGAGGGGTTGGATCTTTAAAGTCCTTTCCAACCCAAACCCTTCTATGATTCTACGATTCCTGAGTTCTTATTGCCAGGATCTGGCTTTGTAGCGTGAAAATGTGTCTTCTGAATTTGAGTTAATTTATATCTGGCTGCTTAATGTAACCCTGCATCCCCTAATAGTAGGGCTGATTTTTAGATCAAACTAAGTTCCCTTCCTGTCTTCCTGAAGTGATAAGACACTTGAGTTTACAGTGGTTGCAGCTCTACTATTCCTTGCAAAGCAAAGCCCTTCAGTTTATGATCTTACTACTCTGATCCTTCACGAAATCCTCATTTTTGGAACTGGTGAATAGGCAGTTCTGGGACAAGTCCTCACCCTGAATAGGGGTTCACAGAATCACACAGTGGTTGAGGTTGAAAGAGACCTATAAAGATCATGTAGTCCAACCCCCCTGCTCAAGCAGGGTCACCTGGAGCACATTGCACAGGATCACATCCAGGCGGGTTTTGAATATCTCCAGAGAAGGAGATTCCACTGCCTCTCTGGGCAACCTGTGCCAGTGCTCTGTCACCCTGACAGTAAAGAAGTTGTTCCTCATATTCAGATGGAACTTCCTGTGTTTCAGTTTGTGCCCGTTGCTTCTCATCCTATCACTGGGCACCACCATAAATTGTCTGGCCCCATCATCTCGACAACCTTCCTTAAGATATTTATATACATTTACAAGATCCCCTCTCAGCCTTCTCTCCTCCAGGCTAAACAGGCCCAGCTCTCTCAGCCTTTCATTGTAAGAGAGATGCTCCAGTTCCCT
>VXAL01017238.1:35503-46375 GCA_013399475.1 Chauna torquata | reverse complement strand
CTCCAGAGAGACCTCACTGTGGCTTTTCAGTGCTTAAAAGGGGCTTATAAAAAGGATGGAGAGGGACTCTTCACACAGGCAGATAGTGATAGGACAAGGTTCAATGGTTTTAAACTAAAAGAGGGGAGATTTAAACTGGATGTTAGGAGGAAGATCTTTACTCAGAGGGTGATGAGACACTGGAACAGGTTGCCCTGAGAAGCTGCAGATACCCCATCCCTGGAGGTGTTCAGGGACAGGTTGGATGGGGCTTTGTGCAACCTGATCTCTTGGGAGGTGTCCCTGCCCATGGCATAGGGGTTGGAACTAGACGATCTTTACAGTTCCTTCCAATTCAAGCCATTCTGTGATTCTATGATTTTATGATATCATCTTGCCAAAATATAGCTTGAGACAAAATAGGTGTGCTTTAAGGAATTTCTTAATCCTTAGTCCAACAGTATGCCAGCCCTAACATAAAACACACCTGCTTTTGATTACTGTAAATTATATTAACTACCACCAGTACAAAGGGACTTCTTCAATAGTTGGAGATCTTGAAAATGTAGGAAAACTCCAGTCACTTCCTACACAGTACCTGTAGAGCTATATAAATCCTTCTTATCAAAAGATTACCCTTCTATGTGTCTTTTTGGTAACCAGATATAATAGTTTTAATGCTGTTTCATACTGTGCAGAATAAGGTTTCCAATTTTTATTTTAGTACAAAGTCCATCCCTGTAAATATCATGAATGTGGAGTTTTACAGAAGTAGAAAATAGGCATATCATTTTACCCTGTAAATTAGTTAGCTTTAATGATGATTATTTACCCTGACTGTAAACGTACTGCACCTGTTAGTATCCTCAAATGCCTCTTCTCACAGAAGATTGCAACCAAAATGAGTAATTGCCAGAATGTTATCAGACAACTTGTGACCATGGCTCCGTGCTTTCTGTCATTTCATTAGAAGGGGAAATGGTTGCTTAAAGTGCAACACAGAGATAAGGTGATTTGTTTGTCATAGTTTTCATATAATTCCACTTAGGCTGGAGATAAAGCAAAATCTTAGTGTTGTTAGATGATAAGATTTGTTCTTGTGCAATTCCTGACAAATATACCAGATGAAGTAAGGAACCAAGTCATGGAAATGGTGTATGTATAAAATATTGTATTTAATGTATTACAGACATTTTCTAAATGACAATTTATTTGAATTTATAGTGTAATTCTAAGGTTTATCTCTTGATTGTATGCTGATCTTCTGTGTTTAGACTGTGGTAGTTGACAATATATGGGTCCTAGTTATGACGTAATTTAGCTGTTTGAACCTTGCTATCTTTATATTTACCTTTATACTTTTTCTTTTCCTTCTGTTTGAACAAATCTGTTAACTGGCAGAATATTTTTCTAGAATGTAAAGCAATTTCTCAAGAAGATTATATATATACTTGAAATTTCAAGAGGGAAAGCACATTAGAAATCTGACACACTGCAGTCAAGAAAATACTTTTAATAACTCAAAGGTTGTATTCTTTGTAGTTCTCTGAAAGAAGTATCACTGTTCTGAAGAATACTCAAGAACATCATTGATTTAAACCACTTACTTAAAAATAATAATGTGCTTACATGCTGCTTAGAATAAAATGTATTCAATTCAATATACGCAAGAGCATTCCAGCATCAGTGCTCTGAGCAGATTAGTTCATGGCTCCTTATACCTATACAGACAGACGTAATGTAAACTGGTGTCAGAGGCTAGACACCCAGAAAATAGCTCCAAAATATACCTATACATTTCCAATAGGAGAGACAACTTAAAAAAAAAAAAAAAAAAAAAAAAAAAAAAAAAAAAGAAAGTGAAATCGACATGATGGCAGCTGAAGCTTTTAACATCAACATGATTTTGCTATTTTATTGGATTGTAATATAATGAATACCTTTGATTTTAAAAGATGAAGAAATCCCTTGTGATAGTGCAATAAAAATGTGTATTATGTGTAAAATATTGTATTAGCCATCACAATGATATCTCAATGATAACTTCCTTATATTGAGAGGACAATTTTCATAGTCACTGCATTAAATGGATGTATTAGTGATAATTAGGAGCATTACAAATGTAAAACTTGTTCAGAAATAATACTTTTTTTTTTTTTTTTAATCAGAAGTGAAGCAATGGAACGGACAAAGGTTCTGCCTTCACAAAATATGTTTGTGTTCTTTAAACTTTTTTTTTTTTTTTTCCCTTTCATTACATTATCTCTTGGAGTTTTTTTTTGGGCTATGATTGCTATACAGTCCTTTCAGGTTTATAACATACTGATAGTATAACAAATAACGGACATTCATTTTGCTTTTATTTTCCTCCTAGGTGCTGGATTAAATAATGGTCAGTGGCATTCTGTATCCTTCTCTGCCAAAAGAAATCGTATCAGCTTAATAGTGGACAATGATATGACCTCATCTGCTCATGCCTCCATATCTCCGCAAATTTATTCAGGAAACACTTTCTACTTTGGAGGTGAAATATGTTGCTTATTTATGGTGGCAATATCCCACAGTTAAACTTAAATTTTTGCTGACATACCTAATCAAACAGCAACAATGATTTGGCTTGTCTCAAGTCTTCTTTGACTAGCTTGGGTATCTCTCAGAGGATTTGTTTTTCAGGAACTGCTATGATATTTTTGGGTTGATGTTTCTTCCAAATTTTATGATGCCGAGTAGAATAAATTACCACCTAAATCCTGTGTAAGTTTTTAGAAGATACTTTCCTAGTATCATGTTCTGTTAATTAAATACATCCTGACTGTCAATCAGATGGGCACACAAAAGTCTCTCTTTTTACACAGTCATTGTGTTGCTAAATCTTTTTTTTTTTTTTTGGTGAGAATCTTCCACTGGGCTCACTTCTAGTTTTCATCCGAAGTGCGTGTTTACTTGCAGAAATATCCTCTCTGGGCCCATATTTATACATTACATGATACACACTCTTAAAAATTGTTTTTGACCACTGTAGCAAAATATTACTATGTTAGGAGAATATAACTTCTCCCTAAAAGCTACATTTAGATGTCTTAATCTCATTAGGGGTTTGATCCTTTTCATAAGCAGACCATGGAATGTCATCAAGTGATTTTGTTGTTAATCACATGTATCATATATTACTGATATAACTGTGCATGTTGTTATAAACCTAAATAAGTTGTGAATGGAGTACATAATAGCAGTGTTAAATCGAATTTGAATACATTATCCAACACTAGCCTAAAGCTTCATTTCTTACTAGTTTAGGAACTAATGACTTAGCAATTTATTAAAATATTTCAGATTTCTGAGAAAATTGAAAAAATGTGTATAAAAACCTAAATGCCAAGTCATTGTCCACAGATCATTTACCTTGAAAAAAAAACAAGTTTTAAATAAATTTCATGCTCACAAGCAGAAAGTAAATCTAGAAATTGCTACCAGACCATCCATGGACTTTTGAAATCTGGTGTCTATCCTTCTGTATTAAAGATACTTCCTGACCTGGTTGATAATAGGAGAAAGATACAGAATATGGGCTTTGAGTAGCAAGAAAACATTTTCTAGATTTTTCTTTCTACATTAGTCCAGGTTCCCACATTTCTGAATAAGTGCTTTGCATCAGTGAACATTGCAGGGATGATGGCACAGATTTACAAATCAGGAGGGATGTGGACAATTGAAAAAAACAGCATATTCAGTTAAGTTGTACAGTAGAACTTTTCTACTTATCTTTGGAATGTGTGTATGGGGGCCAATTAAATCCAAGATTACTGAAAGTCCTGATTGCATATCCACCTCTCAGCTTCTCTGAATTCTACTTTGGTCAAATCAGCAGCTTGTGCATGTCATACAAACTTGGGGAAAACATAGAAGTCTTCTGAGTTTTGAAAGTTTTTTACTAAAATTTTATGCCATATACTGCTGTCAAAATGCACAAAATACATTTCCAATTTTATATGAACACTTACCATTTTTCTGTACACTGGTTGTTAAAACATGAATATCAGTCTTCCAGAAGAGAGAGATGTCCTGGGGACATGGTGGTTGGTTTGCTCCTATTAATGAATACAGAGTATGTGAGATATGTGGATGCTTAGCTGAGAAAATGCGTAATAAACATGCAGATACTTTAGCATTATGTCAGGATAACTCCTAGGCATGCTATCATCAAGGAGATATATATATATATCAGCTCTTGCAATAATAATTTTACAACTATAGTGGTAAAAAGAGATAATTTAAATTTGCAATAAGCACATAGGGTAAATTTCATTATTAAAAGATTTCGTCATATCTTCAATATCTGGCCCAGAATTATAAAGAATCTCACTTTCATTAATGCTAATTATATGTTGCCTTTTCTCTAACAGAATTAGAAGACAACATTTTAAATAGACAGATGATAACAAAAAAAAAAATCTGAGACTAAAAAATCTTGTTGAATAGCAAAGTAAAAGATGTAAACTTTTTCTGCTTTCACCATTTTGTTTGTTTGTTTGTTTGTTTCTTGATATGGGCTCCACTGGAAGTATCTCACTCTCAAATGAGTGTCAGATTTTTTTTACCACAAATGACAGGTTATTCATTTATTTTACCATTTTATTGTATAGTGTTGTAGGGAATTTGATTAAGACATGTAATCTATTTGTCAAAATGTTTACAGTACTGAAAAGTTGCTGTGTTCCTATTTGGACTTTTGCAAGTCCTGGAATTTGTTATTCTTATGGCAATATATGAAGTAGTTAATAAACAGTTCCCTTTAGAAAGATAATAACAGTTTTGAATAGTTTGGTACCTCACCAGAGAAAAAGACACTGAGAATTTATTTACTTATTTCATTTCAGTTTTAGTCCATTTTGTATTATAAACTTCTTAAAATATATCAATTATATTTATGGTTGGTTTTTTTTTTTTTTTTTTTTCACATTTATTTGAATAGATATACTAGTTTTCATTACCACTCCGCTTCCTGGAAAAGTAAATCTCTGCACTGTCTTTACAACACTTCAGAAAATACTCATTAGGTCTGTGGAATATAGAAGTGTCTTAAAAGTCACCGCTTCCTAACATCATGGAACAAGAAGCTCTTTGAATGCTGTGAACCAGAATGCAGTATTATTTGATTAAGATGAAAGTATGGCCCTTGTACATCATTCCAGAAGCAGTATTGACCTTTGGAAGAAAGCCAAAGATAAAAACATTCAGGCATATTTTGTCATGGTGTGTTCAGCTGTCATAGGGAAAAAGTTCTTGATTGACATAGTTTAAACCAAATCAGGATTCTAGTAATTTATTGATTAATTAATTAACTGGTAATAAATAAACAATACATTTCAGGATCATTATCAGTAACATAATATGCAAACTACTGTACTACTTACAGAATGCCAAGCGTAGGTAGAATAGGACCTCCAGAGGCTGCCTAGTCCAATCTCCTGCACAAAACCAATCTGATTAAATCACAACATACCATATGTACACCTCCAAGGATGGAGATCTCCCCACCCTTCTGGGCAACTTGTGTCTGTATTGACCACCCTCATGGTTAAAAAATATGTATTTATTTTTGCTAATTTGTGATTGGAGTTTGTGATTTCTGACTTTTGTTCTTTGCCTCTCATTTAACCACTGTGGACTTCTGGAAAGAGTCTGGCTCCTTCTTTTCTGTATCCTCTTCTCAAGTGTCTTTACTTTTTCTTCTTAAGACTGATCAGGTCCAGGTCTCTCAGCATCTCAAAATATATCCTGCATTCAGCTCTCTGACCATTTTTGTGACCTCACTCACGGACTTCAATGTCTTTAATTTACTGGGGAGTCCAGAAATGGACATAGCATTCCAGATGTGGTCTCATGATTGCCAAACAGAGGGAATGACCGCTTCCCTGGACCTGCTGGCACTGCTTTTGGTAATACAAGCTGGAATGCCACTGGCCTTCTGTGCCACAAGTGCACATTCATGGCTCATGGTCCACCTGTTGTCCACCAGGACACCAAGACCTTCTCTGTGGAGCTGCCTCCAAGACTGCATTATTGCACAGGCTTGTTGCATTTGAAATGAAAGAACTTGCACTTGTTCTTGCTGAACTTCCTGGTATTCCTGTCACCTCTTTTCTCTAGCCTACCTAGTAGCAGCCTTGCCCTCCAGCATATGGACCGCTGCTCCCAATTTAGTATCAGTCACAAGCTTGCTGAGAGTGCACTCTGTCCTGTCTTCCCTATTGTTAATGAAGACTTTAAACAGCATAGGTCCCAGGTCCATGAAGGACCTACTATTCACTGAGCATCAGCTGGACTTTCATCATTGATTGTCCACTTATCCCACTCATATCTCATGAATCTGATGATATGGAAACTATAGAAAACTGTTTGTGGTTTTGCTAAAAGTATACAGTGTTCACTGCTCTCCCCCTGTCCACAGTGCCTGTCATCAAAAAAAAACGAGGAGCTTGGTCAGCTCCATGATTTGGCTTTGGTTAATCTATGTTGGCTGTTCCCAATTACCTTCTTGTACTTCACATAGCAGAAGAGGATTTGTTCCATGAACTTCCCAGATAGTGAGGTAAGACTGACTAGTTCCTAGGTCCCTGAGCGCTCCTTCTTGGCCTTGTTGAAGGTGGGTGTAATGTCTGCCTTTTCCAGTCATCAGGAAGCTCATCTAATTGCCAAAATATTTTGAGGAGTAAAATGATAATGGCTTTACAATGACAATAGCAGATGTTTCAATGATATTGGCCAGCTCCTGCAGTACCCTTAGATATCCCTTGAACTATATTTTCCTGTACTGTGGCTACTACTTCCTTACCTCTTACTCTGCTAGGACAAGTTTGAGGTTTAGTCGAGACTGAAGAAAAACAGCCTTGGGCAATATGAAAATTCCGAAGACCCTTGTCCCTAGGTCCCCTGCTCCACTGAGTAATGTGCCCATAATGTCCTTAGCCTTCCTTTTATTATCGATGTACTGATAGAAACCTTTCAGCTGCCCTTTACCTCCCTTGAAAGTTTCAACTTATTTTCTGATGCAATACTCAAAAAGTCCCGGAATAAATCAACATGGACTCTTCCGAAATCCAGAGCTGTATTTTTGTTTGTTGTTGTTGCTGTTTTTTCCCTCAGTCTCTCATCTCTGGATCATAAACTCCACAGTCTCATGTTTGCCGTAACCAAGACTGGTAGCAAGTTCAATGAAGCATTTTTCCTAACTGGTTCATAGATTACATATGTCAAGAAATTTTCTTCAGTTTTCAGAAATCTTCTGGATAGCTTGATAAAAAAGAACCACAGTATTTTGTAGCTTATTTTCTTTTATTTGACTTCAGTTGTGATTTGAAGTTTGTCCAAATCACAGTCACCCTATATTTTAACCTAACATTTTATAACTAAGATTATTCAGTGAATCTGTTCGCATCTTGATTCCATTAATCATTTTGGAACTTCTGTTTGGGTTATCCTGTACCCTGTAGCAATGTTTTGCACGTACTTTAAAAACAGTAAGACTAAACAGACGCATTTCTTTACTCTTGCAAAGACATGCCTAATCAGAAAAACTTCTGGATAAACCTGCCCACAAAATTTACAGCACCTGGAAATTACTAAAGTCTGGTCTACTTTTGGAATATATAATATTTTGAATAAAATATTTTTTTTCAGCTCTGGGCTTTATGCTTCTTTCAGGCTGCCCTAACAGTGGAAATAATTCTGAATGTAAAAGCTCATTTGGTGGCTTTCAAGGATGTATGAGGCTCATTTCTATTGGTAACAAAGCAGTGGATATGATCTCAGTTCAGCAAAATATTTTTGGAAATTTCAGTGACCTTCAGATAGATTTATGTGGCATTATAGACAGGTAAGAAAATTATATATATTCATTTATTTATATACTTAATTTTTTTTTGTTTCAAATACTGATTTCATGACAAAGAACAAAAAATTTACAAAACTGCATGTTTCTTCTTTCATAAGAATTCAGAAGTCTAGAACAAATGTAATAAACATAGCACAGTAATCAGAATGTTTCTCTACACTGCAAATAAAATTACAGTCTCTGAGGTTAAAATTATTTGATTTTTCTAATTTGTCACATTTTAAATTTTGGTTGTGTAACACTACAGACACAAATTCCATTCTGTAACACTAGAAATCCTATTCATCATTTTGTAATCCTATGTTCTTGATAAATTATTGCTGCTTCCTTTTTCTACCCGTCCAGAAACATGGTGGATAGCAATTATCACCATGACTGAACAATCTTGTTTTAGGCTCTGGTCAAAACTAATTGTAACTAGTGAGAGAAAGTATGTTTTTTGTTTGTTTGTTTGTTTGTTTGTTCTTTTTTTTTTAAGAAGGGCCAGTTTAAATGGCTCCATCTGGAAGGAGGAAAGTCTATATACCTTCCCTGAAATGGGACAAGTGGAAGGAATATGCTGGAGTTCAGCACAGAGAAGCAAAAGATAAGTCAAGAGCAAACACACAAACAGCTAATGGACTGAGAAGTTTCCTGCTTTAGACTAAGCAGAGGGACTTTAGACTAAGCAGAGGCCAGTCCCAGGTATCTGTGCAAAGTATGCTGTAACCCAGAAATGACTGGACCAAGCTGAAAGGCTCTATTGAAATGACACAGTAGGCAGGGGAAGAATATACTTGTAAATGTTTCTCCCCCACCCCTAAATTTCTAGTCTTCCAGCAAAAACAGTGTGAGAGATCTGCTTCAAGACTAGACAGTTTCAGGTTCTGTCACACAGTTATATTTCTGTGACTTGTTTCCATTCATGCACATAACATAATATATGTCCATCCATGTTACTGTTTTGAAGAAAGTAGTTGCTCCATGTAGATAAAAGACAAAAATAATGCTTGTTCTTTACCCAGCTGTTCATAAATATTTAAGGAGAGAAAACATTAAAAAGGAGGGCAAAAATGTCTGCCTACAACATAATCCTTTAAATTTGGTTGTAATGTGTATTCTCATTAATTTTTCTGTATCTAGTACTGATCTAATATGCACCTATGAAGGTGCATATATATATAATTCTCTGTGTTACTGTCATAGTTTTGGCTGGGACAAAGCAAATTTTCTTCGTAGAGGCTCACACAATGCTGTGCTTTGGATTTTTGATGAAAATAATGGTGATAACACACTGATGCTTTTAGTTGTTGTAGAGCAGTGTTTACATAGAGCCAACGACTTTTTTTTGTTTCTTGTAGCAAAGAAACATGAGACTCTTAATCTCAGGGTTGTGGTTTGAGCCCCACATTGAGTGCCAAAAAGGACTGTTGTAGTTTAACCCCAGCAGGCAGCTAAGTGCCACACAGCCATTCACTCACTCTCTCCAGGTTGGATGGGGGGGAGAATCAAAAATGTAAAAGTGTGAGAACTCATGGGTTGAGATAAAGACAGGTTACTAGGTAAAGCAAAAGTCGCGCATGCAAGCAAAGCAAAACAAGGAATCCATTCACTGCTTCCCACGAGCAGGCAGGTGTTCAGCCACTGTCAGGAGAGCAGGGCTCATCACATGTAACAGTTTTTTGGGAAGACAAACTTCATTACTCCCAACATCCCCCCCTTCCTCCTTCTTTCCCCCAGATGTTATTGCTGAGCATGACACCATATGGTACAGAACATCTCTTTGGTCAGTCTGGGTCAGCTGCCCTGGCTGTATCCCCTCCCAGCTCCTTGTGCATCCCTAGCCTCCTCACTGGGAGGGCAGCATGAAAAGCAGAAGAGTCCTTGGCTCTAAGTAAACACTGCTCTGCAACAACTAAAACCATTGGTGCATTACCACCACTGTTTTCATCAAAAATCCAAAACACAGATTTGTGTGAGCCTCTACAAAGAAAATTAACTCTGTCACAGCCAAAACCATTACAGTTACTTTTCTCCTTCTCAGTAGCCAGCACAAGTGATAAGCATATGACAAAACAAAATTTTGCCTCAGTCATATAACCCGATAGAGATTTGCATTTGGAATGTAGCATATGTTTCTTCTCAGCTTTCTCTCACCCTACGACTTATTTGATTCATATTCTTGTTTTTGCACTTACTTCAGCCTCTCGTTCTTCTCCTTTCTAACAGCCTTTGTAACACTTCCTTCTAGCATCTAAAGTATCGTATAGCTGTAGTTTTTTCAACTCTGGAATTGAACTTACTGCACCTTCATTACACCTTTTTGTTTTTTTGCTAATAGTAAGACAGAATCAGGAGCAGAGTCAGATCAAAAAATATTCTTTAGTCAAAAAGTTAAAAGGAGGCCTAAAGATTCTGTGTGGAAAATATCACCAAATTGGCTGCTAATATAATTGGTACTGATTACTCTGTCTGTTTAACATAGATATTTGAATCTATATTTATCTAATATATAACTAGGGACCACTCAAAATGCTAAACTCAGAGCTGTGATTTGTGAACTATCACTTCCTCTATAAATACAGAGATGTTTTACAAAAAAAAAATTAATGGAAGGTGATGTGTTTTTACATGTTCTGGTAACTGCTGTTCCTTTCAGCTTTTGGATGGCCAAAGTACATAAGCATGTACCATATGTTATTTTTTAAAGAAGTTTGTGTGTATAAATACGTATAAAGTTGGTGGATCCTAGCATATAGAAATCCAGAATTATTTAGTGTTCCAAATGTTATGGCATTTGTCTCTTGCACTGAGTAGTACAAGCTTAGTTTGTTTATAACTGCAGCCTACACTTTTTAATTTTCTGTTGCTTTCAACCACTGCACCAAAGGTGCTAGATTTATATATACCCCTTCCTTATATTCTTATCTTGCTGAATTCTTATAGCATAAAAAGATAGTGTATTTTTTGTGTCAAAGCCATAGTTTTTTTGTTTTTTTGTTTTTTGATTTTTGTTTTTT
>VXAL01017238.1:17694-33629 GCA_013399475.1 Chauna torquata | reverse complement strand
ACACTTAAAAAAAAAAAAAAATACAGGTAAAGCATTAGAAATATTTTTTTTCAAGTATTAGAAATATTTTTGTTAGAATCACTTTACTCAGAAAGCTCTGTTCTTAATCTTGCTTTGGTTACATCACGTAATGTAATTACCATAGCTTCATTTTGACTTAGCTAGTGGTTACTTTCTATTATACATTTTGAAAGAGAAGGAAGAAATAAAGAATATTAAAAGATTTAAATCATACTCTAAATTGTTTTTAGTTCTATTAAAGTTGGTTCAAGCATCATCAATTTCATCTAAGCTTTTCTTTTTGTAAAAGGCTTCCTTTTATTAGGAAGAAGAATTAATATGGACAGGGAGTCAATATAAGTGAAGATGGTATAAATTATTTGCAATTTAGGAATAATGATGTCTTTATATAAATGAATAAGTCAAGGGAAACCATGACTGAAATATATGCAAGCAGAGCATCTGCCAAAGGATGCACTGAGTCCTGAATGGCAGTTATAAGATGTTTTATGAGTATCAAAAATTTTAGAGGAGATGTGAATTTATAATAGTTGATGATTAGTCATACCTGTAGAAAGCAATGTTAAACATTTATCTTAAGAATCATTGTTGTCCATGTTTGTACAGTTCCTTCAAACAAAGTACTGAATATCAAAGTGAATATAAGCCCAGTTCCTAAAGTTAATTTTTGTATTCCAAAACAGAACTTATTAAGACTTATGTCATCAACAGACTTTGTTTACAAATACAGTGTATAAGATAACTAATACAAGATCAGCTCTTTTACTGGCAAAAAAGTCACTTCTTTCCTTGAAACTAAGTGACCTATATTATTTGACTTACCTGCATTTTACCAGTTTACTCCCCCACATACCCCACGCCCCTGGAAGGCCCTAAATTTTTAGTAAGGCAGATGTGTGAGCTGCTGGACTTTCTACAATTCTAAATTAATACCCTTTTAAGATTTCTTGAATTAATTAAAAAGTGTTTTCAGATCTTGTGAATGTTAGTAGGCCTGTTTTATTTCTTTCTGTGGTTAATATCAACAATAAAGCTTTTTTATAATATCTGAGCTGTATTACATCCACCCATGTATACACAAACACTCATTGCAATTAAAATGCTGTTTAAGTAAATTCTAAAGTGAAAAGCTCATAAATGATGGTCAGTCTTCTGTTATGTGATTTTGTTTCCTGTATTTTTGGAATAACATAAAGAAATCTGTTGTGATGCAACTTTGTTGTTATACCTTCTGTTGAAGATATCATATCTGTTAGAAAAGTTGCCAATGAACTATCAGCCTATAAATCTTTCATTGGTTTATCAGTCTGTATTGAATTGTAGATTGATTGGCAATAAATAAACAGCATACATTTTATACTTTAATTATTTATGTTCTCACAGGTTTATTACATAATTAATATCTTTCTGATAGGCAATAAGAATAGGGGAAAAGATAAAGGGAAATTCTCTTAATTTTCTTGTAGCCTTAAAGATATCTTCCACAATAAGGCTGAAGAATTCCTTTACATTATTATATTTCTTTTTCATGATTTTGCATCTACTGATAAATATAAGCGTCATGTAAGAGAAAGAAAAAGAGAGTGAGGATGGTCTTTGCTTTTCTTTTTAGGTGTTTGCCTAATTACTGTGAACATGGTGGTGAATGTTCACAGTCCTGGAACAGCTTCTACTGTAACTGTACCAATACTGGTTACAAGGGAGCTACTTGCCACTATCGTAAGCCTAAGATGTTTTCTAACTATGCTTTTATTTCTGATAGATTCCTCCTTCCTCTTGCTCCCAGAAGTGTATTTGTATTAATAATTTACATTAGTTTTTCTGTCATGTAAATATGCATAAGCTGGTTGAAGCAAAGCCTTGAGAAAGATCTGTAACAGCAAAAACTCATTGAAAGTTCTGATATTTATTTGTTTCTGTTTCACATTTTTCATAAGTTACATGAGAAGGTTGGTAATATCCTCTTCTGTCCATAATTCCACCCTCTGAATCAGCAAATCATTCATATTTGTGTTTATCACAAAAATTAATATATATATATGTATAAGAAAGTAGGACTACGTTCATGTGTAAATGTTATCACATGCACATATTTATGTAGCTTGTTGAATCAGTGAGCAGATTAGATGAAATTCCAGTAGGATGAATTGAGGAAAACTAGCATAACACAAAAACAAAACAAAAGAACAAACAAAAAGGCCACCTACTAAACCTTGCTTGTGCAGGGTCAACAACAGTGATGACTTTTCCATGTACACATGCTTTTGAATACCACAGTGCATAATATATAACCATGAGAAGCCCAAACTGAAAATGAATATGATTTGATTTACTGTAATTTGAAAAATCATATATTGAATCAACTGATGATGTCTATGAGGACAGATAGAGGCCATTGTTTCCTAATGATTTGGACTCTGAAAAATCTAATAATATAATAAGCATTAATGAGTTCTTAATCAGTATCCAAAACAAACAAAAAAACAAACAACCATATAAACCATATAAAAGCATTCTAGGATGCCTGTCTATGATGAATAAAATATATTAAAGGATATAAAATAGAAGACTGTTAGTGCTTGATTCCTGTGATTTTATTAATTCATTTTAAATGCTAAAATATTTAATATTTTTAATAATGATTTCAAATTGAGAACCCTAGGAATTTTTTGGCCATGTTGACACTTCTGTGTAATTTCAAAAGAACAAATGCGCTTTTAATTCTTAAAGAAAGATTATTTATTATAAACCTAGAAATAAATTACTGATTTAGGAACGTTAGTATGCAAACTACAGCATTCATAAAACAATTACTAAATAATTACTCATTTCTTTTGTCATGTTTAAATTTAAGTAAGACTATTTACTGTAAAGAACTATAAATTTCTATTTGAAAATGACATGAATTTGTGAATTCTGAATATTTTTCTGAGTAAACAACCTGAATTAATTGCTTATTTTAAGAAAGCTGCCCATATAATACCACATATATATATTATATATATTTATACACCAAAAACAAAACAAAACAAAACAAAACAAAACAAAACAAAAAAAAAAGAGCATCTATAGTTGGTCAGAAAAACTATTGAANCACATTTTTCCAAAACCTAGCTTCTTTTTAGGAACAGCGCCTCTTTTAGACTACTGTGCTAACACATTGTATTTTTTCTTTTTTTTTTTTTAAATAAAAATAGATCAAAATATTCTAGACTATTTATGATTGTTGTGGAGTTATGTTAACATTTGCCTAACCCTTATAACTACTTATTTTTTCCTGAGTGTAATGTCTCTTTCTTTTTGACAGCATATTTTCAAGTATTGTTAATTGTTGATACAGCACACAATATAATTTCGAAAAGAAAGACTGTAATAGTATGACTGCTTGATTGCTGCAGATTGGTTAGAGAAGTTAGGCTAATGTGATCTACCTGTGGAAGTATCATTGGTTGTGTGTTCAAGTACAGATTTGGAGTCAGTAGTTCTTTCTTCGGGTTTTTGATCACAAAGAAGTTGTCACAGATTTTTCTTCAGGAGTTGGCTGATATAAAGTATATATGACTTGGGAATGGGACTGAGAAGCTGTCATTTTTTCTTTGTTTACTTAGTTCTTTTACTGCAGTCTCTGATAATTCATTTACCAGGACATTTCTATGTAAAAAGAGAAGAAATTAGGAAGTGTGGAAGCCAAAAAATACCAGGAGACAATTAGAGTATCTAGAAACGCTGCCTACCTTCTGTAGTATGTAACAAAAAAAAAGTAAATATATTAGTAAATCTAATGTAATTGAGACTGCTAATGCTTGGTTTCTCAAAATCTGGTTCCCAGGGTCTAAATAATACCCTTGGCTTTCTCATTAGATGATTGTTTTTGCAACCATTTTTTCACCCTTATTTCACTGTTTCCTCCCTGAAATTTCCAACCTGAAATACAGAAGAAAATACATGAAAAAGCCCCCTGAGATGTTCCCAGTATACACAAACAAATGTGCTTCACAAATTCAAATGGAAGTATAATTTTGATTATGTGATTTTTTCTGTTTGTTAGCTTTGAAAACACACACATACACACACACACACCTTCTTTTCCCCATACACAGGCACCACACATTTTTATTTTTATTCACATAATAAAATATAAAATGATGTCACTGCATTTGTCATGGAATGTGCTCTTTTACAGCCATCTACGAGCAATCATGTGAAGCCTATAAGCACAGAGGGAACACCTCAGGCTTTTACAATATTGATTCAGATGGAAGTGGCCCCTTGGGACCGTTTCTTGTATATTGTAATATGACAGGTGAGGTGATAAACTTCTTTAACTCACAGCTGGGTTTGTATGCATGCTCATTATATTGTAGTATAATTTATCAAGTAAGAAGCATCTGTAGCTCATGAGTTTAATGTATACATGCACAACTAAATGAAGGTGACTCCTTACTCTGAATACTGGGCAAAGAATTAGGCAGAGAAATTAAAATAATAACAGTATTCAGACTGTGAAGCCAACGCTGGGTTCCTGCTGTGCTTTGCATAAGTGGGACATGTGTTCCATATGGAGAGAATGTCATAGTAGTTCATTTTTTGGGGAGCAGCTTTGTTTTCATTGAAGTTACAGCTCTCTGAGGACATTTAAAGAAATTAGAAATAAGTTATGTTTTATGAGAAATTTACTGACATTCCTCTGTAGGCTTGTGAAAAATTGTAATTCAGGACTGGCCTTTGATGTGAAGAATAGAGACATCAAACATATTTTTTTTCAAACTGCTAGTAGATCTTTTGAAGAATGCAAATTCAACCAGTGGGATTTTCAGGGCCTCAATATCAAGCACCCAGATTCCTCTTCTGCACCCAGCTCTTTGTATGCGACCATTTACATCACTAGAAGTTTAGATGTCAGAGTTTGTTGTCAATCACCTTTTTAACAAACCAACTGAAGTTGTCTATGTATGACTATCAGTATGTATCCTTCTAATTAAACTACATTTAAATGTCTTTTTGAAAATTAGTTTATTTGTAGTTGTTTCCTTTTCTTTTTGCTTAGCTTCTCCTTATTTGAAATTCTTTCCAGTAAAAAGGATGGAAACACTTCACTATTTTAGGTGAAAAGATATATTTTGTGACAATTTATTTTTACTGTTTTAACTGTTTAAAAGATTACTTGACTAACCTATAGTTGAATTTGACTTAGGTATGTCCTAAGTGTTGAAAATTTGACTTATACACTATGCTATAATATTTGATGCAGGTTTTTAACCAATTTTTGTAAACAAAGTTTTAATTACTGCAAAGGAACCGTGGTCACATCTATTTCTTGAAAGACTGACAGGATTCTGTTTGCCAGTGGCATTGGTTGACTTTCACAGCAATCTAAAGAATATTTATACATATTGAAATAATAGAATTTCTCACAGTTTCAATCAGTCTGTGCAATTTAACTAGTCTCACCATCTCAGCTCCTGACTTTGATTTATACAGTAAGCTGTGTTAGCTCACAGAGGGCACACTTCAGATTGGCACAGACCTTTAAAAAGAAATATCCTAGTGTCTTATGAGACCAAAAGAAACCAAATAATCATGGCAGAAAGATTTTTTTTTTTTTTTAAGTGAGTCTAACCCTCCAACGTACACTGTAGCATCTGATTTATCCTTGTGTGTCCATGAACAGCTGTTACTGTTTTCCTCAGTCACTCCTTATTCACCACATTAAGCAAACCTCATTGATCAGTTCTTCATCTCAAGATGCTGCCTGACAGGATGAATCGTCTATATTTGTTACCTTCCCACTTTCTTCATGACTGGTATTCCCTTTTCCCACCAGAGGCAGAGAAGACACATGCCCACATTTCTGGCAGCACTGTGTTGTCTTTGGCATTCATGTGGCTCTATTTTTGTGCAGCTGGGAGGGAGGCACCTTTCCCCACTTTTATTCTTGGAGGTCAGTTTCAAAACTAGAAGTCTACAGCCCGCAGTGGTAGTTAAGATGACCAAAATTTTCAGTAATGTGCTTTTCTTTTTCTTTGTAAATTTGGGGGTCTGAAAATGAGTGTGATAGGTAATCAGTTTGTCTCTTCAGTTTTATGTTCACCATAGCCTTTAAATATACATGTGTTCATGTACATGTACAGAAAGAAATTTTTGCTATAATTCCAGAAATCCACTTTTTCATACTGTGAGCATATACTTTATGAAATCATAGAATTTGGCCCAAATCAGAAAAGTAAGGATAAAAAAGTTGCATAAGTAGACCCCTTTTAGTAAAGTGTTTTTTGAGTAGTTATCTCACCTTGATGTTTCCTTAAGGTTTTCTGATGAACACTTGTCCTTTAAGTGACCATCAGTTCTTTGCTTACTGTAAATATCTTTCAGTGTCAGCCATGTGTGGTCTGTGGTAAATGAAATAAAATACACCTCTGTCAGTTAGAAATTATAACTAACATTCTAACTAACATTCATACTAATAATAGAATGTTAGAAATGTTGTATAATTTAGCTGTTCTATTGATGATAACATTATTACTACAACACTTACCAAAAAAAAATTATATTTCTCACACCTTCTTAAATGAGATTGGACACTAAATTACAAGAATATGGCAAACAGGAATCTAGATTTGACTTGACTGACCCAAATTGGCTTTACCTGGGAGCTTGCTCACCGCTACCTTGACATGGATTTTAGTTATGGGGGTTAAATGGTCACAAGCTTTGTAAGTGGAAGCTGAAACAACAAGAGCTCAGTGTGTCTCTTTTCACACAGCATAAGCTCAATGTTTTTCTTTTCATAGGTGAGGGGATTTGACCGAAGTATGAAACAGCAGTAACATGTTAGCTTTTATCAGCCACCTGTATTTCAGGTATCTCATATTGCAAAGAAATGGAGTAATCTCTGTACACTCAAGCAGAGTGTCTGACATTCCTTATATGCAAACTACAAGTGAGACTGAGTGACTGACGCATTCTTGTGCTACTCTGCCAAATATTTTCATCCTCCCTGTTTCTAAGTGTATAGGAAAATCATTTTTCTAGTCTCAAAGCAAATATACAGAATCATAGAATGGTTTGGGTTAGAAAGGACCTTAAAGATCATATAGTTCCAGCCCCCTGCCATGGGCAGGGACACCTTCAACTAGGTCAGGTTGCTCAAAGCCGCGACCAGCCTGGCTTTCAACACTTCTAGGGATGGGGCATCCACAGCTTCTCTGGGCAACCTGTTCCATTGCCTCACAATCCTCATAGTAAAGAATTTATTTCTAATATCTAATCTAAATGTACCCTTTTTTAGTTTAAAGCCGTTCCCCCTTGTCCTGCAAAGGACATTACCCCTTGTCCTATACTCCCTGGTAAAATTTCTCCCCCCATTTTTCCTGTAAGCCTCCTTTAAGTACTAGAAGCCCACTATAAGATCTCTTTGGAGCCTTCTCTTCTCTAGGCTAAATAAACCCAACTCTCTCAGTTTATCTTCATAAGAGAGGTGCTCCAGCCCTCTGATCATCCCCGTGGCTCTCCTCTGGACCTGCTCTAACAGGTACATGTTTTCCTTATGCTGGGTCCCCCAGAGCTGAGTGCAGTACTTCAGGTGGAGTCTTATGAGAGCAGAGTAAAGGGGTAGAATCACCTCCGTCGACCTGCTGGTCATGCTTCTTTTGATGTAGCCCATCAAAAGGATACAGTTGGCTTTCTGGGTTGCAAGCGCACATTACTGGATCATGTTGAGTTTTTCATCAACCAA
This sequence comes from Chauna torquata, assembly GCA_013399475.1. Lineage (NCBI taxonomy): Eukaryota > Metazoa > Chordata > Aves > Anseriformes > Anhimidae > Chauna > Chauna torquata. Next base: position 25,873 of record VXAL01017238.1, on the reverse strand, counting down.
CACCCTCAATTCCTTCTTGACAGTGCTACTCCCAACCTACTCATTTCCAAGACTGTATTCATGTTTGGGATTTCCCCAACCCAGGTGCAGGACCTTGCACTTGGCCTTGCTGAACTTCATGAGGTTTGCATGGGTCCACCTCTCAAGCCTGTCAAGGTGATTCTGGATGGCATCCCTTCCCTCCAGCATGTCAACCACACCACACAGCTTGGTGTCATCGGCAAACTTGCTGAATGTACACTCAATCCCACTGTCCATGTCACCAACAAAGATTTAAATAATCCTGTTCCACAAACAGAATCCTATGGGACACTTCTCATCACTGGTCTCATCAATGGTCATCACTGGTGGCAGCTGGACACTGAGCCGTTGACTGCAACACTTTGAGTGCAACCATCCATCCAATTCCTTATCCTCTGATAAGTCCGTCCATCAAATCCATATCTCTCCATTTTAGAGACAGGAATATTGTTCAGGACAATGTCAAATGCTTTGCACAAGTCCAGGTAGAAGACATCAGTTGCTCTTCAGCTATCCACCAATGCTGTAACCCTGTAGTAGAAGGCCACAAAATTTGTCTGGCATGATTTGTCAGGCAGAAGGCTGGGGCACCTCTCCTGTGAAGAAAGACTGAGAGAGCTGGGGATGTTCAGACTGAAGAAGAGAAGGCTCCAGGGAAACCTTATTGCAATCTTTCAATGCTCAAAGGGGGCTTAAAAAAAGACAGAGAACTCTTTTTTATTCAGGCTGATAATGATAGGACAAGAGGGAATGCTTTTAAACTAAAAGAGGAGAGATTTAGAATAGATGTTAGGAAGAAACTCTTCACTATGAGAGTGGTGAGGCACTGGAACAAGTTGCCCAGAGAAGTTGTGAATGCCTTATCCTCAGAGGTGTTGAAGGCCAGGTTGGATGGGACCCTCTGCAACCTGATCTAGGGGGTGGCATCCCTATCCATGGCAAGGGGGTTGGAACTAGGTCATCTTTAAGGTCTTTTACAACTCAAGGCATTCTATGGTTCTATGATTCTATGATTAGCCCTTAGTAAGCCATGCTGGCTGTCTGCCGTCACCTCTTTGTTTTCCATGTGCCTTAGTATAGTTTCCAAGAGGGTCTGCTCCATGATCTTGCCAGGCACAGAGGTGAGACTGACTGGCCTGTAGTTCCCCAGGTCTTCCTTTTTTTCCCTTTTTAAAATTGGATTTTATGTTTCCCCTTTCCCAGTCACTGCAGACTTCACCAGACTGTCACAACTTCTCAGACATGATGGATAGTGGCTTAGCAACTTCATCTGCCAGTTCTCTCACTCACTGAGGAGATCAGTTCTAGGGCAGGAGCATTCTGCAACAGAGCGAGGGATTGTGGTGCGCAAGGAGGTTCCTGCATCGAGGCAACTCCAGGGAGTGGAGGCAGCTGCCAACAGCCAACAGCCCTTGTAAGAGTGGCCGACAAGGCTTGGCTGAGGCCAGGAGCGACTGCCCCCTCTCCCCTGCCCTACAAAGGCAGCCCTCAGGGAAGCGAGCGACTGAGGTGGGCAGTCAGGGAGGGGTGGGGCAGTTTGCCAGCAGTTTGCATGGGAGGAAGCACAATGACAGAGATCTTTGTATTCCTCTCAGGTTACCTGTCCTTGCTTCCACACTCTGTAGGCTTCTTTTTTGTGTTTGAGTTTGTCCAGAAGCTCCTTATTCATCCATGCAGGCATCCTGGCATTTTTGCCTGATTTCCTCTTTGTTGCAATGCATCTTTCCTGAGTTTTGAGGAGGTGATTCTTGAACATTAGCCAGATTTCTTGGGCCCCTCTTCCCTCCAGAGCTTTATCTCATGGTATTCTACCAAGCATATCCTTGAAGAGATTGAAGTCTGCTCTTCCAAAGTCAGCGCATCCCCAGGCAGAGCTCCATGCACTCCATTTTGTCATTGACATAGAGAGTGACAACCCCTCCTTGTCTCCCCTGCCTATACTTCCTAAAAAGCCTGTATCCTTCTATTCCAACACTCCAGTCACAGGAGCCATCCCACCACGTCTCCATGAGGCCAGTAAAATCATAGCCCTGCAGGTGTGCACACACCTCTAACTCTTGTTTATTCTCCAGATTGTATGCGTTAGCATACAGGCACTTCAGAGGGACACCTCAGCATGGTATGTTCCTAGAAAGTGTTTGGGGGATTTCTCCGTAATGGTGCCTTCTATGCATTTCCTTGCTAACCTCCAAGTGCTGGAACTTGTTCTCATAGTCCTGAGACTGAGCTAAAAATTCCAGTTCCCTCTGCTTATTTCCCATGCTATGTGCATTTGGTTAGAGGCATTTAAGTTGGTGAAACTGGCTTACTGAAAAGAGTGGCTTGTATTCCTTTCTGCTGTCCTTCAGATGCTCTCCCACGGACCTCTGTTCATTTTCCTATCCATGGGCAGCCATTGCTGACATTGGCTTCAAATTGTTAAGAGCTGGGTGTGTTGATGTTCTCCTCTCCCAGCAGCTGTATTTTAAAGCTTTCTTCAAAAGCTTGGAAAGCCTGTAATTAAAGTTGCCCTTTCCCTCCTCCACTAGATAGATCCTATCTGACCTCAGTAGATGGGGTTTCTCAAAGCAAGTCCAATGGTCTAAGTAGCCAAATCCCTGGCCACAGCACCAGTCCCATAACCATTCATTGATGGTTACAGTAGTTAGAGCATGGCCTCTGACAGCATTTAAGGTAAAACATTCATATAACTGCTATGACATTAGGGTTAGTTCTTGTTGTTTGGTTTTGCATTGTGGTAAGTTTTTACAATTAAAAATGTTTTCAAGAATTGTTGTAGAAAGTTAAAAGAAGATTTTTAATGCAAGACTATCAGCGAAGTATCAATATAACAGAAAAGTTTTTTATCTGCTTGCTTGCTTAGTGTAGTAGGATAGCTCCAAGTTGGAGAAAGTCTGTTTCACAGCAGATTTCATATCTTAATACATATCTTTTATAAATGTATAATATATTGTTTATTATTCAAACATTTGAATTATTTGTATGTTTATCTGAAAGTAATAATGTCTAAAGAGCTGAATATTTGCTAATGGTTCATGGAAAAAGAATCTCACAGACACAGTTCAATTGCTTCTAGAATAAATATTTTGGCAATATTCTGTATGTCTCCCCTTTAAATGAATCTTATTGCCTGTCTACACAATGCCATGAAGTAGAGAGCTGCCTTACCCAGCAGTATTTGAACTAAAAAATTGACATAAGAGCTGAATGTGGTTTTTTAGGAAAATGCAGCTCTTAGTTGTGAAGCAGCATTTCATCATGTTACAGTAATGAGTCAAGTGGGCATGCTGTGGCGGTTGCCAAAAATCACTATTACCTCAGGTATTTGGAAGCTTCTCTGTTGAACTATGAAAGTCTTGAGCTGGGTTTCTTAGTTTTTGACTAAATACAGATTTTGAATAGACTTCAAATAGAGATTACTATTAGATTTTAGATGGCTAGAAAAACTCACTTTCGTATGATCTGAGTTTTATAGTAAATATAGTATCTACAAGCTACTTTTGCTTCTTTGTGTAACAGAAAGACTGTAGCCCATTTTTCTCAAGCAGAATAAATTAATTCAAATTATAATGACAAATGTAAAGTTGCTATAATATAGGATAGAATTTAGTGCAATTTTATAAAAAATTAAGCCTGGGAAAAGTAACAATAGGAGCTATTCCTTCTTTTTATTCTTTCATTGCAATTTACCAAGTAAACTATGTCTTATTTCAGAGACAATTATTTGTGTATCTTCATTTATTGTTCTCTTCCTCAATAAACATAACAAGCTGAGTGTCAGTTACAGTCAAGGTGTGGTAATCTACTTATAAATAGAAACAATCGTTAATCGGTTTCATTTTTGCTCTATGACTTATATCTCTGTTTCATATGTTCAAAAGCACTTTTTGTAATCAAAGAAGTTGCTTTAAAGTTTGGTGGATTTGATCATACATTCTCTCTCCATTACCAGCTTATGCAACTGCTTCACATTCTTTATTACTTTTCACATGTGTTTTGAAAGATGCAACATGGACAATTATACAGCACAACAACACCAACTTAACCAGAGTCAAAAGTGCTAACCGAGAGAACCCATACACTGTGTTTTTCAAGTACTCTGCCAGCCTAGACCAGCTTCAATCTACAATTAACCAGGCAGAACACTGTGAACAGGAGCTTGCTTACCACTGCAAAAAGTCGAGGCTTTTAGATAAGCCGGGTAAGTAAAGAAGACAAATCTTATTATGTTGCATAGTGTATTTTATTTCACTGTCTACTAAAGGTATTAATTTCTATCAAGGTTATGGCATTTTGCTGCAACGGAGTTTGAACAACCTCATAGATCTAGGACTCCAATTCCTCTAAGTTGCCAAGAGGCATTTGAACCAGAAAAACACAAATGTCAGTTTATACTAATCTTTCCTTACAATATTAGTGCTCACAATACTAAGTGCTCTCAAAGTAAATTTCTCTCGTAACAGATATTCTTGTTAACAGAGCCTCTGTTAGTCTGCTTTCCAGCGATTTTAAGTTTTACTGAGGGAATTACTGAGGAAATATCTTCTTAAAACAACACAAACTAGTGCATAGATATCAGCAGTGTATGGCTGAATGTTTTTGAACACTTATTGTGCATATTGTAATTGCTTGACATAAAGCACTGATAATGTTAAATTTCCACTGCCCAGTATAAGCAATCATAGGAAAAAAACACTAGTTAAATTGCAGATGAATGACAAGAAAAAAAAAAAAAAAGAGAAAAAAAAAAAGAAAGGAAAAAATGAGTGGGGATTCTCTGATGTACTTAAAGAAAAAATAAGTTATGTAGTCTTCTTAAGTATTAACACTCACTGACACACAGCTGATGTTAATAGACTGTACCGTGAAAATCCATTTTATGTACTGCATAGAACATGGACATAAAAATTGCATTGTTTGTTGACTTTTGAAAAACTAAGCCAAATTATTTGACTTGTCTATCAGAAACTCTGAAACTTCTCAAATTGATTTCTTGGCAGTGTTTTCTAGTAAGCAGAGAGCAGACCTCGGAGTTCAAAAGTCTCTGGTTCTTTCTCTAAACCCTTTCTTTACATTTGCTTCATCCTTATGATGGACATGAACATCACTGGACTTCTTCTTAGACTAGAATTCACTTTTGGCAGAATATTTGCTCAGAAATGCCCCTGCAACATAAAAGATGAGCCTACTGCATAAGATGTTCCACTGAGACTACCTTTTACCTGTGCACTCCAAATTAAAGTTTTGATTAGGCATTTGAAAGTCTGGTTTACACCAAGCTGAGGGTTTCAAGATTGTGCTAAGTATTTTATATTTTTTGGCTATTAAGTGTTACACAGAGTAAGTTAAAAGGGGAAAAAAAAAAAAAAGAAAAAGGGAGCTGGGGTGTGGGGTGGGATTCTTCTCATCTCACCAACTGGAGCAGAGTGTTCAAGCTGGAAATCATGAAAAAAATAATAGATCAGAGAAGAAGGCAGGGAAAAACTTTGGGAAGCAGGACTTTCTGCCTGTTTTTGAGATCCATTGAGATTGCACAGAAATGCAGGTTTTGCTAGAAAGTTAAAGAAATACAACCAGCCAATTTTGCTAAGCCATCTAGCATTTTGAGTTTTGAATGGTAGGAGTAAATAGCCATGGTAAAGTTATTTATGAGTTCTGCAGATTTTCTAAAATCATTTTTTTTCTAGACATTAACGTAAACTGTGCCAAATGCAACTTTCCAGTCTTCTGAAGGGTGGATTTTAGTTTGTTCTGAAAGAAAGAGCTCAAGAGAGTGCTGAGGTAAAAGAAAGCTAGGATCTAGTGTTCATCAGTCTTGGATTTGGTATTGAGACTGTTTAAAAAAGATGATGCTGAGTTTTGTGCTAAAGAAACGAAATAACACTTATTAAAGAGAATTAAGATTTATGTTTCCCTCTCTATTTGAAAGCAGACAGGGTCACATTTTTATAACTTTTTAGAGGCTGTAGTAGCTTTGCAGATCTTTTTAAACATTCTTAATTAAATCACTTCTTTAAAATAAAATTCTGATGTTAGTGACTGCAGCTTAAGTGGATGTTCAGATTACTGAACCACCTTTAAACTGCATAGGCTGGATACCTAGCTCAGCACAGCACTGTCATGCAGAGCTATTTACAGAATTAACTGCATCAATACTGCTGAGTTAGTTTTTTCAAAGATACCAGTGAGCTCCCAGAAACAGTTAAGCTATCTGCTGTTAAGCAAACTGGGCAATGCCAAGATAAACACTAGTTAAAACCTGGATGCATCTAAATTGACTACAGGCACTGTACTGTAAATATATCCTGAATATTTTTAGACTGAAAAGTATTTTTCATCTCTGAACACTATAAATATAAACACTGGACTTTTTCTCTGATGCTATGAGAGTATTTTCCAAATACTCAAATTTTAAATTAAATGTAAATTTTANTCTCTCTGTAATGATTTCATATTTAAAACTGTTACTGGCAATCTGGTTCCGTGCTTCTGAGAGCTTTGAAATATATTTCTCACTTACTTTTATGTGAAATATACCATTTCCACCTTGCTCCAGCAGGTATGCATTATAACAAACATTTAATGTCTCAGTGTGATGTAGTACCATCAACCCGCACATTTAGAAGTTTCATTAGAAATTTTTATAATTATATTGCACTTATAAGTGAGAATTTGATAGGTTAAATTTGACAGGATGCTCATCCCATTTTGAAGAGCTCATAGAGCTAAATAGGAATTCTTTTTGGAAAATAAATGCTTGAAAAAAATAAGGGAGCTTTAGGAAGGCAAAGTGATCTAATTTGGAATTTTGGAAGGAATAGCTTGCTGAATTAATTATTATTTCATCCAAGCATCTGAAGATGGTCTTCACCAAGTCTTCCTGTATTTATTTGCTGCTTTTTTTGTACATCATTCTTTGAATTACTTTATAGTCAGTATTGAAAAACAGAAAAACAAAAAGCAATCACACATAGCTAATAACGGAAGCAAACCTGGCATTTAAACAAAATTCAAATAACATCTTATTGCAAATAAGTTTGTTTTGTTTCATTTATTATGACCACAATGAAATATCGGAATTTGAAATGCAAATAGATGCATCAAATTGCCTGCTGAGTTTAATCCCTCCCACTTCTGTGATCTGTAATCTTTACTAGCTGTGCCTAACAAGTACAAAATTTGATTATTGTTACGTGAAATATTATTTGGGACATGCAGTCCAGAGAGTAATTATTAACTGACTGTATTTTATGAATAAATTATATTCATACAGCCTAGATAGAATTGGTAAATGATGTCATGAAAGAAGTTGCATGTTAATGCATTTACATGGTTGTTATGCAGAAAGCTCTAGCCCTTTTTATTAATATCTTTACTTTGCTTAACCAGTCTTTACTGACAAAGCAGAGATGACAATCTGGCCTAATCAGTACGAACTTGCAACATTTCAGTAAATACTCTCTTCTCACCCCTCTATATAAACAAATGACTGAGACCAGCTTTTAAATATACCCTAACATGCCTAGCCAAAGACTGGGAATATTTATTCATGACTACAATGTAAAGCTGAGATATGCTGAAACATATGTTGAAACAGCAGAAATATACTGATTTTTACAGTCCTAGTTGGAAGCTTTTTAAAATGTTGTCTGATAAGTTCTTTATCAACTGTCACTAGATTTTCTTCCTCCTGTGATGGCTTGCAAACACAAACACTGATATTGGATATTGATGCCATTATGCAAGTTTGACTTCTCCAGAAACTGTTCTCACTCTTTTTTATGGCCTGCTGGACCGACAGTTGTGTGGTAATGAATGCAGTCAATATGTTTACGAGCTGAGAGATTGTCAGTGTAACAAAGGTCTTATCTAACAGTGAGGTTTAATAAGCAGTGGCAGTTATAAGTAAAGTTGAAATTAGGATAAATTCCAGCTTGCTTATGGGGCCTGCTGCTGAAAGCTTGGTGTTTCAACATCAAAAGGAAGTGTATCTCAAGGAAACTCAACAATTTAACAGTACTTGACTTCTTCACATGCCCTGACTTTAACGCATTCCATCTTTCAGCCTTCTTTCTTCTCATTAGAGATGGTTTGTCGTTATGCTTCATATCTTTTAGCTATTATCTGTTCTGTATTACTTTTTTTTTTTTTTTTTTTT
>VXAL01017237.1:62362-96644 GCA_013399475.1 Chauna torquata | reverse complement strand
AAAAAAAAAAAAAAAAAAGAGGAAAAGTCACAGGAGTGACTTTAAAACCAAATACATTTATAGATATATATATGTGTGTGTGTACGTGCCATGACTGTGAAAGATGGGACTCCTCAGTCATCCGTGGATTAGCAAAGGAAGCTGTTTATTGTTTTCTACATGTTCCTTTTACACTTCATAGCTACCGATCTAGACTTCTAGCTAAGCAGAATATGTTGCCATTTGCTCTCGCCAGCATTCAGTCGTGACTGCTTTCAGCCACATATTCTCATGCTCTCTCACAATCAGTTCCAAGTGGTTTTCCTGCTCGGATCACACAAAAAATGCTTTCTCACAAACATATTCTGCCAAAGTGACAGCAGACAATCATATTCTGCCAAACAGACAATCATTCTGCCAAAGCGATAGCCATGATGTTTGCATGACTTGTTTGTTTAGAATACAATGTTAATGTTCATTGCCGTTCTTCGTTGATCAGCCAGCCAGCACGAGCTTCACGTCTGGCAACTCCCACATGTACATGTGTGCATATATAAGATGTATGTTGCAAGAATGCGCAGATAAAACAAGCCAGCATTTAAGTGACCAGCAAGTAATTCAAAACAGAGGACTCAAGAAAGAAGTTCGGAGCTGGAAAGTCACAATCTTTGTCCCAAATGTTGTGCTACAGGCAATGTTTTACTTTTCTAATGATCCTTCTGCAGTCTAATCTTTCAAGGCTACAGCATAGGTCTCATCCCTAAAACACAGTAAATTCTCCAAAAAGCATGGCTACTGATTCCAGCTGTTGCGGTTTATCCCCAGCAGGCAGCTCAGCACCACGCAGCCACTCTCTTGCTCTCCCCAGGTGGGATGGGGGACAGAGTCGGTGAGGTAGAAGTGTGAGAACTCTTGGGTTGAGATAAAGACAGTTTACGAGGTAAAACAAAAGCCACACGTGCAAGCAAAGCAAACCAAGGAATTCATTCACTGCTTATGAAACTGAATAGGCATAAGTCTCTGGGGCCTGATGAGATGCATCCCAGCGTCCGGAGGGAACTGGCTGATGCAGTTGCTAAGCCACTGTCCATCATGCATGAAAAGTCCTGGCAGTCAGGTGAAGTCCCCGGTGATTGGAAAAAGGGAAACATCACTCCCATTTTTAAAAAGGGTAGGAAGAAGGATCCGGGAAACTGCAGACCAGTGAGCCTCACTACTGTGCTTGGGAAGATTTTGGAGCAGATCTTCCTGGAAGCAATGTTAAGGCACATGCAGGACAAGGAGGTGATCCAGGACAGCCAGCACAGCTTCACCAAGGGCAAATCATGCCTGACCAATCTGGTGGCCTTCTGTGATGGAGTGCATCAGTCTGCAAGGGAAGATGGTAAGGCCTTTGACACAGTCCCACCTGACATCCTGATCTCCAAATTGGAGAGAGGTGGGTATGAAGGGTGGACTGTTTGGTCAATAAGGACATGGATGGATGGCTGCACCCAGAGAATTGTGGTCAACTGCTTGATGTTCAGGTGGAGACCAGTGATGAGTGGTGTCCCTCAGGGGTCCGTCTTGGGACAGGTGCTGTTTAATATCTTTATCAGTGGCATAGAGAGTGGGATTGAGTGCACCCTCAGCAAGTCTGCAGATGACACCAAGCTGAGTGGTGCAGTGGATACAACAGAAGGGAGGAATGACATCCAAAGGGACCTGGACAGGCTTGGGCCCACGTGAACCTAATGAGGTTCAACAAATCCAAATACAAGGTGCTGCACCTGGGTTGGGGCAATCCCAGACGTGAGTACAGACTGGGAGATGAACACATTGAGAGCAGCCCTGCAGAGACGGACTTGGGGGTTCTGGTGGACGAGAAGCTCGACATGAGCCAGCAGTGTGCGCTCGCAGCCCAGAAGGCCAACTGCATCCTGGGCTGCATCAACAGAGGCATGGCCAGCAGGTTGAGGGAGGTGATTGTCCCCCTCTACTCTGCCCTCATGAGGCCCCTCTTGCAGTACTACATCCAGCTCTGGGGCCCCCAGCACAAGAAAGACGTGGACCTGTCGGAGCGGGTCCAGAGGAGGGCCACAAAAATGGACAGAGGGCTGGAGCACCTCTCCTAGAAGAAAGACAGAGAGTTGGAGATGTTCAGCCTTGAGATGTCTCCAGGGAGACCTCACTGTGGCTTTTCTGTATGTAAAGGGGGCTTATAAAAAAGATATATATAAAAAAGAAATAAATTATATGTATATATATGTATGTAAAAGATATAAAAAAGACATCGACTTTTTACTCAGGCAGATAATGATAGGACAAGGGGGAATGGTTTAAAACCAGAAGAGAGGAGAGTTAGATTAGATGTTAGGAGGAAATTCTTCACTCAGAGAGTGGTGAAGCACTGGAACAGGTTGCCCAGAGAAGCTGTGGATGCCCCATCCCTGGAGGTGTTCAAGGCCAGGTTGGACAGGGCCTTGGGCAACCTGTGTAGTGGTGGCATCTCTGCCCATGGCAGGTGGGTTGGAACTAGATGGTCTTTAAGGTCCTTTCCTCGCGGTGTTCAAGGAGTGCCTGGACAAGGTGCTACAATATATGATTTAGTAGCTTAGTGAGTAGTATTGGTGATAGGATGACGGTTGGACTAGATGATCTTGCAGGTCCTTTCCAACCTTGTGTTTCTATGATTCTATGATTCTATGATTCAAACTCAAGCCATTCTATGATTCCCATGGGCAGGCAGGTGTTCAACCACTTCCAGGACAGCAGGGCTAGTCATACGTAATGGTTTCTTGGGAAGACAAACGCCATCACTCCCAACGTGCCCCTCTTCCTCCTTCTTTCCCCCAGCTTTTATTGCTGAGCATGACACCACATGGCATGGGACATCCCTCTGGCCAGTCTGGGTCACTTGTCCTGGCTGTGTCCCCTCCCAGCTCCTTGTGCACCCCCAGCCTCCTCACTGGCAGGGCAGCACCAGAAGCTGAAAAGTCCTTGGCTCTGTGTAAGCACTGCTCTGCAACATCTAAAACATTGGTGTGTTATCACACTATTTCATCAAAAATCTAAAATAGCATTGTTTCAGCCTCTGTGAAGAAAATTAGCTCCATCCCAGCCAAAGCCATGACTTCAGAGAGTTTCCAGCTTTCCACTATGGCCTTCTGTTACCAAACTACACTAACCACAATCAGAACAACAGACAACTTAAATGTGTGTAGACTGGCAGTGAACCACCAGAGGCTCTATTTAGAAGAGTTGGAGGGAATAAATCCAAAAACTAGTAACTACTTTTCATGCAGAAGAGTTCTCTGGTAGTGAGGTATGAGCAGCTTACAGGTAACATGAAACAAGGAACTCAAGATAATTGTCTCTGCCTGACAAATGTGAAGTACAGGGTCACTGTGAATCTAAAATACATTTCTTGATTCTCTGGATGCAAAAGTACATGTTGTTGGGACACCCGCATTAATCTGGATGGATGATCAGTGAAATCTAGCCAGCTTAGCCCCTGCATTGTGTATTCAAGGACATACAACATCCCCAGGAAGAAGTATGAAGAGATGGTGAAGGGGAACCTTTGTGTGAAAAGTAGGTGTAGAAGTCTGGACCTACTTAGGCATGGAGCATTCCTAATTTTGTCAAGCCAGGCTTTGCAATGGAAAGATTGAGAGAGAAAGATAGGGAAGTTGCTAAACCTGCACAAGCAGATTTTTTAGGAAATGTCACATTGAAGGAGACTAAAATGATGAGACAAGCTCAAATTGTGCCATTCTTTTATGTGGAGTTAAGCTTCCAAATCATTATTCAGCAAAGAAGTATCTTCTTTTACTTTGATAAACTAGATTAAGTATGCATCCTCCCCAGGAACATATCTGTTTGTTTCCTTTTCTGGCAGTTGAAAAGTTAGGAAAACATTTGCAGGAAGAATGAGGGCCTCATTACTAAGTTTGTTGGTCTTCATGTTTAAAACCTTGTTTTCCACACTGAAACTGAAAAAAATGGTTGACACCTCAGCGTAGGAGCAGCAGCATCACATAAGTATGCCATGATCTGTTCTCTTGTTTAGTATTCAAGAGACTGGACTGCTTGAAGTCCTCAGTGTCGAAATCCTTCCATTTCCTATTATGTAAGGCTTCTGTTCACAGAGGGAACTGTGTAGCTTATAGTACAGAATCAAAAATACCACAGCCATGCACTGAAATGCAGGAAACTGATATAAATTCCCTCTGCCAATTCAAACATTTGAACTTTTCAAAATGTTTACATGAGTTTGTTTTGTGCAGTGAGGCTGAGAACATATGCATAGAAACTTTGCATGGTACTACTGGTGGAAATGGAACCATATACTTCATTTTCTTCCTTGGACATGTCTTATTGTAATGCTTTTGGAAATATAACCTGATTTTTTTTTTTTCCTATCAGTGCCAATTATTAGTAACACTTTGTTCTTGGTAATGATTTCTGACTGCAGGCTTACTGTGGGTGTGAGCCAGGCTACATTTAAGGCATTTTGGTGAGATTCAGATCTCTAAAATTAAGTGTCCAGATGACAAGTATCTGCCCCCCTCTGTATTATCATCTGATAATCAGTCAAGAGAAAAAATGTATTCTGGAGTAAGATTCATCATGTGCTGTGAGAAATATTTAAGCCAGCTCAGAAGCTCTACAAGGCGTAATATGCTCTGGCTGAATCTGTATTGTAAGTATACCAATAAACATATATAAAGAAAATCTGAATTATCGTCACTGTTACTATAAACCCTGTCAGATCATGAAAGCATATAGGAATGTCTTATGAAAAGAATTGTTAGACTGATTCCTAAGTTCATGCAAAAAGTTGAATTTCTACCTATGACGCGAGCTCCTCTGTGACTTTACTCCAAGTATGATAATATCATGCAAATGCACATACAAGACACCCTGCACCACAAGAGTAGTTCATTACAGAAGTGCTTTCCATACCTTCCTTTAAAAGTACTTGCAGGGACAGAGAGAATTCTTCATTTGATTTTTTCATTGAATGAATTGTTGATAAAGATTGAGAACCAAGCTCATTTTTGACAGAGCTCATTTGTGGTGGAGACCAAAGATTTTGTTTCTCCTGCATGGAAATCTTACAAAATTTTTTGCCATGTCTAAATAATCACTCAGAGAACAGAAAATTGTGTTATTAAAAAGTCTATGCACACTGAAGTTTGGAAGGAGTTGAATATTCTCCCAGAGGTAGCCAATTGAATTTTTCATTCTACCAGGCATAAAATATTAGAAGAAACTTACCATTGTTATCTCAGTCATGATGAGAAATGGGCAGCTGATGTTTTCTTTTCGCCTATTATTTTTTAATATGATAGAACTATGGAACTTCTTTAAGTGTCATTCCTGTCTTTGTCTGTCACCAAATTGTGACAATTGTCTTCTGGACATGAAAAATCATAACCAAATATTGTCTGTTCAGAGTTTATTCAGCATACCTTATATGAATTAAGTGGTGAATAATATAGATTTTAGTTTAGCTGTTCATTCACTGGTGGCATCCATCGCTAGGTGTTGACAATTAAAAGCAGCTCATTAGACAATAAGCCAGCATTCTACTGCTCCTTCCAGTGTATGGCTGGACAGGATTTCATCTGAGCAGATCATCCGATTATTACCACCCTATTTTACCTGTGAACATTTCTGCTTGCTTTTGAACAGGCATTTCCATTCTTTATTAATCCAATTTGTCAGAAGCTGCACATTGTTCTGTGATCAGTCCAATAGGAGGGACTGTCCATGCACAATGTGAAATGTTTCCACTCCTTGGGACATGCTATGCAATAGATACCTTCACGCAGATTTGTGGTTACTGTAATCCAACAATATCTGAGTTGTCCAAACAGCTAACATTTTAATTATATATACATTTGTGTTTATAACAGAATAAATAAATATTTGGACCCAAGATGTCAGCCAGGATTGCATAGCTTATCATATTTTTCAGTTACTCATTTCTTGCAAGCTGATTAATGAGGTTATCTTAAGAAACTATATTGTATTTCTCTGACAGTTGTATTTTAATTTCTGAATCTTGCCCTCTGTAAGACATGTCATGAAAATCAAGTATTCTTTGAGCTTATGCACATGACAAAAGCTGATCTTGAGATAATTTTTCCTCCCTGCTGTGGCCAAGAAAAACACTTCCTTCTATATCTAGGACATTTTTAATGAATACTTATCTTGGAAAAAATAATATGAAACAGAACCATTTTTGTAATATGTGTGGATATCCATATGAGTGTAACTGAAATGGCAGATTGATATTACACAGAATTCTGATTACAATATTATACATCTACTTCATATTTAGAATTAATCAAGCTCTGCTAGACAATTTTGAAGGAGGAAAAGAAGCACTTACTTTTGGTAAGTATAATTTTACCGAATACAATTCTCTGTTCCCCTTCTCTACAGTTTTTGTACTATTCTTCAATTGCATTGCTGCATTTTGAAAAGACATAGCCATAAATGAAATACCAACTATTATGACAAGCATTTTGTAAAGTAGTTATGTGACTTCCTGTCTTTTTACTTTGTCAGCAAGTAATAGTAGAAAAATGCTATTCATTTTACTTCTTGTTATGTTTGTGTTATGCTCTAAAACTACATTCTAACTCCAAATTAGACAAACAAGCAATACCCAATTTTGACTTTTTGAACTTAGCATGAAGCTATCTCTAGTATCAGTCATAAAACATTTAACAAAACAAAAACTAAAGTAAATGTATCATGATGTCCATTTGCCAATATAAACACTATTAAATCCATTTAAGTTTTACAATAGGAGGTTATTACAGAAATCAGAAATTACTACATACCATACATACTGATGGAGCTTGTAAAGTTACAAAACTAAATTTCAACATACTTGGTACCAGTGAGTGAAAAAAAAATCTGAAAGTTTTGAAGTATTTTCACCCATAATTTTCTGACATACTTTCAATCATATTTCAGGAACAGAACTGTGAACAGTAGTTTGTCCAAACTATTGGAAAAAAACAGATTGTAGATAAAATGAAATAGGTATCTCAGCTTCAGACCCAGTCCTCAAAGACTAATCAGTGGATGCTGAAGCCTTGATGAAAAATCTGAATCAGGAAAAAGCTGATCAGGTACAAAGAACTATCTTGTACTGTTTATGAGATAACATGTTATTTCTCAATAACTAACAGTTGAAATCTTACATTTAAGGATCAGTAACTCTAGGCAATACATTTTTTCTTTATGTGACAGGGTAGAAGAGAAAGTCAACAATACAGGAAAAACCTTGGAATTGGAGTCTGGCAGGGAAAGGCAGCTAGATATCATATCACCACTTTCTGTGCTGCTGTTTCCATCCACACAACCGTTACTCTGAAAGAACAGCAGAATCAGAATGCTGCTTTCCAAAAAAATTCGCACTGCCTACAGTGCATGTTTTGGATCTACTAGTAAAGAAATGTTGCTGGAGCAGAATGGGTGGTGAGGTACAGAGGACTTGGCTTGGTCTATACATCCTTTGCAGTTGTTATGTGGGGGCACTGGGGTCAGTACTAACAAGGACATTAAAGCTCATTAAAATCTCTCCTTTTAATTCTGCCTTAGCAGCAACGTGCAGTGCTGACAGGGCTCTACAGAGGCTTAAAACAACAAGATCATCTGAAGTGATATTGTATAGATTATTCATTAGCAAGATAAAATTGAAAAGGTAAATGTGTATAGTTGTTGTATAGTGGAAAACAAAGCAGATGTCTTTTCCTCTGTAAAGTATCCTGCAGCTTTCTCATATGCACCTCTTTCTGCATTCAGTCCAAGCTGGTACCTGCTAGACACTGTGAGTTCAGGAACGACCAGAAAAATCCTCAGCAAGAAGTAATCTATGACAAGAAAAAAGTATTTATAATAGGTAGATTTAAAAAAAAAAAATCAATAGTGTTTTTAATATTTTTTTTTACTAGCCTTTACCGACATTTCATATTTCGTGCCTGTGAAATGGGGATTTGATATTATCTTGAAATATCCTGTTAATATTATGCTCCAACAAGTAACCTGCACTGTTTTTGTTTTGAGTAGTAATGTTCTCATATATTTCTGTTGTCTTATATGTGTGGACACAGGCTCACATACAGAGTACAACAAAATTTTCTGTTGGGATTCCCCACCAGCTAACAATATGAGAGCTGCCAATGCTGCAAAATAACATCATTGTATCCTAATATTCCAGTGGCTGCTGCTATACATGTGAAGGAAACCAAACTATTGTTTCCCATCTCTCTCTATATACTCTAAGTGCAGTGATGAATATTAACAGTGAAGAATCAACTGTTTTAAAATATACTGCATTATGAACATATTTTTCAGTACATTTATTTTCACATTTGTGCTGTTTTCAGGAAGAAGAAGCTACTGCTAAAGTGAAAGCAAAAGAGACTCAAGCAATAGCTGATGATGCTCAGAGAGAGCTGAATGAAGCTCTCCCAGCTGTGGAGGCTGAAAATTAAACTTTTGACTCCTTAGAGAATGCATATATTTCTGAAATATAGAAGGTTTTCCAAACCATCAGTTCTTGCCATGACTGTAATGGAAGATATTTGCATTCTTTTACATGTTGAACAAGCTGTTCAACGTTGTTTGTTACTTTCCTGTCTTTCTCATTTGTCAACCATGTTTACATTTAGTGTGCTGTTTGTGTCTATCAACACCTTTCATAGCAAAAATATAACTCATCATGTATTTATTTTTTTTCTCAAATAAAATACCTGCTAGCCATTTTAAATGAAAGATATTCTTCTCACCATGCTATGTTCATTTATGAAATGGATGTTCATGGATCAGAATCTCCATGAAGAATACCTTTGAACTTAAAAGAAATGGAGTATTGACATTTAGCCTAACTGGCCTGACTCACATATGCAGGATTCCAGAACTTCATAGACATTCAGAACAGGCTGCAAACTTTGTGGCTTACTTTCCTCTCTAAATTCTAGTGTTACAAAGGAACAAGAAGACAGAGTAACCTAAAAAAATTAAATCTATATGACATGCAGTGGTGTTTGTTACATTTTGGTTTGTCATATTCTGATTCATTTTCATACATAACATTTTCTTACAGTCTTTCTCTTTGATTGAAGTACAATCAGCCTTATTTTTGTGTTCTAAATCAGCATTCATTTGGGAATGTAGTGACACAATGTCTTAAGAAAAATTACAGCTTCTGGGAAGTAAGCAAACCTTTTCAGTCAGGAAAATGTCATTAAAAATGAAAGGGCAGGCATAACTTTTAATTGATAATATGGTTAACAGTACACATTTTATAAAACTGAGCACAACAGAAGTCAGAGACCATAAAACACCCTGAGAAAATATGTGTAGCTGTGTAGTTTTTTTGTTTCTTGAGGCTTCCTATATATATATATTAGTTTTCCTGTTGATAAAGTGCATACTGCTGGTATTTTTAAATACACTGAGAAATTTGAGTGTTTTGCACTCTTTATCTCATTAGTGATTTCTCATAATTCATCCAGTGTTATTAAGACGTTCTTTTATTTTTTTATATAAACCTATCTAGTTTTTAAAATGTCTTAAAGAACTTGTAGAAAAGGTTAACTCCATAATTTTCAGTATGGAAAAGGGGTTGTTTATTTTCTGCTTTGTGTCAAGCATGATAAGCCATTCATGAAATTTTTGAGAAGAAAAACAAAAGCCCAGTTCTTTTGTTAACAGATCATCTCAAGAAATTAAATTACTTGTTCAAACCTATTGTGACTTGCCTGAAATTTCAGTATCAGAAAGCCATAAGGTCCATTCTGCTAGTGATAGAGTAATTTTGGAAATTTGCCTTTGAAATGTCTGCATAGATTAATTAAAAACTAAGAGAGGTGATGACTGTACTTCCATTCATGCTTTTATGAAGCAGTAGAGCCTGAACTCTTACCCTGCTTGCACATCTGCTGTCTTGCTGTATATACTATCCTTCATTTTCCTCAGGAGGAAGGCTGTTCCTCAGCTTCCAAATATCCTAAAAGATATTAGAAATCCAATTTTTAAAAATTTATATTATATCTAAAGTAAAATAAAGTAAATAAAAATGGTCCACTGTCTTCAACAAGTGCTTGTGGTAATTTACTTTACATGAAGTCACTCAAAATATGCAAGTCTGTGTCAGTTAAGACACTATTTTCTAATTTTCTGTCACCTTTTTTTTATTCCAACTCTTAAACCTAACTAGGCAACAGCAAAACAGCTTCTTTGAGACGCTGGTTTTGTTAGAAAGATTTTGGAACAGAACAGAGAAAATGAAAGCCTCAAGTATGGTCAAAATTTGCAGAGATATATCAATAAGCCATATTTTGTCCCTGAAAAAGTAGAAAAGCTTTCAAAAACATGCAAGTCCATGTGTATGTGGGCAAGAGCTGTGGTTTTGTGCTGTAACATGCTGAAACAAGTTGAACAAAAGATACAAAAATTTAATGCTGCACACATACTTACTTTGTCTTACACATGGTTTATTTCTTCCATGATTTCTTTTTAGTCATGAAAAGCAGAGTTATTTCATTCAATTATGAATTTTATTGGCAC
The DNA here is from genome assembly GCA_013399475.1 of Chauna torquata. Lineage (NCBI taxonomy): Eukaryota > Metazoa > Chordata > Aves > Anseriformes > Anhimidae > Chauna > Chauna torquata. The sequence goes on along the minus strand of VXAL01017237.1, from coordinate 86,087 downwards.
GGTTACATTTGAGACTAAGACAGCATTTACTCAAGCTTGCATGAGCAAATGTCGCACATCTCATTTGTACCAAGCAAAAACCCACATGAAGAGCCATAGAGGACCTTTATTACTGGGACAGGATCACCACCATGATCGACCCATGTGTTTGCAGTGATATCATCAGCTATTTTATTCCAAGGATGAGGGGACAGAAATGATGTCAAGATGAATCTGTGCAGTGTTGTGGTCTGGAAGAGACTTCCTCCTTGCCTCCATGCCAAATTTCAATAGGCTGTTGTAAAAAAGAAGCTTGACAAATACAAGCATGAGAGAAGATGGCTAACGTTATGAGATTGCTGTTTCACAGACAGGACAGAAACTTTCGTTATGAAAGCCTTTTTTGCTGGGGGCAGGATTGTTTTACTTAGCAGAAGGCTTTGAATTACTTCTACTGTTTGTATGTGTGATCTCCTACATTCCTGCCTAAGGATACTCAGCCGCAGTTCTTATTAATCCAGACAGCTGTCTTTGAAACAAGGTGCATTTCATTTTCTAATCCACTTTATGGCCTTCCAATGGCAATAGATCACAATGAAGCGAATTTGACTATGGAGATTAACGTCAGCTGAACTTTCCAGTCCATACTTTTTTGGTACCAGGTGAGTGATAAAAGAGTCTCAGTAAACACAACGTTCTCTGATGTAACTTTTACATTTCAATCATTCCAAACTACAGCTAATGTAAATATCTTAGGATCAAATTGTCTGCCCTAGAAGAGGAATGGTATGTCTTTTTTCACCAAACAGTGCTGCAGCACCTCCGCAAGGTCTTGTCTAGAGGGCCTCTAAAATTAAAGTAAAAAATAGATTAAGCTAGAAAACTTGCAAAGGCACAACAGAGCACAAGATTTTTCTAAGGCTAACATGGGCAAATGCACACATCATTCCAGGAGTATTCAGGCTCCCATTTCTTCTCTATTTGAAGAATGAAGTGCGTCATGCAGTGTGACCACTACCACAGCATGTTAGCTTTGGAGACCATGGTCCACTGGAACTCCCCTCAAACCAGTTCTCTTTTCACGTTAGATCTGTGATTTGTTTTGGATGATCTGAGTCTGCAAATAGGAAAGTGTAAGGAAAATGTAAGTAGGAAAGCACCATACAGCTGAAAATCCCAAATCACAGGATAAAAACTATACATTTTATGGAGGCAGGAGGAGATATGTCATGGCTTTGGCTGGGACAGAGTTAATTTTCTTCTTAGAGTGAAGTGGCTAAACACCTACCTGCCCATGGGAAGGAGCGAACGGATGCCTTGGTTTGCTTTGCTTGCACACACAGCTTTTGCTTTACCTTGTAAACAGTCTATATCTCAACCCATGAGTTCTGGCACTTTTACCTTTCTGATTCTCTCCCCACCCCACCTGGAGAGAGTGAGCGAGCATCTGTGTGGCACTTAGCTACGTGCTGGGGCTAAACCACGAGAAGACATTATCATCTGAGGGGGCTTAACAGATAAATTTTAAAAAACATGTAGAACCATGACTCAGTAATATCTTTTTGTTCTGTTTTGTTTTCCCATCAGGAAATTGTATTCCATTTGAAATATAATATGGCTGGGGAAACAAGCACAGGAAATTTTATTAGTAGGACAAGCTGGTTTTGAAAAATTCAGAAAACACATTTCTTTTAAAAATTCTATTCTCACCTTTTCTTCATCATTATACCTTGTCTCGGATGGGAGTGCCACAGCATTTTCCTTTGCTGTCCTCAGAGATAGTATTCATCAAGCCCATGAAAAGAATGCTGAGGTACTAGAGGATATGAAACTCAATGTGTGTGTAGAAAGAAAGTGCTTCATTTCGGAGGTGCTAAGGAAAAAGAATCTGAAAGACCTAAACATACATTATGAGATATGCATTTAAGAAAAGAGTCAATACTGAAGAGAAAACACAGATTAAGGTCCTGGTCAATAGGAATTTATTAAATTATTACTCACAAGACACAGCAAAGGAAGTAATAGGATGGAGATAGGAGGGGGAGGGAGGGAAGGGAAGGGGAAGACTGCTGCTTTACCAAAGAGATGATGAGGCAACCAGGATGAAATGCCAGAGCTTAAGTCTGCGATTCAGACCAAAGGAAACTGGCTTGGAGGAAGGAGATGAATTTTAAGACAGCACAGCAGTGCTGTTTGACTTTATGCTGCTGGTGACAATCCACAGAGACAAGACTAGAGGGAGAGAAGAAGGTGTCAAAGCCTCTTGAAACCTTCTAAGGAGGAGAAAGAGGCCAAGGAAGAGAAACTGCAGAAGCCAGATTTATGAAAACCAAAAAAGACAAACTTTTGGAATAAGCAGTGGGTGGAACTGATGTATAAGGAGAGGTACAGTAAATAACAGTCCCTATGGTGGTAGTGTCTGTAGGGCTGCAGTTAACTCACACTGCTTCACTATCTACCCAGCAGGTGGCATCAGGAGGACACGTATCACACACAATTGTTAGTTTCGTTTTTCAAATCCCAGCTCAGAAACTGTACTTTCCAACTCTTTGTCTTCACCGGCTGCCTTGTGGAGCGATGGCACCAGTTTTGTGACTGAACATTTGACTGTATACTATGTGACCTCACCTTGTACCACAGCAGTTTTGGAAAGGAAAGGAAAGGGAAAGGGAAAGGGAAAGGGAAAGGGAAAAGGAAAGGAAAGGAAAGGAAAGGAAAGGAAAGGAAAGGAAAGGAAAGGAAAGGAAAGGAAAGGAAAGGAAAGGAAAGGAAAGGAAAGGAAAGGAAAAGGAAAGGAAAAAATCTTTTTCTCTAGACTAAGAAGATCTTCTGTGTTGGTAGAAACAGAATGTGAGGCAAAGGCTCCCCCTGCCCTGCCAAAACAAAATTCCACACTGAGAAGTATATAAGCTAACTCTATTTCTCCTTCTGCTCCTTACAGGGAAAGTGAGTTATCTGAATGACAGCACAGCAAAGAGGATATTTTCTTTCGAATGTCCTGAGAGCCGTTGTAGAAAGGAAACCTCCATATACAATCTTCAGTCTGAAAAGGCAGAGTGAAACATGAATATCATGTTAACATCTGTCCCTGACTAAATTTATGTCTCTGTGCTGAAATGTCAGCCACTGCACATTGGAAGTCCCAGAAGAATGAAGTCATTAAACTTGTGATGATCGAGGTTGTATAAATCAGGATCCCAATGCTCACCTGCCTAGCAGTTTTGTAGCAGCAAAGGTAGAGCAGAAAGGCACTTCCTACCAAATCACTGTTAAAATCAAAAATATATTCTCCAAAGACTCCAGAAGAATAGTAATTTGCCACAGATTTTGTCCTTTTCTGGCAGTAGTCATATAAGCATACAGTCTCATGGACTGAGAAATTTGAATCAGAAAGAAATAATTTGCATACTCAGAGGAATTTCTCTTTGATAATTGCCAACTTTTTAATGGAGATATGCAATTTGTAACAAAAGCTGTGGCTGCATGTTCAGTAACTAGAAAGGAGTTATGTCATAGTCTGGGATTAAACAACTACTTTAAGTTATCTCTACAGCTAATATCACAGGGAAAGAGTCTGTTTAGCAAAAGAAATGAAAATAAAATTGCTGAAATATACTAAAATTTCAAAATCATAATTTATGCTTTTTTGGCAACATGCAAAAAGTTCTTATTCAACTATCTTATTTATATTTGATTAGCTAGCTTTAACAAATGAGTAACAGAGCTTGACATTTTATCATTCTCTATTTACTACAACAAATATATTTTACTGAGAAAATGAAGATCTGCTGGAAAACAGTTTTCATCATAAGATTTAGTTTTTTAAGTCAGTTCTACAGGAACATGTTACGGCTTATTTATGCCTAAATATTGCCTATAGCTTCTTAATTTCTAACTATGAATAAAGTTGTATATTGGTTGTTTCTATGTCATTGTTATGGATAATGGTTAATGCTGTGTATTTTCAATTTTCACAGAACATTAATTGGTATTATTTTATTGTTAATGCTGTGTCATTCTTATCATGATTGACATCTTTCATATGCATATGAAGGATGTAGCTTACAGACTTGCTGCTTGCCAGACTATTGTTTAGCTGATGTACTTTTTACAAATGATGCATGAGAGAGGCTCGCTAACAGAGGAACAGTTGAGAGGCAGCCAAAAAAAGCAGGAGTTTGCACAGCAGGTTGTAGTGAAGAGGTGTCAGCGACTGCCTGGAACAGTACACACATCCACAGCAATAGTGCTGATGCTCCACAGGGCACAGTCCCCAACAGCTGCTGGAGCAAGTGTTCCTGCAACATCAGAGCCACTGATCCAGGCAGAGCTCTGAAGGGAGGATGCATGTCTTCAGGGAGTGCCTGGGGCCTCTTGCTGAGGCTAGGGCAATGGGAGATGGCTTTCCCGCAGGAGGTGTGCCCTTGTTGAGAAACTGCTTTACCACGTAAAGGAGCTGTGGGAGCAGGTTGGCAATCTCTGCAGCAATCAGAGATGATGAGGAAGAGATTGGGCAGGTCTTCTCTGAGACACTGCAGCTTCAAGAGTCTGAACCTAAAGTGTTCTGAATTAGGTGCAGGTAACATCTGTGCTTACTGGGCTGTGAAATAGACACAGTCATTATGGCAAAGGCTGGAAGTTTATGACTTCTGGCATCAGGAGGACAGCACCTGTTCCATCTGTAGATTTGCTAGTATTGAATATGTTCAATATTCTTGTAGCAGACTAGGGCTTAGAGCTCTGCCAAATGAAACATCCAGTCTGGCTGAGCTTTAGCCCTGGAACAGCATGAGATGGAAGTGGCAAGTGATGGTGGTGAGTGAATCCCTGCTTTGGTGCACAGAGGCCTCCATCTACCAACCTCACTTGTTGTCTAAGGAGGTTTGCTGCATGTTGGAAGCTCAGATTAAGGACATTGAGGAAAGACTGACGAGGCTATTGGGGCACTAAGACTATTAGCCCCTGCTACTTTTCTACATGGGCACCAATTGCACTGCCAGCTATCACCAGGAAAGTATCAAATAGGACTACATGGATCTGGGAAGGATAGTCAAGGGCATGGGGAGGTAGAAGGTGTGTTCATCATAATCCTACCAGTGAGCAGAAAGGAGTTGAGGAGGAATTGATCGATCTATGGAATCAATAACTAGATATGCATCTGGAGTCAGCAACAGTTTTGGGTTTTATGGCCATGTTACCACAGCTGGCCACACCTTGTGAGGCCACACCAGGAGTGTTGTGTCCATTTCTGGGCTCCCCAGTACAAGAGTGACGTCGATCTACTGGAGTGAGTTCAGAGGAGGGCTACTAAGATGATTAGAGGACTGGAGCACCTGTCGTACGAGGACAGGCTGAAAGAGCTGGGCCTGTTTAGCCTGGAAAAGAGAAGACTGAGGGGAGACCTCATTAATGTATATAAACATCTGGGGGGAGGGTGTCGAGAGGGTGGAGCCGGTCTCTTCTCAGTTGTGCCCAGCGACAGGACGAGAGGCACTGGGCACAAACTGAAACACAGGAGGTTCCGGCTCAACGTGAGGGGCACTTCTTTGCTGTGAGGGTGACAGAGCACTGGAACAGGTTGCCCACAGAGGTTGTGGAGTCTCCTTCTCCGGAGATATTCAAAGTCCACCTGGATGCCATCCTGTGCAACGTGCTCTAGGTGATCCTGCTGGGCAGGGGGGTTGGACTAGATGATCTTCAGAGGTCCCTTCCAACCCTGCCCATTCTGTGATTCTGTGATTCTGTGACTAGTACAAGCTGAGGATCAAGGATTTTTTGGAAGAAAAGAGATTCACTTGACCAAGTGAATCAAAAGTACCTTGGCCAACAGCCTGGCCAACCTGGTGAGGAGAGCTTTAAACTAGGAATGACAGGGGAGGAGATGAAGATTCACAATCAAGGAAAAAAGTGTTGGACCGTGTTAGTGTGACCGGTATACCCTGCTCCTTACCCCTGGCGATATGGTTAGCATAGCCAACCATAAGGTGAATATCCACAAAATGTAACCGGGCGGTTAATGTATACCCTTGTCCTCTTCTCTTTTCCCCTCTCAGGACCCAGGGTGTGGGGACAGCCACTGACAGAGTGATAAGGGCATTAGCACTATCAAGACCCAAGTGATGTGACAGCCATTGACAGGGTGGTTAGGCCCATCAGCTTTATCAATACCCAGGTGCTGGGTTGCCAGGATATGGTGACACCCATTCTGGAACAGGGAAGTGTAACAGTGCAGGGAACACTGTATAAAATCAAGCAGCAGCAGGCTGTAAGTGGGACTTAGATAGGGACTGTTGCTGGACAATGAAACCAATGATTCTGTGGTGGCCAGAGACACCTCCAGTCTTCGTCCTCTGAGGACTGAGTGACTCATACTCTGTTAGGTAAAGCCTGAGTCCAGGTTATGATTGTATCGCATGCTGATTGATAAGAATTTGACCCAATCTGCAGAGGGTCTAGGTGACTGTAAAGTCTATGTAGCTGATAATTCTAGAAATTCTGTAAACCTGTAAGCTACACGAAGTGCTAGAAATTGTAGACAATAAGCTATGCTGACTGATATATATTTTTTTGAATGTAATACTAAATCTTTAATTATAACCGTAACCCTGTGGCCAGTCCTCATGTTGCCAAGGATCCCTAAAACAACCTGCCTGTTCTCCATAGTGTTGGGTGACAGACAGCAAGCAAAGTGTGTTCGGTGATGCAAACAGAGGGATCTCATAATCAACAAAACAGCCGAAAGGTTCCAATGTCAAGAATGTGCACATACACAGAGAGTGCCTACATGATGGATTAAGATCTCAGCCTTTTCTGGGAAATCAGAATCACAGAATGGTTGAAGTTGGAAGGCATCTCTGGAGGTCATCTAGTGCAACCTGCCTGCTCAAGCAGGGACACCTTGAGCAGGTTGCCCAGGACCATGTCCAGACACCTTTTGAAGTCTCCAAGGGAGGAGACCCCACAACTACTCTGGGCAACTTGTGCCAGTGCTTAGTCACTGCACAGCAAAAAACTACTTCCTGACAATTCAGAGGGAACCTTCTGTGTTCCAGTTTGTGCCCATTGCCTCTTGTCCTGGCACTGGGCACCACTGAAAAGAGGCCTCACATTCATAGGACACTGCATGGAGAACTCCACAACCTCTCTCGGCAAACCATGTCATTCAGAAAACAGAGCTGACAAGTTGCCTTGCTTGAGTAGCAGTCATCAATTGAATTTTTTTTTTTAATTTATTATATTATGTACTTTCTTCTAGTCAGAATTTTTTATCAGAAAGTCAGTCTCAGTCTTCATGGCCTTCTGGGACAGTATCTGTAGGCTAAATACTCCCTTTTCTTGAGATCAATTGAGTGGCTCTCAAGTCACAAAATGCTATACAGTTCTCTCATTTTTAAGCTTATATGTACTAAGTTTATTCTGTACTAAAAGTGCATAGTATCTAAGAAAGATGTATCCCCTGGTCTTGATCATCCTGTCTGCAGCAAACAGGAGAGCTATACAGCATTAGAAGTGGAGCCAGGTCTCTTTCAGCACAACATACATTACATATCACCATAGGAGCTCTTCCTGTAACCACTGGAGCCTTGACAAGAGGAAGTTTTCTTCGTTGTCCCCAGTACTCTGTTCCTTGGTGAAGAAACACTGCTCAAAATGTATTTCTTCTACGTTACATCAGCTGCCATTACCACAAGCCTGCTAGAATTAGAAGGACTGGAACAGAAAATGAGCTGCTCGTGAAACACACTGGCCTATTGCTACTCGAGGATCTGTCATGTACTTTGTAATCGCAAATCTGTCAGAGACAGATCCCATGTGTCAGTTTTCTTTGAAGTATTTTAAGCAGGTTAGTTTAATATATCTATTAAGAAAATACCATTTGGCTTTATCCATACCTAAACTGCCCTAAAATAGTATCTCATTAACTTTGCACCTAAAATTCAGCACTTGTAGAAAATATGTTAAAAGTATTTCTCAAAAGATGGCATTGCTATTGATCTTTTGAATTTACTGTGAAATTTGTTTGTGGACTAGATTTCATTTTTTTATATCTCATGTGAGTGCTCATTCTATTTGTAAATATGTTGTAAGATATTCATAAAAATCATTAAAGTTAGAAAAAATTGCATGCTTTATTCCAAGTGCAGATTCTGTATTAAGCCTTGCTTTAGGTGACAGAGAAAAATTCTGTAATTTCCAAAGCACATATATATAACTATATATACATATAGATGTAAATTTTATTTTTAAGGTCATGATATTTGAATAAATCCTGTAAAATACTCTTGGACATTGAGAGCAACTTGCCTGTTCCAAAGCAGGGCCAGTGATGTCTAGATCTCTCCCTGCAGACATTCGCTTAAGCTCTTATTAGCTATCTTCAGTGACAGAAACTCTGCAAGTTCCTTATACTATCTATTGCCATCCTGATTAATATTCATCACCTTTTAAAATCAGGTCATTTATACTGCAAGGTGACTGAATTTAAGCAACCAAGTATCAAACAATATTTGGCTAAATCGGCTTTCTCCAAGGTCACATAAGAACTCTCTAGAAGGGTCCTGATTCTTCTGATTTTTTCACGGTATTTCACGATGTTTCTCTGTGGTGTGGTAGTGAGTCATCCCCATCAAAACAAAAATAAAAGTATGTAATTTTGCAGTATTGCCCAACTTAAAGCAAGTTAATTTTCTTTTTTTGTTGCCTCCCTGAAGATCTTGTTACAAGAGTTTGGCATCTAATACACTGCCACTTGTGCAGAGAAAGTAAGAGAAGTTAGTGGGAAGTTGGGAGGACTTATGAGATCTTTAGTTTAAACCATAACCTAGTGAGTGGAATTTAAGAGCATATTTATAGATGTGTTTAAACGCTATCTGCAGTTTGTCTGCACATGTTCGCTTTGAGCAAGTTCAAGGGGCTTTCGACTTAAAAACACAAAAAATGTGTTTCTCACATTAGTGTTATAGATCTGCTGGATTATTGATACAGCATAGTAATACAAATAATGATAGTTTCATATGCACTAACCCAAAAACTTGGCGAGACTACAATTCTGAACAATTTCATACAGGGCAATATGAGGAAGAAACTCTGAAAATAAACAAAAGCTCCCAGAGACATAAAACTGACCATGTTTCAGAAATTAATTGTGGTGAAGTGCTGTATGGCAGAAAAGTTATGATTCTTGTCATATTTTACCTACGCCAAAACTCCAATAATTGTCTTTGAGAGGAATCATGAAATAAGGGTTCTGAACTGACATGGACTCCCTACAAGTTAAGTCAAGCTAGGGATACGGTAGAGCCGTACTAGTTTGTGGCTCCATGGCTGCTGAGGAGCAATATACAACTGGAGGATCTTGCCTGCACTTCCTGCACAGAGGAATAATTGGGCTTTTTCCAGATCAAAATACTAGTAGGCCATTTACAGTCTTTTCCTCTGAATGCAGTGGGAATTGTGGCTTCAGTGAAACTACTAGGAAAGACTGCTTTTTGTAGTTCAACCCTGTGTTACGGAACGCTTCCAGCTTCTAGAGGCTGGCCTCAATTTCTTGAAGCATTTCTAGTATAAAGCTAATATTATTTGAGTTAATAGCTTGCAAAGAGCTATGGGTACATTCTGCTTGTGGGTACATTGAGGCAGTTGTTTCTAGATATCATAATTTTTCAGATTAGAACTCTAGATGGCTGAATTTTCTTTTCATTACTAATTATTGTTATCATTAAGAAAGAATAGGAGGCATCTGTCTGTGTCAGGTATTGTACAAGCAGCAGTGGAATTGCCAGTAAGTTATGGTGCTTTGTGCTTTTCTACATTTATACGTTGCTGTATCATTATTTCTTATGGTGGGCTTTGCGCTTGGTGGGTTTGTAATAGAGAATATTGGAAAATACTCTCCACATTGACCTTGGATCCTTATATCAAGATATGTCTGCCTCCCCTGCATGACTATTTGTCAAAAGCATGGGCTCTGAACCAAAAGGAGCTGTTCCGGTGTTTGCAGAAGGGCAAGGACCTTCAGAATGGTAATGGTTACACTGTTTTGTTGTACATGCCATTGGGCAGGTATTTTAAGATATCAATATTAAATATCAAATATCTAAAGATTTTAGTGATATTTGGGGAATTAATTCCTTAGGTTTATTTGAAAAAGAATTCCTGTAAGTCCCATTGAAATGCCAGTCCCTTCTTTATTCTCTTAAAGTACATAATTCTACATTGCCTGTACACAAAGTCCTAGTCCCATAACAATTGATGAGATTTTATTGTTGAGTTAGATGAAGCTGGGATTTCATCTGCATAATGTAACTGCAGATATTTACTTCTACCTCAGTTTATGCATGCTGTGTACTTCTTTGTATTTCTAAGAACAGTAAGAGTTTTCTAACAATACACCTACATTCACATCCAGCAATTAAGTGTCTAATGATGCCTTGGTTTCTGGCCATTACACCACTGTCAGCAAAATGAGAGGCTCACAGTTTTGGTGGTGCTTAGCTCTTCAGAAAATTGAATCGCTTTCATTTTGGGTCTAATTTGAGACTGAGAAACCTGAGATCAACACTCAAGCCCAAAAATGTAGTCAGTGTTTTTTAAAATAACAAATGTCGAAGTTTCTACTATTGTAGAAGTGACTGAATGTGAAATCATACTTAGAATGAATACTTATAAAATGTACTCTCTATTTCAGACTGGGGTCAATTTCACCAGGGCAAGGCCAAGTATATATTGCAACAACAACAACAACAACAATAATAATAATGAATGCAATAAAAGTGGGAAATTGGGAATTTCTGTAAATGTCACCTAGCAGTTTCATGGATGTTAGCTCTGTAAGAGCCTGTAAAATGTGTAACAGAGTCAACTATGCAATTTTCATGCTACAATACAACACATTTATATGAAGTTTGTGCCAGATCAGAATTGAGCTTTTGTTGTTGTCATTTATAATATGGAGTCAATAGAAAGATGCTTTAGGGTTAAAAAGTTGCTATTGTTTGCTCTCCTATTATGCAAAATGTAACCCACTCTGTAATGACCTTCAGCTCTTTGCCATTATTATGGTTTTTAAGGATATACCATGCTACTTTGCTGTGGTTCTTTTATCAAAGTTTGAATTACAATCCACTGAAAAACTGGGAACTCTTATCCCATTTTAAAGCCTGGTATATAGGAAGCCTTACACAGCATATAGCAAACTGTTGTTTTTGCAAAATCCACTCTTCTGCCAATATTCACTCAACGAATGCAGCAGGTGTTATTTTGCCTGCCCTCACAAGCTCACCTTCCTTACACATCCAAATCTGTTTGTTATTACTCCTCTATTTGTGTATTATTATTTTTTTTTAGTTTCAGTGACATCTGAAAGAGATGTCAGTATTTAAGAATCTGTCTTCCAGATTATAAATAGAGAAATTAGCATATATTATATAGTAATATATTTTAATCATTTAACCAATTTTGTAATACCTGGTTTCTTAAAATTTGGTTAGTTTACTGAACCAAACCTAACAAGAGCAATCAAGATCTAGGGGATCTAGGGGAGCTCTGGGTTGCTACAAATAAGTACTTGTTGCTCATACTGAAAGAATTTGAAGAAATTATTCTAAGGAATAGATTTAGTGAGGAAAACAGGTAAGTACACTCCCTTGTGGAAGAGTCATGGTGTTTTCTTAAAGGAAAAAATTAGGCCTCACAAATCGGTTTGAGGTTTTGAAATCAGAGTGCAGGTGCAGAGAGTTGGACTGTAATACTCTTCACACTCAAATATTCAGAAAAGTCTCCAACCAAAGAGTGGTAAAGCACGTAATCAACCATTGAGTAAGAAGAGATGTCTGAACTTGGTTAAAGGCCAGAAAGCACGGGTAGAAGTAAATGGTCACTATTCATAGTGATTAAACAAATTAGCAAAATCCCATGGATCTCTTTGGTGAGGGCAGTGCAGTTCATGACATCTGTAACTGTTCTGTAAAAGGTGACAGTCTATGAGGTGCCATTATGGTTGGAATTTGGAGAAGTAAAAGCAAAAATAAACTACCTGCAAAGCAATCTGAGTGTTGTGAATCACAGTTCTGTGAACACAGAATGGCAACTCTGAGGGAAGGGTAAAAAAGCAAATGGAAAATCATGAAGAGAAGTATAGATCCATGCTATGCCACTGTACAAGTCAGGGGTGGTCCCACATTTTAAGTCCTGCATACAATTCTGGTCCTGCTTCAAAAACTACACCATTAGAAAAGGTGCTGAAAAGGGCAACAAGAATTATTACAGGCATGGAACATCTTTTTTTATAAGAAACTACTAAATTGATGAGGGAACCTTCATCCTGGAAAAGAGATGGATGGAAAAGAATAACAGAGAATTTCTATGATGAGAAAATCTTCAGAATTGCCAGAGAAATAGCAAGTATTTGAAATGAATAATACTTGTCCCCAGAAAATGGAGTATGGGTATCAAAATCAAGATAGCAGCTAGTAAATTAAATATATATAAACATATATTCTGTCTTCACACTTATTGCATTTACTAATCTTTGTAACCCTTACCATTTTAATTGCGATACTGTTTTCTCTTGGCTGGCCATTCTTTCTGCCCGCTAGCAGAGACATCTGCTAAACCAGCACCTGAAAATGGGATATTAGAATAGCTAAACAAAACAGTTAAGTTTCAATAAGTCATACTCAGTCAAATTTCAGCTAATCTGTTGCACAGTTAGACCCATTTCTGCAAGTCCATTTCTTTGAAATTTTTTCTGCTCCAAACATTTTCTTTTTCATATTCAAATTTCAAAATTTTTTCATTTTCTTACATTTACTTGTTATATAATCAGCATGTTCACCTGACTAAACACTAAAACCTATTGTAGATTAATCTCCTTCATGTAGAAAATATAGTTTCCATGCTGCTAGAGCCCATCTGTTAACTTCACAGCACTGCAGTAAAAAACAGAAAGCAAGTTTAAATACATAATCAGCAGTATTTTTTCCTTTTAATTCAGATACCAATGAACCTTCAAAAGGACTTTGTGCAAATATCAAGTGTGCTTTCATAGAAATGATAGCTACATTTTTTGAAGAAAATATTCTTGGCAAAACATAGAGAAAAATAATTTTTGGCTTTTTTATTTTCCCCCACCCCATGCTGTTATCCAGGTATGTCTGATGGCACTGGAGCATATAGGAAGATGTTTTTATAAAATGTAGCTGTTCTATCTGTCTTACATATTTAGGATATATGTTTAATGGGTATTTCATAATCACAATAACATTTGTTTCTGCGAAGTTATCTATTAGCTTAAATGAAGAAGTATAGCATTTATTTTGTTACTGCACTGCCTCTCATCAATTGGAATAAATATGACTCAGTAGAGAGGTCTGTGCGAAACTTTTTCCAGATTAAAGCTAACTTTTAAATATACAGTACAAAGGAAGTAACCAGGTAAGCAAAAAAAGTCATTTCTATGTTTCCAAGCAGTTCACTGAACAAATGCGTATTTGAAGTTTGAACTTACAGATTGTGAGTAGACATGTGGTTCTATGTGCTTCTATAATTAATCTATTTTCTTCCTGATTGTTGAAAGTGTTATTCAAATAAGAATATCAGTACTGTTGCTTTACTGATTTCACAGTAACTCACTATCTGTACCAATTTCCACTAAAGCCAGCAAGAGTTTATCTATAAAAGAATCAAGTGTAATTGTCCTAGGCTTCATCCCATACTGGTATGAATTTCTCTCTTACTAATTCTTATAGTCACAAAACTAATATTTCTTGTAAACGTAATGAAAGCTTGATAAAGTGAAATATGTGTTTTTAAGACAGAAAATAGATTTAAAAAAAAAAAACTTGGTTTCAGCTTAAATTATTTTTTCAAAACATTTCCTGTTGCTTATCTCACTACACACCAAAGGCTTTTGAAGCCTGAAGCACAAACTTGTTTTCTTTCTGAATTTTTCTAGTGTTTTCTCCAGAAAGTTTCTGCTGTCACATTAGTCATGAATGTTTGCAAGATGACTTGCATTTACTCCTTCTAGGAAAAAAGTCTTCAGGAGTCCAGTCTGAGTGGGGGGGCAGAAAAAACTATTGCTTGACTTACAGAAAAATTGACTTAATTGACTTACAGAAAATTTCCCACAAGGATGATTAGAAATTGTGAGGAAAACCACATTATTAAGAATCCTGAATAATTATCTCAGGATCCAATCCAAGTGACTAACATTCAGGTACAGAATAGAGTGTTCCAGAGTTCATTGTCCTTTTTAAGCAATTTTGCTAGTGCTGACCCATTAGCTTCAGCTTTCTCAAGAGTAAATGTAGATCTGCAAGTCAGAGGAATTGCGTCCCAGGATCCCCTTGGCCTTCTTGGCCACAAGGGCACATTGCTGGCTCATGGTTAACCTGCTGTCCACCAGAACTCCAAGCTCCTTCTCCGCAGAGCTGCTTTCCAGCAGGTCAGCCCCCAACCTGTACTGGTGCCTGGGGTTATTCCTCCCTAGGTGCAGGATCCTGCACTGGCCTTTGTTGAACTTCATGAGATTCCTCTCCACCCAACTCTCCAGCCTGTCCAGGTCTCTCTGAACGGCAGCACAGCCCTCTGGTGTAACAGCTATTCCTCCCAGTGTTGTGTCATCAGCAAACTTGCTGAGGGTGCACTCTGTCCCTTCATCCAGGTCATTGATGAGTAAGTTGAAGAGCATGGGACCCAGTGCTGACCCCTGAGGGACACCACTAGCCACAGGCCTCCAACTAGACTGGGCACCGTTAACCACAACCCTCTGAGCTCTGCCATCCAGCCAGTTCTTGATCCATCCCACTGTCCACTCATGTAACCCACACTTCCGGAGCTTGCCTAGGAGGATGTTATGGGAGACAGTGTCGAAAGCCTTGCTGAAGTCAAGGTAGACAACATCCACTGCTCTCCACTTATCCATCCAGCCAGTCATCCCATCATAGAAGGCTATCAGGTTGGTTAAACATGACTTCCCCTTGGTGAATCCATGCTGACTACTCCTGATCACCTTCTTTTCCTCCATATACTTAGAGATGGCCTCCAGGATGAGCTACTCCATCACCTTTCCAGGGATGGAGGTGAGGCTGACTGGCCTGTAGTTTCCTGGGTCCTCCTTCTTGCACTTTTTGAAGACTGGAGTGATGTTGGCTTTCTGCCAGTCCTCCAACACTGCTCCTGTTCTCCAAGACCTTTCAAAGATGACAGAAAGTGGTTTAGCAATAACGCCCGTCAGTTCCCTCAGCACCCTCAGATGAATCCCATCGGGGCCCATAGATTTGTGGGTGTCTAGCTTGACTAAATATCCTCTAACCCAATCCTCTTCAACCAGGGGAAAGTCTTCCTCTCTCCAGATTTTCTCTCTTGTCTCCAGGCTCGTTAGCTCATGGGGACTAGCCTTAGCAGTAAAGACTAAAGCAAAGAAGGCATTTAGTATCTCTTCCTTCTCTGTACCCTCTGTCACCAAGGCACCTACTCCATTTAGCAACTCTCTCACATTTTCTCTAGTCTTCCTTTAACTGCTGATGTATTTGAAGAAGCTCTTCTTGTTGTCCCTGACATCTCTTGCTAAATTTAATTCCAGCCAGGTCTTGGCCTTCCTCATTGCATCCCTGCATTCTCTGACATTGTTTCTATATTCCTCCCAAGTGGTCTGTTGTTTCTTCCATGTTGTATATGCTTTCTTCTTCTGTTTCAGTTTTCCCAAGAGCTCCTTGCCCATCCATGCAGGTATCCTGCCCCCCTTGCTGGACTTCTTTCTCATAGGGATGCACCGATCCTGAGCTTGGAGGAAGTGCTGCTTGAATATTAGCCAACTGTCCTGGACCCCCTTTTCCTCTAGGGCCCTGGCCCAGGGGATTCCTCCAATTAGGTCCCTGAAGAGGTCAAAGTTAGCTCTCTTGTAATCCAGGGTTGCAATGCTACTTCTTGCCCGGCTTCCTCCTCGCAGGATCTTGAACTCCAATATCTTATGGCCACTGCAGCTGAGAGTGCCCTCAACCTTCACATTTCCAACCAGACCATCTCTGTTCGTTAGCACCAGGTCTTCTTGGTGGCTCATCTACCAGCTGCATCAAAAAGTTATCTGCAATGTTCTGCAGGAACCTCCTGGACTGTTTGTTCCTAGCTATGTTGTCTTCCCAGTAGATATCAGGGTGGTTGAAGTCCCAGTGAGAACCAGAGCTTGTGATTATGAGGCTACTTCCAGCTGTCTGCAGAAGGCTTCATCTACTTCCTCTTCCTGATCGGGTGGCCTGTGGTAAATACCCACCAGAGTGTCACCCCTGTTGGCCTGCCATTTAATCCTCACCGACAGGCTCTCGACTCACACTTTGTCCTCCCCTTGGCAGAGTTCCATACATTTCAGTTTTTCACTCATGTAAAGAGCAACTCCACAACCTCGCCTTCCTGGCCTGTCCTTCTTAAAAAGCACAAAGCCATCCATGGCCACATTCCAGTCATGAGAGCTGTCCCACCATGTCTCAGTAAATGAGATGAGATTGCGACCCTGCAACCACACACACATCTCCAATTCCCCTTGTTTATTCCCCATGACGCATGTGTTTGCATAGAGGCTTTTGAGTTGGGCTCCCAATGCTTCTGTCTTTCTAGCTGGGGTAGCTGCAACTTGTCTGTGTGGGCCTACAGCAGCTCTCCTAGTAAGCTGTGTTCCCACTCCAGGCTCTGGGCTTCCTTTGCTGGCTCTGGTGTTAAGCTGGCAGGAGTGAGATGGCATGTCATCCCGTACCATATCGCCAGCATCCCTGATGATATCCCCCTCCCCCATCGAATCTAGTTTAAAGCCCTATCAATGAGCCCTGCTAGCTCATGACCAAGGACCGTCTTCCCCCTTTGGGCAAGATGAATTTTGTCTGATGCCAGCATGCCTCGTGCCACGTAAGGCTTCCTGTTGCTGAAGAACCCAAAGTTTTGGCGATGACACCAGACACAGAGCCATGTGTTAATAAACTGTATCCTTCTGTCCCTGCTGCTGTCAGTACCGGGGAGAATGGAGGATAAGATGACTTGTGCACCCAAGTTCCTGACCATCCTTCCCAGTTCCTTGAAGTCCCTTCGGATTGCTCTTGGGCTACACGCTGCCACTTCCTCTCCTCCCAGAGGTAAGACCAGCAACGGGTGATAGTCTGAGGGTCGAACAAAGCTGGCAGGTTTCCTGGTGACACCCTTAACCTGGGCCCCAGGAAGGCAGCAGACTTCCTTTCATGGGGGATCACTTCTACATATTGGATCCTCTGTTCCCCCTAATGTGGAATCACCCGCAACTATAACACACCTTTTCTTCCTCCTGAAGGTGGTCGAGATACAGAGGGTTGCCCTTTCTGACCCTGGCAATATCTCTGGTGGAGAAGGACCCTCGCCTTCTCCATCCATTGATTGTCTTTCAACCTCTAGGACCTCATACCTGTTGCACAGGGCTACCTGATAGGGTGAGATGGGTGAAGACAGATTTCACCTGCCACCTCGAGCCTTGACTTGTTTCCATTCATTCATATCTTTGCAGCTTTTGCCTTGTGTTGGCTGGGGGATGGATACTGCATTCCCTTGTTGTTGGGGAATTCCTGGTGCCTGTTCATGTTTCGCAGAGGCCAGAGCTTGGCACCACCAGTCTATGTCCCTCTCTGATCCCAGATGCCCCTCAGTTTTTCCACCTCAATAGATAGTATTTTTTGAGATTGTACAACATCCATCCCTTTTCCAAGATCAAAAGCAAATTTCTAACTTTTATCTTCTATCACAAAATGCAAAGTCTTTTCTTTCTTACAGTAAGTAGCTTTTATAGCCTGTAGCTTTCATAGCCCACATCTTTCAGTCACAGTCCACAGCCCTCCTTGAACTCCACTGTTATATCGTCCATGGACTATGTTAGCCACCTCCCAGCTAATTATCCCCTTTCTGCTGTCACTGAAAGAGCCATCATATAGCAGAATCCTAAAGTCTTTGCAGAACAGATAGCAGCATTATGTTCTCACCCTCTGAGAGAGGAGCAACCCACAATTACTTGACTTTATTCCTTCACTGCATTTGCTGACAATGAAATACTTACTGCTTATTTGTGTGCCTGAAGCTTTTTTCCCTCATGGATGGCCAGGCATCCATTCCACATATTGAGGTAGCCAATGTACAGATTTGCACAATATATTTCATCATTTTTTAACTCTGGAGACATAATTTATGTTCCACCTGTGTACCCACGCAGTGAATGAGTACCGCAAGTTACTGCAGAAGGCAGTCACAGTACAGCAGTCTTTTCTACAAAGTTATTACAGTTCTTAACTCTTCCAGGAAATCACTTTTCCTACATTTTGCTTTCGAATTGGTGGGTAGTACTCACCTCTGTTATCAGAGTTTTTGTACCTGCCAAAATTCAGGCTGCTCAAGATGGCTTTGTTACTGTCCAAAATTCCACCGGAGTCATGGCTTCTGCCTAGAGGAGCAATGACAAGTGAACCATATAGTTCAAGGTAACTGTGCTTTCTCTCTACAACAGTCATGACAGCTCTAAAAGGACTCAGTGTTGATTTAAGTATGCATCATAATTTACTCTGTGTTTTGTACTCTAACTTTGTTTACTTTTCATACGACAGTTATTTATTTTTTTCTTACTTACGGCTAGCTAAGCTGGATTTATACTTCCATTACATTTCTCTGGCTTTCGAAGTTCAAATCTGTATGCCATTAACAGGTTTCCCACACCTTTAACCAATTGCAATCTGTCTGTGAATTTTCTCAACAGGAGTGCATAGTACTTATAAGGTGCTGATTGACCAGGGTGAAAATCTTCATTCAATTTGCAGCAGTTCCACTGAGAACATTTTTAGTAATTTCTGGATAGTCTAAGATGATTCCTTCCCTGAATGATAAGTAATGTTCATTATGATGTTTGGCATATGTTTAAAAATAGACATTGCAAGACCTTCACCCTGCTCATTCCTCACTTTTCCCATCTGAAAAATGTAAAATTTATAAGACACCTGATACTCTTTCTTCCCCTAACCTTCTGTGCGTCTCCTGACATCTTACATGGCCGAAGCCTGTTCTGCCTTTTTTATTTTCATAAGTGTTCCTTGAAATTCTTCTTTCTGCAGGAATAAATGTTACCTCTTTTCAGCACATTCTTGTTCTGAATTTCTCTCTTAGTTCTCATTATTTAACCTTCTTTCAAAATGATCCATCTGGATATTATTAATCAATTAATCATTAAACTGGAGAATGTGGCATTTTTTTCCTAACAGAAATAAAGTTTTGCGCTTTCTTTTTTATTCACTATGTAGTCTTGGTGAGGGTGTAAAAGTATTTTTTCTCCCTTGCCACATATAAAATTCTTTGCAAACTGCATTGCTAGCTACTGCTGTATTTCCTTTGACATAATTTTATGCATTGTTGTATATTGAGATACAGGTTTGTATATTGAAATAAATGTTTTCAAGCTTTTACTTAACAATGGTGAAAATAGTCAATGTTTTCAAATCACTACTATTTGTTAACTAATTTGTTAACCAAATATCAAATACAGTACTAAATCAGCTCTGCAGTGGTATTCTTTCTAGTTATGAAAAGATTTTGGTAATTCATAGAGTTCTGAATCTCCTCTGAACATCCATGTCAATCTTATAGTCATTACAGCATGAAACTGAACTACCACAGTTACAGATAAACCATTCTGTTTTTCTAGATTTTAGATTAATTACATTTTTAATTAATTATAATTTTAATTTATAATTTTCTTAGTTGTGAAAAAAGGTTTTTACCATCCTGATTAACTGTGATTAACACTTTTTTCTTTGCATTGCTATAAACACAGGAAACATATATGGAAACTTGTGATAATAAAAAGAGAGTGGCATGCGTTATAAAGGAATTTACTACAGCAGACAAAACCAGCTGCAATGATTTAGGGCAACATGCATTTATCTGGTGAGACAGATATTCTATTATAATGTCTCCTAGATTTCTGCTCAAATATGAAAATGTAGTCTTCAAATCAACTTTGTTGTGTTTTATACCTTTTTATATTATCTTCTATTTATTTGAAGCCCTGTAACTTGTCTGTAATATTCCACTATATTGAAATTGTTTTTTCTCATAAAGCAAATATTTTAAAAGATATATACCTGAATATGGTGCTTAAGGTTCTATTTCTGTTCCATCTTACATTTAGCTTATAAGTTCCCTTCCCTATACACTGAGAAATTATTCTGTGATACAAATCAAAAATAGTAAGATTTTTCTTAGTTGTTTTGTCAAGCTGAAGATCAACTTCTATATATTTGCTGAAATAAAAACAAGTGCTTTCAAGCATTCCTCGTAAGTGAAATCCTTTTTATTTTGCAAAATGTAGCCCAATATCAATTGCCAAGATTTGTTCATTTGCCATCATACAGTAAATGCTTGTTTACAGATGATTAATTTTATTTTGACATCAACATTACAGTTCCTTTCACAATCTTTATTACTATGTTAGAGAGGTTATGCACATGAATATTTGATTCTTCTAGTATTATTTGCTGTGCAGAATGAATTGCTGCCTTAGTTCAAATCTTAAAATTTAGCTGCTTTTGTGTGTGTGTGTGTTGTTGTTGTTTGTATATTTCCTTTTCCTTTTATTCTGTTCCTTCTCCTGTTGAAATAAGACTAGCCAGTCATGTTGCTTTTTGGCTTTCGCAATCCCATCTCTAAAATGCTAGAAAAAAAAAGGGGGAGCATTAGTTCTTTAGCATTACAAAACAATTTCAAAGAGATGCTCCATCCATGAGAATATCAATTCTGTTAATCTACTTTTATGGTAAATGCCAGACCCTGGAAAAAAGTAAAAGCTACTAATACCAAAAAAAAGCAATGGTTGTGCGGTAAAGCAAACCCACAAGGTAACATAAAATTAACGCTTACAAAGCAGATGCATTAGACCCTGGAGACAACTCTGCAAAGCATCTGCATATTCATTCACTGTAAGCCATATACAGGTTTCTTGGCTTGTTTTTCATGCAGCTTCTAGCAGAATGAAAACTGAATAATTCCGTCGAATTTAGGAGATGTGACATTCTTTTAACCTTCTTATAATCACTTCTTTATTCCATCTTGTTTACTGTGTCACATATATTTGCACTTTGAAGCAAAAGTCAGAGCACAGAGTAATACATCTTAGTTTTTCTCTTTCCCTTGAAAACATCTCTTCCTTTAATTTGTCAAATGAGTTGAAAATGCTTTTTGATTTCTAGAGTCCTTTCACATACACACCTGTAATTTGCAGTGATGGATGTAACATTAGTTATAGAATCTTCCTATGTCTACTGTTTTATTCATCTCCTGGTAAGAAGCTGTTTTTTATGCATAGAAATTGAAATCCCTTTCTATATAGTCATTATCTGAAATTAAGACAAAATTAGTTCAATAGTTTTGGTGATCACACAGAAGACCGGAGTTTGAGGTTACAAGTGAAAAATATGAGGACGTTTGTTTTGGTTGTGCAATGATTCTGTTTAGATGGGAAACTGAGCACTTGTATGTATGGGTAGGTGAAATTAGTTGTCCATGCAGATGGGAAATTATGCAAAGAAAGGATATATAGCACACATATGCAGCTGCAGCAATGGCTGTAGTGAAATCAGTATGTGACTGCTTATGCATGATGTTGAAAATCCAGTATTTTCATGATTTTTATAGCATGAGATAGATATTTTCTAGTACTTTTTTTTTTTTCTAAATTCCGCAAGTGAAAGGAACTAATTAAGATATACTAGCACTCCCACTTCTGTGCACATAACAACAAAAATCGATCACTCCTACATTCTTGAAAACAGGAGATTTGGAAATACAAACTACTACTTCTTCATGCATTTTAATGTCCAGTAGAAATCAGTCAATCTTGTAGCAGAAATTGCCTATGGAGGGCAAGTTGTTGATAGCTAGGATCGGAGATGTCTTCATGTAGTCTTGAAGAGACTTTTTGTACTGACACATCGAAAGATGACTACAAATTGTATATGCAGAGTCAAGTAAATGTATTCCTTTCCAAGGAAAGGATTAAAATGTTTCAGTCAGCTGAAAATCTGAGTAGAAGTATGCTTTCAACGTCTGGTGTTGTATTTCTCTTCCATGAATGCAAATGATCTTGTATTTTCATGTTTATTTTGTGTGATATACAGAAATGCTAATCTTTCATAAGGGTCAAGCTCATTCCATATAAGCAGTACGTTAAAATTCAGTTTGGGTCTTTATAGATGTTTGCGCAGAAAACTGTTATTTTCTATGGTGAGCAATATTGGTGGTGTCCTTCCATTCCCACATACAAAGCTTTCTGATAAGCAGGCAGAGTTGTAAAGAGGTACTTGACTCAAACTCAGCGTTATTTAGTAATCTTCTATTGTAAATCTTGCTTGTAGATTCTTTGAGGATTACTTAATAAAGTATTATCTGCAAAGAGCTAAAGACCTAATTGTTTTACTTAGTCCTTTTTTCATGTCAGAGAGTAGAAGAGGAATAAATAAGCCCCCTTCCTTTCAGTGGCAGCAGATGGTTACTTTGGCTCACTTGCACTGCCGGATTTCATTTTTAGTGGTACAAATTGAAACTGATCACAAGATTTCTAATTCCTTGATGGTAGGTAGTTTGTCTGCAGAACATTTGATACATGTGACAGAGTGGAAAACTTCCTATCATCCTCCACAATCAAGGCCAAGTATTCCAGAATAACAGCTGATGTGAAGAACGTGGACAACACCCTTCATTCGGGCTCCGTTCTGAGAATATCTACTCTAGAGAGCTCTGAATGGCATGCGGCAGGTATGATACCTCACTGAACTTTTACAGAGTAAAACTTCTTGGCCACCTGGGCACACTGCTGGCTCTTGTTCCACTGGCTGTTGACCAGCACCCCCCGGTCCTTTTCTGCTGGGCAACTTTCCAGCCACTCTTCCCCAGGCCTATACCGTGGCTTGGGGTTGTGATGACCCAAGTGCAGGATCCGGCACTTGGCCTTGTTGAATGTCATGAGATTGGACTTGGCCCATCGATCCAGCCTATCCTAATCCATCTGCAAAACCTTCCTACCCTCAAGCAGATTGACAGTCCCACCTAACTTTGTGTCTATGGTGGTTTCACACCAGTAGGTAGCTTAGCTTCACGCCACCGCTCTTTTATTTCACCTCCTCATCAGAACAGGGGGAGAAAATACAATGAAAAAAGATTCATGAGGTAAGGACAGGGAGATCACTCACCAATTACCACCAGAGGCAAAACAGACTCAGCATAAGGAGATTAATGTAATTTATTGCCAACTACTAACAGAATAGAGTAATGCAAACTGAAATCAACTAAAGCCAACTTCCATCTTCCATCCCCTCCTACCTCCTTCCCCAAGTGCTGCGGGGGAATTGGGGCTGGGGTCA
The DNA here is from genome assembly GCA_013399475.1 of Chauna torquata. Taxonomy (NCBI): domain Eukaryota; kingdom Metazoa; phylum Chordata; class Aves; order Anseriformes; family Anhimidae; genus Chauna; species Chauna torquata. Next base: position 62,700 of record VXAL01017237.1, on the reverse strand, counting down.
CTCTGTAATGTGTCGTCTCCGCCGCTCCTTCATGGTCGCTCTCTCTTCCCCTGCCCCAGCGTGGGGTCCCTCCCACAGGATGCCGTCCTTCCCAAACGGGTCCTGCGTGGGCTTCCCACAGGCTGCAGCTCTTCAAGAGCTGCTCCAATATGGGTCCGTACCACGGGGTCCATCCCTCAGGAGCAAACTGCTCCAGCACGGGTCCCCCACGGGTGGCAGCTCCCACCGGATCACCTGCTCCTGCGTGGGCTCCTCTCCACGGGCTGCAGCTCCGGCCCGGAGCCTGCTCCTGCGGGGGCTCTCCATGGGCTGCAGCCTCCTTCAGGCCAGATCCACCT
>VXAL01017237.1:50600-62109 GCA_013399475.1 Chauna torquata | reverse complement strand
AAAATTGGCCCAAGGACTGAGCCCTGGGGGATGCCACTGGTGACCAGCCTCCAGCTGGACTGAGCTCCATTCACTGTGACTCTTTGATCCCAGCCACCCAGCCAGTTCTTCACCCAGTGAAGTGTGCACCTGTTCAAGCCCTGAGCAGCCAGTTTCCCCAGGAGAGTTCTGTGGGAAACAGTGTCAAACACTTTACTAAAATCCAGGTAGACAACAAACACAGCCTTTCCCTCATCTACTGAGGGGGTCACCTTGCCACAGAAGGAGATCAGGTTAGTCAGGCAGGACCTGCCTTTCATAAACTGATGCTGACTGGGTCTAACCACTCAGTAGTCCCATATGTGCCATATGATGGCATTCAGGATGATCTGCCCATAACCTTACCCAGTACCAAGGTCAGACCGATAGTCCTGTGATTCTCCAGATCCTCCTTCCTGCCCTTCTTGTAGATTGGAGTCCCATTTGCTAACCTCCAGTCAACTAGGACCTCCCTGTTTAGCCAGCACTGCTGGTAAATTACTGTGAGTGGCTTGGCGAGCACTTCCACCATTTCCTTCAGTGCCTTTGAATGAATCCCATCCAGCCCCCTTAGTCTTATGAATGCTCAAATGATGTAGTAGGTCACTTACAGTTTCCCGCTGACTGGGAATGAATGATCAAGATATAAGCTGATTCCTGTTAGGCTTTTAGCTTAGCAGTAAGGCTTTGGAAAGCTGTATTTTTCTTTTTTCTATTTATATGATTTGTTTTGTCTAAATGGTATCACAAGCCACAACTTGCATCCAACTATTATTTTTACATTGTTTCCTGAGGTAGCAAGGTTTTTTTTCTGTTCCAAAGTGTAAGAAGAGGGAGAAAATATTCTCAGGGTTTTTTTCCTCAAATCATAACATGTGTTAATATAATACATGTGAATGTGAAAATGTGGAATATTTTTAAATGCTGCTTATAGTAACGTGAAGATATCAAAAGCTGATATGTCTGCCACTATTCATGAAAAATTTTGCCATCCATGGGCAGTTGCAAGCATCTTCCTGCAGATGTTGTCTTATGTTGAGTTATGGACTTTCAGATACTTTAGAGACAATCCTTGTTTTATATTGGTAATACGTAATATATGTAGCCTGATGCCTATTGATTATTCAGAAGAAAACATATTAATAAGTAATATGCATATCGTATGTATTTATATTTGTGTAACAGGTGTATGCTTTGTTCATTTGGATGACACTTTCCAAGATTTTAAGAATATATTGAAAACCTTCCTCTGACTGATGATCCAGAAATCTTCAGAAAGCATGAAAATGCCAATTTAGTGTTTCAGGTTTGTAGGTTTTTCTTAAAAACATTTCTAAACTAATTATGTTAAATGAGTTATACTTTGTAGCTCTAAGGGGAAATTTGATTTAACAATCACAGTTTGTTAAGCAGAAATAACAAGGAGTGGCTGCACTACTCATTAGATTTGTCTTTTTCCACAGAAGTATGGAACAGAGGATTCTTGGATGTTTCCTTCAACCCATTCCGTATCAAATCATATTTTAATGAATTACTTATTATTCCTACCTTATATGTTACATACTAACATACATGTTATCCATGGTTTTGCACAAATCAATCAGTTTTCTTGTGCTAGTGGTTTTATACTTTCTGATTTCGCAAAGAAACACTCCAAACGAATAGTAAGAAGCTGTTCATATCCAAGTTCTCAATCTTAAATTAGTTAAATATTTTTGATTTTTCCTAGGGGGACTCTAGTAATCCTCTAAAAACTGCTTAAGCAGGACATTAATAACAGCTGATAATACGATATGTTTACAAGCACTCAGGATAAGGAAATTTAAGACTTTCAATACAAGCTAAAGGAAGTATAAACTAGTAGGGAAAAAAACACACCAGTTTATGTTTAAGGTTTTGGGGCAGAACTGCAGTGATTTTGTACAGTTCCTGACTGTGCCACAAATTCCCAGGGTAGGCTGGGGTAAGCCATTTGATCTCTTTTTATCTTTGCTTCCTGTCAGTGGAACAGAAATGAAATACTTCTTGTTTATCTTCCCATACCTTGTTTATCTAATTTGAAAGCACTTCGAATTGACTGTTCACAGCCAAGCACATAGGAAACTAATCTTGGATGTTTTCTCTGAGTGCTTTTGAGTACACAATGACGACAACCCAGGAGTTTAGAAATACATATATGTTAATACTCCCGGTATCATTCTTAATAACCTGATCTGCAAATCACATTTTATCACTTAGCTGCCAGTTTCTGCAAGATTTCTATTTCTTTACATTTCTATTCTAAATCCATCAAGCATCAAAACACATATCAGTCCCTTTGAGAAGAAGGTATAAACTTCAGCTTTTAGAAGCAGTTTTCAAACAGAATCAATTTACTTACATCATACCTCTCTGTTAGTGAAAAAAACTTCGATTTGTGTCTATAGCGTAATATTACTTATAAAAACTAGACTTCTATAGCAATAAACTGAAATCCTAGCACAATAAAGAGGGAGGTTGCACCTCCTAGAAAATAAGGAAGATAAAGGACATGATGTTTGATAAACTCTGTTCCTCCAGGCTTGAAACAAGGATTTAATGGCATCCAGTACTATGATAACGAAGTCAAAGTATTAAAATTTTAATTCATTTCCTTATGTTTAAAATCTCATTCAGTAATACACCTAAGGATTTTAATGGCAAAATTAGGAACATACTGAGGAGAATAAACTTCTTTATGTAGGAAACTGTGAATATTGTCCTTAGAATGATCAGCATAAAATATTAATAAACACTTTAATCCAACTTCATACATTTATCTTGAATTTAAGTAGTATTCATGGTCTACAATTCAATGCAAAAGAAGAGATGCTGTGCAGAATTAAAAAATATATTTTATCTTAATTCCTTGGAATGAAATTTTTGCTGTACAGTTATTCTTTTACTGAATAGCTGAGAGCAAGTAAACATTTGGTGCAGAATAGCAGAAGGAAATTTTGAAGAGAGCTATTTAAATAAGACCATCATACATTTAAATAAGACCGTCATATTACTGCATGGGAACATTTCCTATAGAAAAAGAGAGAGAGAGAGAGAGAGGAAGAAAAGAATAGAAAAAGTGATACTTCTGATGTAAAGTGCTCTGAAGGATTCCTCTTTATTTTCTCCCCTCTGTCCAACATAAAGAGATGAATACTTCAGTTACAATAATCTCTGAATTGCAACCACGGTCAACAGCACAAGGATGAAGAAAAGGCAGTGTTGAAATTGTTCAAGTGCTTGTTAGTAACATCTTGTCCAAACTCTCTGGTATGACACTGTCACATATGTTTCTCTGTGCTCCTATTCTATATTACAAAGACTGATTGTTAAAAAGAGCAAAAATTGATTCACTCTTTAAGTAACTCACCTCCAACAAAAGTGTACTTGCGGTGATGCTACTTTTGCATAATGAAATAGTAAATATGCATATAACATACAAAAAGCCAAAGTTTCTAATGCTTATGGCCAATTGCTGTACTTTGAATGTTAAAAGGGGAAAAACACCTGATCATAATCCACGGTTAGTGCATGGAAGTTGTTGCATAAATCATCATTGAGCAATAAATTCGCATTTGTGCTTTTTAATATCTTCAAAAAGGTATTTTGACTGGCAAATGTAAAACATATAAGATTAATCAAAACAAATTTTTTTAATATGAAAAATATTTATCTGCTAAACATTAACAACTGCAACACAGCAAAAACATTTAGGGGTAACAATCCGAATGCTTCAGGAAGTAAGATCTCTGAACAGCAATTGGTGTCCAAAAGGATAATTAAAAGTGTATTACTCGGACAGGTTATGGTGTTGACAGCTCTTTCAAAGTAACCCTCACTGGCCAGTGATGTAGATGGTATCTGGCTAGATGGAACGGACAAAATAGCTGGCTATGATAAACCAGTGTGTCAGCTCCTGCCAACCTGCTGATCTTGGGGACACAGTGGGGAACGTGTAATGAGCAACAGTTCACAACTCAGAAAAGCATCAGGAGAGAATTTCAATGCATGGCAAATTCAATTTGTTAAGCATCTGCTTTGGTGATTTCCTCAGTTTCCTTAATGAGAAAAGCCTCCTTGCATTTGACAAAAGAGTTCTCAAAAGGGAAAATACATGAAAAGTGTGGTTAACTCAGGTTCAACACTTACTCTAGCTGAGTTCTTCCCACGTTCTCCATGCTCCAGAAGCTACTCTTTGAAGGGCCTACCAACTCTATGGGAAGAGAGAAGGGGGAATGTGCCAGAGAGAGCAATAGGCATTTTATGGTGCAACAATAAAAGCCCCAGCGCTACATTCAGACAAACCAGTAAAACAATTCCCACTGAATTCAGTGAGATCGTATACTGCCAAATGCCGCACCTCTTCAGTGCATCAGTTTAAATCAAAGCAGGAAAAGCATTCCACCAGCGCAGTTGTGGCTGCTTGGTAAGCATATAAACTGCTGCAAGATTTATGTATTTCAGGTGATGCGAGTGTTAAAATTTTCTTTTAGCAAATAAATGAAAATAAGAGTTAAATGAATGTGTAATAAAAGCTCTTTGTTGGAAAAGGATATTATTTTCCCTAGTGGAACAAAAGATGTATATTATTGCTATAACACCTCATCATGAACATCTATTTGAGTAAATGATTTTTCTAATCACCTAAGAATTTCAAACCAATTAAAAAATGCTACTTTCTTTTCCCAGGCAGGCACTTCTGTGCAATCAATACACAAACAAGTCAGATACAGTCACTCTCCTACCACCTTTTTCCCATGAACACCTGCCCCTGTTTGCCAGTAGGAATACAATTACTGGCTTCACAATAATTTTGAAGGTGTTTAATTTGTTTCTGTTTTGTGATAGGTTTGAAAGAGTGTAATCTTAATTGAACTATTATTCAATGTTTTCTACTTAAAATATGGTGAAAAGTACAGATTTTAAAACACCTTTAAGAAACTTTACTCCTGGCTGGTTATCTTTCGTTTTGAGTGGAACATTTTTATGCCAGTTCTCTAGTCACTGTGTAACATGCAATCTAAGAGTACCCAAATACTCCATTCCTGAAACTAGGTATGATCCCATGAGATGACACAGCCTGAGAGATCTGTTTTTGTTTGTTTGTTTTTGTTTTTTGTTTGTTTTTGTTTTTAATTATATGTGATATGGCTGCATTAGGCAAGGTATGGCCAGCAGGTCAAGTGAGGTGATCGTCCCCTCTCTTCAGCACTGCTGAAGCCACACCTGGAGCACAAAACCCATTTCTGGGGCCCCCAGTACAAGACACCTACGCATATTGGAAAGAGTCCAGTGCAGGGCCATCAAGACGGTCAAGGGAGTGGAGCACCTCTCCCATGAGGACATGCTGAGAGAGCTGGAACTGGTTTAGCCTGCAGAAGAGGAGCCTCAGGGAGGATCTCACCAGTGTGTACAAATATGTGAAGGGAAGGTGGAAGGAGGACAAAGCCTGGCTCTTTCAGTGGTGCCTAGTGCCAGGACAAAAGGCAATGGCCACCTGTAAAACACAGGACGGCCACATCTCCCACAGTGTCCTATTGGACCCCACACCATGCTTGGTAGAGAGCAGGCGGTGGGTCTCCAAGAGGCGTGCAAGGACAGATGTGTCTCTCTTTAGTGCACTGAACCAGGGCCAGGTCCTGGCCAGCCATGCCCAACAGACACAAGAGACATGAAATCTCTGGATGCCACAGACAGTCCTGGATGGAGAGACTGCCCCGGAGTCCCTTGTGCAGGCCCCAAGAACCCCCCGGGAAGACCAGCAGAGGAGAGGTCTGGCCACTGGCAGTGGAAGTTGAGGAGGCACCAGGCTGATGCTGCTGCCTGTGGAGCCAGGGACATGGGCACTGGTCAGCCTGGGGGCTGTATTTTCATGGGCTGATGAACACCCATGGAGGAATTGGGCAATATTGTGCATCTTCTTTCTCATCCCACACAGGCACTGCCAATAGCAGTAGGAATTGAACACAAAAAGCTGTCAGGAAAAGTGATCATGTCCTGCGGTATCTCCATGGCGGGAGCTGGGTGCAACCTTATTCAGCAAATGGAGACCCAAAGCTTGGAGCTGGAAGCAGCCACATGGTTTTATTGCCCTGCAGGTAGGATAAAATCCTCAAGAGTAAGCCAAGTGTTGCATTTGAGCTCGCATGGGAGGAACCAGGGGAGCCCAGAGGGCTGGCCAGCAGTGCTGGATTATGGGGAGAGCTTATAGGACTTTGTCCTGCAACATCAAAGGGAAGCATGAAGTTTTATCAAATAAACCCTCTTGCTCTATGTCCCTGGGGATATGTGCCATGGCCAGAGTGACCTGATGGTGCCTTGTCACAGGAAGACATGGCCAAGGCCTTGGTGACTGGTGTGAAACACTGATGCCAAGCACACAAGATGTTGGGGATGGAGTGGTCAGTGGCACTGCAGAAACCCCTAGATGTGTGTGCTGGGGCCTGAGTGCTGCTGGCACATGTGCCGCAGGTGGGGACACCCTGTTGTGATGTCTGGGAGCAATAGATGGTGACATCCCTACATGATGGATGGTGACATCCCCAAGCAATAGAAGGTGGTGTCCCCAGGCAAGGGATTGTTAGCATGTGGCCCTCACTGCTTACATCTGGGCACAGAGTATCACCCAGCTGGCTCATGCCTCCACTCCAGCTGAGCATTTACGTGAGGCCTGGAGTGAGGACTAAGGATTGCCTTGGTGCTGGTGCTGTACTCTGGGAACTGCTAACTGCAGATGTTTGTGCCCCTCCCCAGGGCCATCACAACTTTTTTCCTGGCCATGCTTGGATCAGACATCCAGGCCACCCAGGAGGCATGCTTGCAGCAGCAGAGGTCAGCACTGCAAGGACACCTCACACTGGGTAGCTTGGAGGGCTTCCTTCTTGAGGGACCCCTCCCCAAGCCAGCGAATGACCTCGGTTTCTCTCCTCCTTTTCTAGCATGACACGCGCTGCTGCAGTGTCGGTGATGGTGAGCAGCTGGTCACCCCCAGCTCTCCCTAGCCCACTGCAGCACGTGCAGAGCATGGCCACGGCAGTGGACAATCACTGCCCCCTATGCCTTGACACCTGGGGCAATGCCGTGCCTCCACCAGTTCTGTTTCACCTGCAGCCAGCAGTGGGCAGACAGCGAGCCCAAGTGTCGTCTCTGAAAAAGGAGGCTGAGCTCCATTGTGCACTCGGTGCAGATGGATGACGAATTTCAAGAGCTCGTCATCAGACCATCTACAGCAGCATCGGTATCTGAATATTTGGGATATCCCTTACTTTTAATATGGCTTTGAAATATATGTAAAGCAAAATGGGAAGTGGAAGGTATTTTCATATATTTTTCTGCCATTATGCACAATGTTCTGCTACAGATAGCAATTTGAACTTATTATCTTAACAAAATTCAGTGTCCAACAAATACCAAGAGTGCTTTCTCCATAGCAAGTGCAGCAAGTTTTCAGTCTACTGCTTGTGTAACACATAGATGTTTTCACTTGTACTTTGCAATGACTCACTGAATGTTCCAAATTAATTTTATTAACGCAAGCTTTTAATGAGTCCATAAGTTATTGTTGCAAATACAAGATGAATGTTTGCATACAAAACTGTAAATTAGTTCTGACACATTTTTTGGAGGACTGGGTAGTTGAACCATTAGTTTAGATGAGATGATCTGTGGAAAGCAAAGGTTCTAAAGACAATTCAAAATAAAGGTAGTATGCAGTTTGATACTGAGGTGTGAAAGTAGATCCCTGGCTGGAAGCTCCCTGTTTGAAGTCACACTTCTGACACCCTTGACACCTTTTCACTACGCTGCTTGCAAACAACAAAACCAGCAAGATTTCTTTACATGCATGAAATCAGTAGGAATCACAGAGAGGATGTCATTACTCTTTCTTAGAATTGAAAAGTACAAGAATAAACTGAAAGATATTGTGAGCTTAGGTGTTTCTCACTGTTCAAGTCATTCATTAATCTTTACTTCAGTCATTAAGAAAAAAAGTAAGTTGACACGTAGCATTTTTAGTGAAGCAAGGTCTAGTTCTTCCTAGAATACAGACAGCACAGTCTCCCTCGTCTGTCTATCTTTAGCTGGAATTTACATTCTCCACAAGTACTGGATCAGCCAAAAACACATCAAAAACACTACATACACTCTGTGCATGTAGTGGGTCTCTTCCACACAAAGCTTTTGGGTGAGGTGCAGCATGGAGGATTAACCACTGTAGACTGCACTTTTTGTTTGAGTGTCAGCGAAGACAGCACTGAAAGCTGGGGCATGCATTTGGCAAGAGAGCCAGAGGTGAAGAAGATAGGTCTAGGTTCAGCTCCTGTTTTGCCCAGCAGTCAGAGAAGACCCTGTTCAGAAAGCTGAACAGCTTGAAATTACCTTGCTTGTTCAACTGAGATTTTTGCTTTTGTGCTCAATGGGAACATAAGCCAGTGTCAGGTGACATTTTTGTGAGCCTCAAAGCCACCCTGGTGACATGTACTAGACTTGCCAGACTCCAGATCTGCCTTTCAGGCCTGCAGTGACTATATGCAATCTGGAGTCTGAACTTTGTCCATGCTCCCTTTTCTCTGGGGCAATATATTGCAAGAGAACCCACACATGGTCATCTTTCCTTCAGCATCAGTTACTTCAGCTTGGAAAGGTATTGTTTGGACCTAAAACATCTTGGTTGTCTGCCTGATTTTTGACCATCCAGTATATATTGGTTTTTGCAAATTTCTTAGCTTACTGTTCTCTAGTAATGTCTATCACAGTATTAGCTCTGGGTCCATCCACCAGGAGGGGTCCATTGCTACTTGAACGTCACCACAGGTCATTGCGATAGAGGTTTTTTGAGTTACTTTCTCCATGCTAGGTACAAACAGAGTAGTGCACAAGCCAGCACCAAATCCTACACTGCAGACAGAGAGGAAGAAATACACTCTATTTCTGTGTATGTTGTGGGGACAGTTTCCTGCCTAGCTGAATCAAAATTAGGGCCACAAGTGGTCTTTGTTAGACTCATTCCTGAGACTGTTCCATAAACTCAGAGAAGGTTTAGGGAGGATGACTAAAGGCTAAACCAGATTTAATCACAGCTCATCATTTTTAGAGGGACGTAATTTCTTAATGGAGTCTCCTGTCAGGAAACATTCACCTTTACTCCTTAAAAGGTTTCCAGATACATCATGATACTGATGTTGAGCCTGGTTACGAAAAAACTCTGGTATCAGCCAAGGGAGCTTGTCACCCCCTTGATGAGGGCAAAGTGAACCACTTTGTGAGCAAAGTGAACCACTCAATCCAGCATTTACTGCTAAATGTTCAGTAGATATGCCCTGTCCTTAAGATGCCCACTGTGCAGCAGATTAGGACTCCCATGCTGGGTACCTGCCATAATCTTAGTTCTGAGCTCAGAATAATACAGAGCTCTGAGTGAGATTTTCTCCTGATGTGAGGAAAACGTTAGGAGCATGCCGGGGAGTTGCTACCTGTAAAGGAGCTAGTTTATTGCACTCCTGAAAAGTTGAAATAAGTTTTTTGCCCTCTGCCCATTTAAACTGGTGAATAATATCACAAGACGCTGCATGTGATGAACACTGAACCCCAAACAGTCGGCTCTGCCTCTAGCCAAAACCCCATTTTCACTTTTTACATTTATCTGTTCAGGAATTCCGTTAGATGGACTTCAGCCGTGCTATCTGGAAAAAACTACCTCATATGAGGAGAACCACATGGTCTGTCTGAGAGCAAAACACTTATCATCTTGCCAAGAACACTTTACTAATATGTGGTAGAAAATATATGGTCACTGAGTTACAGCAGCCTGGAACTAGTTTGTGATTGTCAGTCAATGAGATAAAAGCCAGGCTTTTTTGATGTGTTCCTGGAAAGGAAGGTCATGTCCAATGTTAATAACAAAAGTAAAGACAAAAGTCACTCTATATTATTTCTGCATTAAAGCCTGCCTAAAATGACAAATAAGGTTGTTGCTTTCTAGTAGTCCACAGTGCCCACAGCTTCCATCTCATAGCAGCCCTGGAAGAAATACATGGACAGAGAAATCACTGTTTTTTTGTCTCGTACCGGTTTTGAAAGTGAGTCCTCATGTCCAGACACTGACATACATCCCTTAGAATTGTGCAACAGGCAGTTCTCCTTACAAACAGGTCTTATGCTCTCTCATGAACTCTGCCAAACTCACAGGAATCTTCAGCGCTATGCAGATGCTTATCATCAGCCAATAGTTTTCAAAAGCTCAGATTTTCACTTGGCAATCTTTGTTGCCCATGGTGTGAATCCGGCTGTTTCTTGCTATGTCAAATCATCCTCCCACAAATACCCAAATACCAAAAGTTGAGACTGTTTTTTATACAAAAAAGCATGTTATTCTTACTCTGCAGAGGCAACCATTACAAAAATACAGCTTTAAATAAGGACTATGTGGTTCACTTCTTATTCTGTAACATTTTTATATTTTGTCTTAAGGGCTCTTTGGAAACACTCAAAAAAGCTGTTGCTAGTTTTGTGGTGATGACAGAAGAGATGGAAAAATTTACAGTAGTTTTATTAAAACAAACAAATAAACAAACAAACAAAAACAGATTCCTTCTCTGTGGGCCAATGCAGAATATCCTTCTCTGAAGTCTTTAGGAAGCTGGGTACAAGATCTTGTTCTCAGGACAGCAGTAGATGCAAATATCTCACTTTACACAGTTAAGGATTTGGGAATTTCATGCTGAGCTTGATCTCTTTCAGCTTTAAATGTGGGAGCTGCTCGGAGATAATGAGAGAAGAGGCTGACCCAAATTTGCTCTAAAGTCTTTTCTCCAAAGGTCATTTGGAATTAAAATGCAAAATTCACACAGCACAGCTTCCAAGAAGCCTGCTGTTTGTCGTTACTATTACATTAGTCGAGTCTGTTTCTGGACAGTTGGTTTCAGTCTGCTGCTAGTCTTCAAGGCATTCAAAGATTCAGAGCAGTGGGAAGATTGTGCTGCAGAATGCCCCTTGTGGTACAGTTGAAATAATGTATCCAGCACCTCCACAGCTTGAGCCTTCCCAGTTATTCCACTGCACCAATCCCTGAGATCAGATCATTCCCTTGATCTGTCTGATCTCATATGAAAGATGTATCTTAAAGTATTTGAGTCTAGTAGATTTAATTTTGTACTAGAGATTATCAAGCAGTGGTAAAATATGTGATGTCAGTGATGCATTTGGGAAACGGTAAATTCTCTGTTATTGGAATTTTAAGATTAGGGGTTGTATTGGGTTTACGTGGTAAAGGTTTGGTAGCAGGGGGGCCACAGGGGTGGCTTCTGTGAGAAGATTCCTGAAGCTGCCCCATGTCAGACAAGAGCCAGCTCCATCCAGCTCCAAAAGGGACCCACCGCAGGCCAGGGCTGAGCCATGAGCGACGGTGGTTGTGCCTCTGGGAGAGCAGAGTTAAGAAAGGGAAAAAACTGCTCCACAACAGCAGCTGGGAGAG
>VXAL01017237.1:11107-50261 GCA_013399475.1 Chauna torquata | reverse complement strand
AAGGTGTTTTTAGTTTGCTTTTAGTTTCTCACTGCTCCAGTCTGCTAGTGATAGCAATAAATTGTATTAATCTCCCTATGCTGAGTCTGTTTTGCTCGTGACGATAATTGGTGAGCAACCTTCTTGTCCTTACCTCAGCCCTTGAGCCCTTGTCCATCGTATTTTCTCCCCCTCTTCCTTTAAGGAGGGGGAGTGCAAGAGCAGTGTGGTGCAGTTTGGCTGCTCAGCTGGGTAAAACCACCACAGGTGTGCTGGAAGCAGTTGATATAGCTGCTGCTGTCCCCATAATGGACAGGAGAAAAGTTGTGTGAATGTCTTGCATGGTTCAATACATTTGGTAAGGAGTCAGAGCTGGAGATCTGAAGACCATCTCAAATGGTGGTAGAAAGCAGTTGTGAAGGAGTCTAGCTTTAAGAGCTGCAGTATCAAATATAAACCCAAGAGACATTTATACTCTCATGCAAAACCTGTGCAAAAGCACAGTAGACCCCTACCAGCCTCCAGCTTGTTCAGCATGAAAGGTAGCCTGCTTTCTCAGCATATACATTTTTACTAAATTGAAAATGTGAGCTTTGTGTGTTTTGTGTCCTTTGTCTTTTATTCTGCATGCCATCAAGAGGAAAAATGACTAAGAAACCCTTGTTTTGCTTATAATTCCAAACTGCATGCATAATTCTGGGAAGGGGAGGTCTTCCTGCCAAATTATCTTTGCTTGACCCAACCTCTTAATGCAGGCATACTCTCACTGAGTGTTTTACAGAGATTCAAAATGTTCTTCCAAATTCCACCAACAGGAGACTGACAAAAGGGATCTTAATTGGGTTAACCTCTATTTCTATGGTGATTTCAAAATATTTGACACTCTTATAGTATAAAACTCCAGATTTGTCCTGTTTTTCAATAACATTTTCTGATTTATACAACCCCCTTCTCCTGGGCATGTGGTAATTTGGTATAAGAAAATGTTTTTAGGTTAAAATCCTCTACTTCTTTATTAGTATCACTACTAAAAAGTTAATCTTTATCCTAAAGAACTATATGGTTTTACTGTAGTAAATAAATACTTGATATTCACTGACGTTATACAGCCATACTTCTCATGGTGGCAAAGTATCACAGAATCACACAGAACCACAGAATGACAGAATGGGCAGGGTTGGAAGGGACCTGTGAACATCATCTAGTCCAACCCCCCTGCCCAGCAGGATCACCTAGGGCACGTTGCGCAGGATGGCTCCAGTAGTTCGATGTCCATCTTGTACTGGGGAGCCCAGAACTGGACACAATACTCCAGGTGTGGCCTCACCAGGGGAATAGAAGGCGAGGATCACTACTAATGTTCTAAGAAGATTGAAAAACACATTGTCTCAGGTGTATCTAGGTATTTGAGTCAAGATAGTTAAGACACTTTAGAAAACCCGGTAACCCATGAGTCAAAGTGAAAATTATATGTTAATGGTATCTATTGTTCTTCATACTTTATGAATAAATCAAGGCAGATTCTCGTCTTCTTATGCTGAATACCACCTTACCAAAAACTTACCATGAATTCTGAGAAAAAAGGCTCCCTTTAGCAAAAGAAAGTGCACAAGGACCTGTACTTTCCTGTTACTGTGCTACCTGGGGAGGGTAAGATGGTCATCACTCTTTATGTAACATTTGTGTAACTGCCTGGACTTCACAAGGAATGTTATGGGCTAGTTCCTTGTTGCCGTTTACCCTTTGTAGTCATTTTGGGAATTTTTCCTTCTCTTAGAATTATGTAATACTTTGACAGATACTCTGTGACGTATCTAGCAACATCATGAAGGTCTATGAATCAGTATATACAGAGGACGCATCAACCTTTCCAAGTGTACCGTGGTTCTCAGAAAAATCTTAAATGCATTGGCACTTTATTCTGCATTGCTCTGTATGTACAGTAACTATTTTCTGTGCCATTTTAAACTAGGTCATTCTACAAATTCTGCGCTGATGGTGCTATTACTTTCAAAAAGGCTAAGTGACTACTAGATATCAAAAGGATCTGCTTTACTTTGTCATCTGAATAAGTAAGCAGAAAGCAGTTTCAATCCGTATAAGGATTTGTAAACTGCATACACCTAAAAAAAATGGAGTTTTAGGACATTTCTGTAAAAGACAGTCCATCCTGGCTATATAACAGTATTGGATACTAATCTGTAAATTGAAGTTTTTATTTGCGCTGAACTTTATAAAATAGAAGTGATTGAAATTAATTTTCCATTGCTGTTTTCAGACAGTTTCTGTCCTCTTTCTGATCCTAGCGTATACACATCCTGTTAAAAATACTCTTATACAACAAATCTATGTTTCATGTAAAGAAACATGCTTTGCATTAGAACACTAAGCTATTCTGACTGTGTGCTTTAACATTAGCTTTCATCTTTTTATCCTGTCACTGGAGATTACTTTCAAAAATGGAGATTTTCAAGCAAAAATATTAGTGGTCCTTGAGCAAGTGTTCTAAAGGTCATTTAGCATCCTGCATCATCAGCTGCAGAAGTAAATGAATATTTAGACTTTTATTTATCTGCTGTCCCTGTAACAAAAGCAATCATTTATAGTGAGCACTTCATCTGCAGTCCAGGAGCAGAGCCTGATATGACCAACCCAAAGCCCCAGACCAGTACTGCAGTTCAGTTAAGATATTCTGTTAGGCAAACCGCTCTTGGATTGCATTCTGCAAGGCCAATCTCATAGGTAGAAACAGCAAAGTGGGCAAGAGAAAGAAGCAGAGAGATCATGGGAGTTTTGTTCTGCTGGTCCAGGAAGAGCTACTTAGAGCACTGGAGCTCCTGTGGAGGAGAACAAGATCTCAGAAATATGGATTATATTTTCAGTAGAGGCTTTTACCGTGAGACATTGTTACCCCTCTGAGCTGCACCCAGAACTGAAGAAACTGCAAGAAGTACAATGCACAAAAGCTATGTTAAATACTGAACAGGCCGCTGTAGCCAGGACTGCCAGGATGGTTTTTTGAACATAACTCCAAGTGGTGTGATAGCTCCATTGGTGTGATGATCTAATTTTAAAGCTACACTGGTAGCACTCGTAACAGTGAGGTCTGTACCTAAAGGGAGCCATCACCCCCCTAATGAAGAGCAGTAGAGGAAAAGCTCAAGCACCTTCAGTCTGTAGAGCTACCAGCTTCACCATCACCTTTTAAATGGAAATACTTTCCCTTGAATAATAGCTCCATGATTTACCTCTTTCTCTCCAATACTGATGGTGGGAAGGATCATAGAATCATCACAGAATCATAGGCTGGTTTGGTTTGGAAGGGACCTAAAAGATCACCTAGTTCCAACCCACCTGCCATGGGCAGAGACACCTCCCACTAGACCAGGTTGCCCAAAGCCCCATCCAGCCTGGCCTTGAACACTTCCAGTGATGGGGCATCCACAGTTTCTCTGGGCAACCTGTTCCAGTGCCTCACCACCCTTTGAGCAAAGAATTTCTTACATATATCTAACGTGAATTTGCGCTCTTTCAGTTTAAACCATTACCGCTTGTCCTATTACTACATTCCCTTGTAAAAAGTTCCTCTCCAGCTTTCTTGTAGGCCCCCTTTAGGTACTGAAAGGCCACAGTGAGGTCTCCCCAGAGCCTTCTCTTCTCCAGGCTGAACAACCCCAGGTCTCTCAGCCTGTCTTCATAGGAGAGGTGCTCCAGCCCTCTGATAATCCTCGTGGCCCTCTTCTGGACTCACTCCAACAGGTCCATGTCTTTCTTGGTGAGGGCCCCAGGCCTGGATGCAGTGCTCCAAGTGGGGCCTCACAAGGGCAGAGCAGAGGGGCAGAATCACCTCCCTGGACCTGCTGGCTATGCCTCTGTTGATGCAGCCCAGATGGCTTTCTGGGCTGCAAGCACACACTGCAGGCTCATGTCAAGCTTTTAATCCACCAACATCCCCAAGTCCTTCTTCTCAGGGCTGCTCTCAATCCATTCTCCGCCCAGCCTGTGTTTGTGCTTGCCCTGAATCCATCAAGCAGGTATGGGAAATGTTAATTTTGGTATACTAACACTTGGAAGAAAAGGAAGGTGAAAGTCAGCCAGACAAAACAATAAGTTGATGTTTTCTGTCAGTGAACATTCAGAAAAGTAGTATTACCCCGAAGAAAGAAGGTGCCTACATCAGATTACATCCTTTTGCAGGTCTGTGGTGATCAGTGGGCAAAAAGAAATCACACCAAGAGAAGTGCCATTGCCACTCACAGTAGTGAATGGAACAAAGCTATAAAGAGTACCAATATCTTCCAGGAAAGTGTCATAATATGATTACTTTTTATTAATTGATACTAAACTTTGCTGCATGAAAATTTAGCAGAACAAAAATAGTGTTTTACACAATCCTTTTAACAAAGTTATATTGACCAAGCTTGAAAGTGGACCGTACTAACAGAATTTGCAAAAGATACGACTTAAGGGTAGTGTAGACTATGGGTAATAAATATGGAATCTGACCCCAATGAAATCAGTGGCAAATTTTCTACAGATTATGCGGAGCCAAGATTTTTGCCCTAATTACACAGAATTTATCACTGTAGGACAGCAATTGTGACCCAAGAAATCAGAGATATTTCAGATTAAGTAAAGATGACAGCAACAGTTAAGTGGCAGGAGCACTGTGGGCATGCCGTTAATGATGTAAACAATTGTCAGCGTGGAGAATGAATTTTCTTTCCATCCTCAACAGCCAACATTTCTTACATTAGAAACCAACTAACAAAAAAATAATATTCCAGCAAAAATAAAATAAAATAAAATAGAATAAAATAAAGATCTGTGAACATATTTACTGAGAAAACATCCCAGACACAGCACTGATAAGAGCAAACATGATGGTTTATTTTCTTATATGCAATATACAGGATCATAAAATTGCAGAGAGATGTCTGTCAAATCTGAGATGTAAATGTCACAGTCACACTAACAAAAATGATAAAACATGAAGATACTGAAAACAACAAATTTCTACAAAGCTTATAGTCATGAATGTATCATTTAAATTATTAACAAGATTTAAAAGTTCACAAATACATAGTACCACATTGACACTGGTGTTAAGTTGCAATAAATACATCGTGAATTTGAATTCTTGTCTATTATTTGTAACAGACGATGACATAATTACCTGTGGAAGTAGTCTAGGGAGTAAGTAACAGAGCTCAATATGTATACTATTCAGTAACAACAATTACAAACACCAGCAGTAATTATCTTCTAATTTTATCCCCTTCTGTGTATGTTAGCACATAAAAGTACACTTCTCTCTTTTGAGTTAAATTATCTAGCAAAATTAGTGGCAATATTCACTTTTAAGTTACCTTTCTGCTCATTTTGTTCATCTTTGAAATCCTTACGCAAAATCCTTTGAAACAGCTTCTATAAAATTTGGAGCAGACATGAGTATTGTAAATGTGCAAATGATGGCAAAAAGGGTAAATGCAACCAGGCATAATCTGTCTATGACAGCAGCTGCAAACTTCCATTCACTGCAAATCTCTTCACCCTCATCTTGCTTCCTGAAGCGCATTGCTATGAACTGAACTTCCTCCAGGATCTTCACAATCACTGGGATAGTATCTATTAAAGCTTTCTTTTGAACAAGCTCATTATCTTCTGGCAAGGGGCAAGTAATCTTTCCACTCTTGCTACCCAGGTCATTGTTCTGGGGGCGGCACGGATTTTCCATTGCATGGTAGCTATAGATCATGTTGCTGTTGCTGGACTGGTGCCCAGGTAGGACATTCATCTCCATGCTTTTCATGCTTGGATGGTGCTTGGGACAAATATATTTGCAAGAGAGGGGCTTTATATTTTCCCCAGGTTTTTTCATACGTAAAAACCAAGCACACCAATTTAGCAGAATGACACGGACCTGAAAGAAAGTGATTGTAATATCAATAACGGGAACTTTTGTGCATTGTAACGGTTTTTGAAACATTCAGTGATTATTATAGTCATTCTGTATGTTCTGCTAGAATGACTGCCTGCTGTTTTCTCCTGCTATCTGCTTTTAAATGTGGTGTTTTGGGGTCTGGCTTCTTCCCAAAAAAGACCTTCTTAGATATATCTTGAACATACTGTTGTTCAATGTCCACCTAGTGTAAAAAGTAAAAAAGGTGTCAAATCTTACCTTACTAGACAATTCTTGAAGTCTTATATTTTACAAACAATCCTGCATCTCTGTAATTGAGCACAGTGCACAAAGTTGGCTGCGTTGCTTTACAACCATTTCTCAGATAGCATGGAAAGAGACAGACTTAAAGATATGAGGAGCAAAGGTTCAGATTCTACTAAAAAATTACACAACAGATTAATAGCTATTTTTAGCGCTTTCCTCACCCCTATTGTTTAAATCTAAATAAACAACCTTGTTTTTTTTTTTTTCACTTGAGAAATCTTAATACTCCTGTGAAGAGTTCAGCCACATAATACAGAAGGCCTTTTTCTAAAGAATAACAGTTAATCAGTTAAATTGGGCAGTTAAAAATCTGAATGCTATTGTCAACTGCCATTGTTTCCCCATGGTCTCGTGTTCTACTGCTTGGAACATTGTGATAGTGCTCTAACCTGCACATGGCAGACAGTGGAGTGTACATTTCTTGTCAAGGTCATCAAATGAGCCAACTGCAGAGAGTGCATCCAGTATTTTTTCCTTGTGATTTGGTCTTCATATGTCCTGTCTGAAACCTGAGCCTACTATAATTACTGTGGTTAATATCACTTGCTGTGAAAAGCTGCAAATTAAATCAGTAAATCTAGTAAAGTCCTTCAAGCAGTATGTATACAAAACATATTTGCAAGGTGCTCAGGAAGACAGAAGGCCTCTTTAATGATTTTGTCATTCTGGCTGCAAGGCAAATAATCTGCTGTTCAGGAAAGAACAGAAGCAACGTCTGGTTTCAGGAAGACCACGACTCCCTCTGTGGTTCTGTTGTAGTCACTTCAGCCACACAGAACTCAGCACCACCCTGTGCCTCTGTGGTTGTTTTAGAAACAGGTTGAGTTGTTTCCTGTGTTTGCACATTGCAGATATAGGGATGGGGAAATTACAGCACGCGCTTTGAGTTGCTGCTGTAATGACAAGCATAATTTCAGACAGGAGAAGGCATTAATTACCACAGGTGGGAATAATACTAATAAAACCCCAATGCAATGGCAAGTGGAAGACGGTTACACAACTTTGAAATCCTACAGTAAGAGTTCCTGCTTGCAGTCTTGTGCCATTTTCTGTGAGCATTTCTGCTTCTCTCCTACTAATGAATCATTTATTCCTCATCCTGAAAGACCATTTCCTGAGTTTCAAATTATTCTGCTTTTCCTGAGGGCTTTAAACGTTTCATTATGTCCTCCATGGTCACCGCAGACAAACAGAAAACTGTAACATAGCAGCTTAAAAAAAATCCATCCTGGATTTAATTGAACTTAATTGCACTGTCCTCTGACAGCTTTGAACACAAAATGAAACATCGTTGAACAAAGTAAGGTCGTAATTGCTAACAATATTTTAACAGTGGCAAGGGTGAGAAATAGAAATTCATTCTCCAGTACTGTGAAATTGCAAAATACTGGGCCAGGCAAAATTTCCTATTAGAGAATGTTAATATGTCCCTTAGCTCGGGAAGGAGATGTAAGCTGAAAAAGTGTTATTCTACAGGAATGTTACTTTTCCTTTCAAGATAAAGTGTTTACTCCTTAGAGGAGTTAGATATATAAATATAACCAATCCCATTTCCAATAGAAAAAATAAATACACGCACGAAAACAACACAGCTTTTAATTTGTTTGAACTTCCAAATGCCATATTTCCTTGAAAACACAAACACTCAGGCATCAATCTGTTCTTGTCATACCAATTAATTCAAGAGTTCAAGAGACAGTTGCAGCACAGGGAGTGTCAGAAAACAGCCTGGGTATGATGGTATGAATCTACATTCTCATCTGCACCACCATTTCTGGGTTTCTGTGATGGAAGGGCACAGGTGTGGTCACCTTCAAAGGTAAACAGCCTATCGCTGTTGTGACCCTCTCCATCAAGGTCGTCACCTAATCACAGCACATTTCAGCCTTAGCTGTACTCTCAGCTCTCCTCACAGCCAGCTGCCTGGCCTAGCCCAGAGGTGTGATCTCCAACTACACCTCTCGTGATGAGTTCTGTCAGCACCTGTGCAAATCTATGCCTGCTAGTTCAAAGGCATCGGTTAGTCCAGGTATAAATATATCCAGAGAAAAGCCTGAAATTCAACGAACCTGATTTAAGTGCAGCAAGCAGCCAGAGAGCTCTTAACTGTTCCCACAAACCCCTTTCTGCTCTCTGTGCTTGGTCTTCCTACATCTCTCACCTATCCCATAGTTTTGTTTGTCAGTAGAGGTATGTTGATAGAGCTGTAACTCACACCTGATATTACCCACTCCCAAAGTTTTAGTTAGATGGACTCTCTTCAGTGCTCTGCTCCACAGTAGCTCAGCAGACATTTTAAAAAGTGCCAAGTAGCTGTCAGCTCCCATTTCTGAACTGAGTAATGAACAAATACCGTGACTGAATGCCTTGGATTTAAGCTCCTCTCTTGGAAAGAGATTGGCTTTAGTAAATCATCAAAGATTAATAGAAAGGAAGGCATAATTCTCATCTGTGGAGTAAGGAAAGAAGTGAGAACGTGCAGAGGGGTTGGATACTAAGACTCATATCTCCTCCCTCCTCTGGTTCGAAGGTCAAACTCCGAGCCCTTGAGAGAGAGGCAGGGAAAAGAAGATGCTCAATTGTGAAAAGTTTAGAAAGCAGGTGTTTCAGCAATGCAGTCAGTTATACACTCTAGGTTTGGCGCTGCTCCCACACAAACCCAGTGCCTTCCCCTGGACCTACCCCAGCAGCCAATTGCATAGGAGCATGGGGTGAAAATAGTTGTGTAACAATATCCAGTCAAGGGCTAGAGCTCTGCAACAAACTGATGTCTGGCTTTGCGAGGATGAGGAGGGTGTAGGGAGTAAGTGGCTAGCAGGGGAATCTGCTGAGACTGGAATTGCAGAGAAAAAAAATCAGGGTTTCCTACTGTCTGCAGGTAGCTATTTTAGACTCCTGGTTTTTATTGAGCACAAGTCTGTAAGGATGTCTCCGAAAGAAACATGTAAAATGCCCTGAAATAGGCAGACAGGAAAAAAATCAAAATGGAGAATATGTCATGAATTCTAATGCCTGAGTCTTGGCCATGTATTGTAGAGGACTGATGCCTGCTTTTGTGGTGTCAGCCTCTTCCCTACATACTGGGCATTCACCCTTTTTCTCTTGAGATTCCACTGCTGTGTCAGCTTGCCTGGTCTGCAGATTTCACAGTCTATCATCTGCTCTTCCCAGTAGTCCTTTCAAGAGTCTTTGCTTCATAATTGTGTTTTTTTAATGCATGCCAGTCCAGCAGTCAGGGCACTGAACCAGGTTCCTCTGGAGTGAGAATTCATTGCATTCAGTGTTTCCAGCCAAGAGACAGGGGATCTCTGGCAAGAACCCAGAGTACTCATCCAGGTCTTTTTTATCTATATTTTGTATCTTTTCATTCTTTGTTTCTGATGTTGTCAGGCACAGACCAGACTGTAATCACAAAACTTAACAGCAGGTCTCTAGTGGGCAAATGAGTCCCACACAACACGCTTCAAGACGTAAGTATAGAGCCACCCACTCCCTTTCCTCTCACACCCCAATCCCTATTTCACCATGCAGGTTTCATGTGTCTGGTTAAGCCTAATGCCAAAACTGACCAAGTTACAGAAGTTCCAGTTGTGTTAACACAGGATGTTGCTTTGGGGCTTTGCAACACTGTTCTCTTAGGCTTGTGCACTCTCCTGAGAAACTCCTAAAAGAGTCCTGAATCATAATTTCCTCCAAAATCTGAGCATCATATGACAGTTTTGCCAGCAAAATAACTGAGGTGGCCTGAGAGGATCTCCTGCTGTACTATAATACAGAGCAAGAGCTGACTTGCAGGGCCTGCAAGCATAGTCAATGTGAGCCATTGTGTAAAGGCTCCTCAAAAAGCGAGAGGAATAATAAAATTGCTTATGGGGGCTGTTATGCTGCTACATACTCTGTCCATGTAGATATCTGAAGCATGTTTACTCAGATATGTGCCCTCAAGTCTTGCTTGCATGGAGGTTCATCCACAATTCACATGGTCTTGTGTCTTGAAAATGAGATGATTTTAAATGGTATATCACTTTAAGAAATAAATATTAGTAGGCGTAACAGCTATTGGACTTCCTTTTTTTTTTAATTTGCACTGATGCTGCAGTTTATTTTTAGAGAAGCTAAATTAGAAAGCATTTCTGTTCTCAGGCTGACATTGGTAATCATGTGACATTTAACATCATGTCAGGATAATTGTCTAGCATGACAAATGTGGTGAATGAGATACTAGAGGATACTGTAGAAGCAGACATTTGTGAAGCAAGGGTAGGCAGATGACTATCTGTATCTGCTTATACTTTCATTACTTTTCTTTTTATAACAGCAAAGCATGCTCTTCTTATTCTAAAACCTATTCTTAGGGAAAGACGAGAGAAAAAAAACATACTTTTGTTTTAACTTGAAAATCTAAAGTAAACACATTTCCTGTGAAAGGCATCTGGGACTGGTGCCAGACCTCACTGGGACAACAGAGTCTTCTGCTGTAGAGAAAAGAGGGTCCACATGCTAATTGCACGGAGAAGTGATCAGATGAAAGCAGGCAAAACTGATTTTCCACCCAGACCTGTGGATGTATCTCCAGCAAAGGGCAGACTTCTGAGCCTGTGATGTCCAGGAATCTCCTCAATACAATCAGACTGAACCCAGATTGCCTTTCTGTTTCTGCTGATGGTGCAGTAGGAGCAAGATCCAAGCCGTGAGAAATATAACTGGACTCAGTATTCAGTACTGAGGCATTGGCATTCCTGGTTCTCCAGCAACTCTGGGAGCCAGCTCATAACTGGGACAGTTGCAAGACAGGATAAGCAAATTGGCATCACTTCCTGCCTTTGTTCTGGGGGATTACAGCTTTGCTACTAAATGCAGTGAGAATCTCTGTAAGGGAGCAAAGCAGACAAACTGCCCAGCAAAGACTAGTAAATGTTTGGTTAGCACTTTGTAATGTCATATCCTATCAGTGTCTGCTGGATAAGAAATCAAAGGTGTTGCCCACAGGGTTAGCACTTGCAAAACACGCTGAGAAAGATTACTCTGCCATGTCTCAGCCTACCCGTTTAAAGTTTAAATAGAAAATCCAAATAACAGACGCTGTTCTAATGGAAACCCAAATTTAGTATGTTTGTTCTTTCCCTCCAATAGCATACATAACAGTATAAAACAGCGTCCATAGCTGACACTTCAGATTAATGGAGAACAACTTCTGCCCCTGATCAGTTTGCCATAACATTTAAATTTTTTCGTCAGTATGGTGTTGAATATTTACCACCAAAGCTACTTACCCATCTGGGCATCTTTCCGGCTTGTGGGTCATGATGGTGAAACTGCAGAACCAGCACTGTTACGACCACAGACAGACCAACGATGACCATGATGCTAGCGAAATACTGAGCTGCAAGTACAAGGAGGATTTGGTCAGGAGGGGAAAAAAAAAAAAGAAAGAAAGAAAGAGAGAAGGCAAAAAATATTCCTTGACCAGCCCCTGAGAGCTACATTTGAGAAGCGCTGAATCTTTTCATCTCATCCAAACATCCTCTTCTCTGATCTTCCACACTGGAGTGTCTGAGGCCTTTGAGGTTTTGAGTGTATCTGCTCAGTTCCCTCCTCTCCACCTAATGAAGGGCTAGAACCAGTGAAGGGCTTACATTGATTAGCTTTTGTTCCCAGAGAGTAATGCAGGGCCCCATGATGGGGACCTGCTCCCTGTCTGCTACCAGGAGAGCAAGGTGCCTGCAGAGCTGACCAGACCACTGAACACCAGCACTCCTGGCCCCGGACCTCCCTGCTGAGCAAGCAGACATGCTGGAGGGAAATGCTGACCTCCCAGTGTCAGTGGACCTCCCAGGGAGTGTGGTTGTGGCACTACCTTCTCCTCCTTCACCCCGTCACTGCCCACAAGAGGTTAGGTGCATTTTTCAGCACCCTCCTCAGCCCTTAAGGCCACCTCTCTTGGTTACTGTGAGAACACCCTAGAGCCTTGCCTGAGTGCTGAGTTTAAACCTTCCATGCAGGAAAGAAATCAAAATCTTGAAAATCAGAACTGGGACTTGAAACCATGTCTCCTCAGTGTCAGTACAGCCTCCTCAGGCCAGCAGTGGGGTTGATGTACCAGAGCATACAGAAGAATTATCCACAGGGCTAATAATATTTGAAGGCAGCTGTGGTAAAATACTAGGGACCATTACAGCTGGGCGATAGGGACAGATGTGAGAGAGCATGTGACACCACCATGGACTGCAGCCTCCTCCCATTACCACCCCTTCCTCCTGCAGGCTGTGGAAAAAGTCAAGAATAATAAAGATTCCAAGACAAGTTTTGTTCTAACTCCTTTTCTTAATACCAGTTCCCACTGCCTCAGCAGCAAAAACCTTGTTCATAATAAAGAGGTTCTGAGGCCTTCCTGAAACCAATACTGCAATTTCTTCAAGAGGCAAGTGTGACTTTCTGTGACAAGATGAATTTCACAGCTGGATGAGTAGGTTGCTCCCAAGGCTGAGGTGAACTGAGAGGTCTTTGTTGCACCTACTCTTAAGAGAACAGACCCAACAGTTAGGCAGAAGCACAGCAAACCGTGAACTCAGGCTTGAGAGGAGCCGGCTGATCTGATTCCAGCAAACCCCATACAAGAGAAACACAACAGTGACATCACTGGTTTAATTACTGCCATAAATCACTAAATACTGCAGTAAATTCCATGCACTTTGGTGCCTCCAATGAGACTTCTAGGCCTGAAGTGATCCATTTAAAAGTGCTTTGGCTTGGATTTTTCATAGAACCTTGCAAAATTACCTACCTTGTTGAATTTGAAAAGTACTCGGTATTACCCGACACTATCAAGATCCCAGCCAATGATCAACAGAAGAATTCAAGGTCTTAACTTTGTGAGCTGTAAACCTAGGAACTGAGATCAGGAAATTACTGTGGAGATCTGCTAGTAAACAGGGAAAGCAGTTCTTTCAGGAACAGACTGGGAATTGTAGGGGACATGTGGAGCCATAAAGAAAGAAGTTTTTTGGTTTTGCCTGGTGATAGGCAAGGCAGAAATGGCTGGGTGAGTATCATCTGTATTAGGGAGGGGGGCTTCAGTTCAACGTACAGTTAAGTTTCCAGCTGGAAAGTAAGGATTGAGAAAATAGGGCATGGGTGCTTCAGCCCTGTCACCAGTGTAAGGCAATAAAATGTCACAAGTGACAAAAAAAGATGAAAACTAGCAAGTAAATGTATGCAGCCCAGGTGCTAAATTACTTTCAGGGGAATAAAGCCCCAAAGCCCTGGAACAGCCCATACCTGAATTTTGCCAACCCTAAAAAAACAACAGTGAAAGGAGAGGAAGGAAGTAGCAAGGGGTAGCACACCTTACATGTTATCATTTCACAACTCCAGTAAGAGACATGATGAAGGCTGTTGCCTGCTCTCTTGTGGCAATACAAGGTAGACCTAAGAGCCATTGTCCACAAAGAAATTGCTAGATCTTCTGCCCATGGCTATCTTTGATTGAAAACATGATTCTACATACCATCCAGATCCTGTACTGGGGCAGAGCCACAGGTAGGGATGGCCAAGACCAAGCTGGGCCAGGGTTCAGTGACAGTTCACTTGTAAGGGAAGGAAAGGCCTTAGGACTCAATGGTAATGTCTGCAGGGCAAACAGATGCTGACTCTGAAACAGTATATGTACGCGCTCAGCATTTCCTGATCTTCTCTTCCAGGGTTTAATCCTACATTCTTCTCTTTCCTCACACAAAAACACGGTCCTCCTGCAGCAGTCAGGAGAACTGGTGGGGAAGACTCCCATGCTGTCCCTCATGCACCTCCCCAAAAGCACGGCTTAATCCTCCTCTAGTCTGCTGGCTTGGCATCTCTGCCCCTGGCAGTCTTTAGTCCTCACGCCAGCCAGATCAAACACATCACTTGGTGAAAGCAACAAGGGCTGATGTCCAGTTTCACATCTAGCACCCCCTTTGCTGTGACTGTGACTTTCTCATACTTCCTCAGCAACCCTGTGAGGAGAGGGGCATAGCTGCTGAGAGGATCAAGCTACAAAGTGTGTGGATGCCACTTTCCTTGGAGCCATGGGACTGCAGTCTCCAGCCACTCTTCCCTAGCCCCACAAAGGCGTGAATTAGTGAACTGTGTTCCTGGGCTTCCACCAATGTTGCTGAGCACTGCCATAGAAATAGTGATGATCGTCCATGAGATGTAGCATGGGAAACAAGCAGAGGCATAGGAACTGAGCTTTGGTCTCCCAAGTGACAGGCACAGTCCAGCCACCAGACATTTTTCCTCCAGTATTTTAGGGTCCATCCTGAAACCTACAGCACTTATGCACTTAGGGCTTTGAAGCTGCTGCTATCACAAAGTCCTACCCCAATGTGTGTCTGTTGGCAGAGAAAAATGTGAATCTGATTTCACAAAGAAGCTCATCCCCTCTCATTTAAGCAGCACAAGGGAAATGCTCAGCATCTCTCACTAAGCATCTCTCTGTATCTACTTAAGAGCTCCTGGTTACTGAGATCTTCTCTCATATAAACAGGTCAGCCTGGAGGCTTTAACGAATCACTTCATCATGGGCAGTGTCAGCCCTCAGATTAAAGAAGAGCAATCCCAGATCAGAGTGCATTTGAAAGAGCACGGAACCGGGCGCTGTACATCAGCTTCTCTGAGACACAGGTGGGAAATAACTGACCCATTCTGGAAGGCAGCTGACTCATTTGCACTCCCTGCCCTGGACAGCTGTCACAGGCTACAAAATGTGACCAGGAGACCTGTGTTTCTAGCCCCTTGATATACCTTACTTATACAGTGACATTCCCCAGAAATACCAAGGTCTGCTAGATGCTCTTCATTGGTTTCAAAGCTGCATCCCAATCTCTTCAGCAGTTGTGTGTGAAAAGAAAAGCTGTTTAAGATTCTTGGTTGATCTCTTTCAAGCATGAAGTATTTGCTCTTCTACAGCTGATATTTTTCCCTTTGCCAAAGCATTATGTAACACACTACCTGGACAGCTGTTTTAACACCTGAGAGTTGACAGCCTCTGTCTCAGCACTGTCAGAAGATCAGATGCTGCTGTCATAGCAAATACAAACCTAATATAACCACAGAGACCCAGAAGCTCTTTAAAAAATCAGTGGCAACAGCTATTTGTTCTTGCAGACATCCTCTGACATTGCCTATATCAAAAGGATGGCACTGACTTGTAATTCAGAATTTGAGGAGCTTCCAGCACCATTTATGAACCTTCTGTGCCATTATCTGATGTCAGGGAAGCACTTTAGGATTATTTTAGAAATTAGTTGGAAGATCTGCTGCTTGAGTGGAACTGGATTAACTTTAAGGGCTGATTAGGAGCCGGGTAAATAAAACAGAAACCCTGAGGGGCAAGATGATTCCAGATGGATGCTTTGCTTTGTTGATTCTATCCCTGAACACTGACTGAGAAAGCAGTATATTATCCAGATTTATTAACACAGCTAATAATAGGAAAGGCAGAGCTTCTCCATTGTGACCAATTATAGCCTTGCTGTTACTGTGGAATAGTGGGGGATGAAGGGTAGTGTCATGATCAGGTATTTACAATGATGAGGTTGGATACGTCCCACTGCCATTTCAGTTTGTGTTCGTTCTTTGCTGTAAGTGTCAGTTTTTGCATCTGAAATGCTGGACTGGTTTAGAGTTGCTGTAAGTCAGGTCATTCCAATCATTTAGTGTTGAGTGCTTCTGGCGAATTCTCATGAAATGGCAGAAATGTCCCAGAGCATGCACAGAATGAGATATACACTGCTTTTCCCTCTGGAAACGCTCCAGGTTAATGAACTGAAGCCTGTGGAGGGTGCAGGAAATCTCAGATGCCAGCACAGGGAATTCCAACCATCTTTCTTCTTTACTCCTATGGTAGGGAGCAGTACTGGTGCTGGGCAGATGCTGTCACAGTCTACAGCCGATGATGGCTGTTCATGGGCAGAGTTTCTCGAAGAAACCAGGGAAACCAGACAAAAGAAGACAGACTCCATTGCTGGCTGACTTACTGTTGTACACAGACAGCAAAAAAACAAGGAAGAGGACATTGGCAAGAAAAAGTTATTCATTGCTGTTAAGATTTGCTGTAGCTGGGACACTTTGTGCCATCCATCAGGTCTCACTGGCAGCAGAAGGCAAGGAGCATTGTCACTGGTGCCTCACAAACATGAAATGTCTTAAAAGACTGAGAGTCTTCAGGATTAGACCCTGTGTTTACCTTTTGGTTATGGTACTTGTGGACTGCATGGAGCAGTATTTTCAATTTCTTCTCCTCCCACGTGATGTTGAAGAATAGAACCAGCTGTTTGAGTAATAAAACTGTTCTTTTTTCTTTTTTAAATAAAAAAAGTGCATCCGAGACCCATGGTTTGGGTAAACCACTGGCCACTGTAAAGACCTACTGCAAATGAGAATTTCTGTTGGACGGAAGAGGATGAGAGGAGGCCTGGCATCAGCAAGGCGCCAGACAGGACCATGAAAGGGAAGGAAGAGAAGTTCTCCATAAAACTGAAAAGAGAGAAAAATGAAATAGCAGCAGCTGAGGACATACAGGTAGATGACAGAAGATGCAATAGATTAATCTCATTTTCTCTCTCTAGTCAGAACCATTAATGTCTTATGCTTATAGCTTAAAACAATCTGTAACTCCTGGAGGTTGCAAAGCACCACATTTCTTCCTTGTCTTAGCAATTTGCAGTCTCATTTGCTGTATGACTAACTGCAAGAAATCACCCCAAGCACCTGCTGCAAACATACTTACTCACTGCTTACGACCTTCATTTGTATTGAAATAACATTGGCGTAATATTGAATGGCAAAGAGGGGAGAAAGCTGAAAACCAGTCAGTATAATAGAGCCCTGAGCAGCAAATTAAGTGTTGTGGATTTAGAATATGCAAGCAGATGAAGAAAACAGAGGAAAATGCAGTTATGTTTTCTGGAGGTGAGGGTAACTTGAATTTTTTTGTGCAGCATTTGGTACATCCAGCCAAGTTGTCAAGCATCATGTAGATGTTGATCATAGGAAGTGACAATTCCTTATATTCACAAGCCCCACCGTCCACTTTCAAACACTCTCTGCACACACCAGCTTTCAGGTGTTTCACTCTTTCTGCAGTAAGACTCCTTTTAGAGAAAATACAGACTCGATGTTATTCTGGGGAAAGAAATAACGATTTGCAGTGTTTTGGAGATACTTGGGCATGGGAAAGAAGTCTGAAATTATTGAGAACTTCTCCTGTGCAAGAGGATGCCATCTGACTGGTTTCAGAGGTCTGAACATTTCATCTGATGGTTTGGCTTTGGGGTAGTCTGATCCAGCTTCCTCAGAGCACTGTCTGTGCTGGAGGGAGAGCAGCCTGCTCACAGCTTATTGCAGCTTTGATCTCAACCTGAAGCCATCCTGCTGTGGGTGCCTCTAGCTGTTTCTCTGCATGACTGTACTTCTCTGCCACTTGGGGCCTGACCTCAAAGGCTTCTGATCTGCTGTGAACTTTGGACCAACAGGAGAGTAAACAGCCAGACGAGGTTTACAAAGTAAGCATTTTAGGGTCTGTTTCTCCACTGCATTGCCCTGTTCTCACAGCAGTGGGACACCAGCACAATAAAACAGAGGTGATCGCAAGGCAGAGGCAGGCAGGTGGGAGAGGAGCCTTCTGAATTCGGTGGTTTTATCTGGTGCTGGAAGCAGCCAGCATCATGGAGGGAGAGGGAAGAGTGGCAACAGCTATGAACTTTTCCGTGCCTTGTGGCCCTCAGTGTTTCTCCCCTCTGGAGGTGACGATGCACTTGTGGAGGAGGTGGGGTCAGAAAGCTGGTGCCAATTACACCCACAACTGTGTTGCTCTGAATTTTTCAGTGCAATGGCTTTTGGTCTTGTCTGATCTCAACATGGGTTATGGATTCATCTGTCCTTCTGAAAGACTAGTTGTTACTGGTAGTAACTAAACATTACGTTAGGAGCTGAATATTTTTAAGTTATTTAGTTTACAAGTTCAAACCAGAAGCTTATGCTGAGAAACCGATTTTTGAAGACATCCCTACAGCACTGTAAGATTAACAAGGTTCTGGTCACTGTTTTACCAAGTTATGCTAGATAAGTCACCAGCAGTGTCATCTTAAGGAGGCTCTACTCAAAGGATAGTAACGAAGGGGCAGAGTTACAGTCAGGAGTCTGTCTTGATGCAGAAGAACTTGTTCCTCAGTGACTTCTTAATGCATAATTTACTGGCCTTAATTACAAGGTTGCTTTCAAATGGGAAACACAGCTTAATGAAACAGGCCAGAGATATAGAGATTGTAAGCAGGGAGGCACGATGTTCTTTAAAAAAGAGAATTCAGTCTTATATCTATTGCCTGAGGAAGGAACTGATCCTTTCTTCAGAAATGGTCATAAAAACGTTATCAAAAATGGACTTGATTATCCGGTCCTATTTATCTGGATAATACTGTCTTCATAGAAATTAAAAAAAAAAAAAAACCTTCCAGTTCACATCTGAATGCCTCAAATGTAGTTCTCAGATGAATTACCCAAGCCTTTAGTTTCAATGGACAGGACCTGAGCTTGTACAAAAGCTCTAATTGAAATAAGAGTATTTGCTTAATTTCAATTTGGTCACTGAACTGGGAAATCAGCACAGTGGGATGCATACCCATGTAGATATCTCTTCTTATATAATGCACTAGGCTGGGTGCAATGGTCTTAAGTGGTAGGGGCAGGAAGATGCATGAAATCCCCTTGAAATTATTCGCTTTTTTTGTGTGAGACAAATCTGTGCATAATTGCATAGGTTTTGAGAAGCAGAAAGAACAATTGTCACGTGCCCGAGCTATATCATAGAGGCTTTAGGATTTTAGCCAGTGATCAATGCACTCAGACCAGTAATTTCAGATGTGCAACACACCTGGAGTTCTCTGCATTTGTTATATTCCTTCCTCAAGTAATGACATCCAGCTCTCTACTTACATAGACTCTTGATAAAATACTTTTAAAGAGGGAAATTAAAAGTAAGTCAAACCATGTGTGCAGCCAGATACACAGTCCATGAGGAATGATTAAGCTGCACCAGGGAGGGTAAGTTTAGGACACAACTGCTGCTGTGTAGTCATGGTCTGAAAGTCTTTTAAGGAGCTACCCTCCAGAGCTTTGAGCGCCAAGAGGGACCTCCAGGGCTCAGAAGAGAAACAAGCCTTGTGCATATAGTTGACTTGTGTTGGACTCTGGCCAAACCATTGTGTTTGTAGATGCCATGGGACTTAAATGCTCTTGATCCAAATGGCTGAGCAGGTTTCTGTTGCTATGGGGAGTTAATTTTTTAAACAGAAACAGAAGCATCCTTGCTCTGGTTCTCTGACTTCTTTCTTCGGCATCGTGGAAGAGTTTGCAGAAGGGCAGCATTCAAACTTCGAATGATCTTGGTGCCTTGCTCAGCACGTATACATGCTGCTGAAAACTGGGTTTTCGAAATATCTTTTTTTCCCCTGGACCTTGGGGCTCTCCTGGAGAAGAATGGGAGCAGATGTGCTGCTGCTCAAGGAGTAACTATCTTCTGATGTGAATGCAAGCTCCCAGGAAGGCTGGGAGAGAGCAGGGGCCAAATGCCATCACCCAGACTACCGAGCTGGAACATTTCTTGGCAGGGAAAGGGACTGGCTCAATGTGGAAAAGAAAGCTCCAGAACACATCACCTTGCAGTGCACTGGAACATCAGGGTCCTGGTACTGAAAAGGTGCCGAGCAGCCTGCTGCTGTTTTCTAGACCAAGCTTTGTCACCTGCTCTTTGCGGAAAAGAAGTCAGCTTGTTTTTAATGTGTGTTAAGACAGCATTTAGAGGGCTGTATAGAAAAACGGGGCCCATTGTAAGGGAAAGTTGAATGTGATGGAGTAAGACAGACTTTGGGCAGCTTTGCAAGCTGACAGAGAATACAAAGGGCACACCAAGAAACCAGGGAGCTGCTTTGCAGAGGGGCAGAAGAAAACAAACATCTTGCCCCACCCGTCTCCTTGTGCTTATTTAGGCTGAGTGATGCTTCATTTGTTGTAAATGTAAGCTGATGACAAGGGAACATGGCCTCAACTAAGAAGAATCAGAATGTAATTTCCACATTTCCTTGCAAAAAGACCAGACCTGAGAAATGAGTTCACTTCTAGGTGTCATATTAGAGCAGCATTCCTTTGCCCCCTCAACATAGATGCTCCAAACAGCAGCTGTGAGAATTTCCAGCACTATTACCTATTATTATTATTTAATATTATAATATACATGTATATTATACATATAATAACACTATATATTACATGTATTATAATATAAAATGTAATTATTGTAATTGTACCTATTATTATAAAGTAGTTTAAGCTGAGGTCAAACAGTGAAGAAAAGCAAGATATACAGCATATTTGAGTTTAGTGTTTTTACACTAGCAAAGGCCAGGAGTGTTCAGTCATGTCCGGGTAAGCAGTGGATGCATGGTTGTTTTTAAAAAAACAAATCCTAAGAATACAATGCAGATTTTCCGAAGTGTGATGTTTTCAGCATCTCTCTTTCCCGCATGCATGAAGACTGTCAACAGTGGCTTTTCTGCAGACTAGCAATGGATTTTTCTACTTCAAGATCAAACTACTTGCCTTCTTTTCAAACCACATTCTTTAGAAGAGTTCTCTGTTCCTGTAACCTGGTGCTAACAATTCTGATTCTCCAAGAATTGACCAAGCTGTCCAAGCATCCACCTTTTCCACCCAGACATCCCAGAGGGTTTTCAACCAGACCAGAGACCAGTGAAGAATGTGATCATTACATATTAAATACAATTTAGCAGCTAAAATATCACATTTGGTACCTCCTACAAGATCACTGCTGACAGGTTAAGTTGTGCAATTTTGTTGGAGTAGGGGCAGGATTTTCAGGTCTAAAGATCATGTAACTCACAGCCCAGCTCCGAGTACTTGCTGAACAAGGGCTATTTGGGCACAGAAACCAAAAGTGTGAACAGTCTTTCCCTGATTGCTTGGAGTGGAGCTAGGAGTTAGGAGCAGGGTTTTAAATCTGGAATACTGTGGAATGGAGATTACAACCCACACTTAAATTGAGAAATGACGGACAAGGGTGGAAATAAAATGGTGCAGGATGGCCAGAACAAGAAAGATCTCAGGAATGGTGAAACAAGGTGGAGGGGCTCACCTCCACAGTATGTGCACAAATGCTCGAACGGGGGGAACTGGCACTCCTGGAGAAAGCTCTGAAGGATAAAGCAGCACAAGAAAATAGACTCCAAGTGCAAGAAAAGTCCATACCATTTCTCAGATAAATAAGCAAATGCATCAGGAGACCAGCACGGAACTAGTGGTGGTGCTCCAATGCAAAAAGTCAACATACCTGAGGGGGCAGGGAGCAGGGACATTCTGCAAAGGAAAATCTGGAAGCATTGCTTGGGCATTCACAGTTGGCATTAGGAAAGTTAAAGATAAGCAGCTGAGACTGCCAAGGACAACAGGAAGGCTTTCTACAGGCAGTAAAAAACTGAACAGAGAAAACCTGGGGTTTCTGCTGACTGGGAGGATGATTTAGTTACAACGGACAGACATAGGGCCAGGACAGCGTGTACAGTTATCTTTGCAAGGCCATGGAGAAGGGGGTATATCCCTGACAACTGGAGAAAGACAGGGTTTGCACCCATTTTAAAATAGTTCAAAAGGACAATACAGAGAACTACAGCCCTGTCAGCCTGACTTTGGTCCCTGGGAAAACTGGGGAGCATGTACTTGGACAACACTTGTGGACACTTGAGGGAGAAGCTGAGGATCAGGAACAGCCAGCCTGGATTTATCAAGGGTAAATGATGCCTGACCAACATGATTGCCTTTTTTAATAAAATGACAATATTTGCAGGCAAGGGGGGACATGTGGATGTCATTTACACTGCCTTTAGCAAGGTCTTTGAGTCTTACACAATTTAAAAATCATAGAACCATAGAATGGTTTGTGTTGGAAGGGACCTTAAAGATCTTTTAGTTCCAACCCACCTGCCATGGGCAGGGACACCTCCCACTAGACCAGATTGCTTAGGGCCCCACCCAACCTGGCCTTGAACACTTCCAGGGATGAGGCATCCACAGCTTCTCTGGGCAACCTGTTCCTGTGCCTCATCACCCACTGAGTAAAGAATTTCTTCCTTACATCCAATCTAAATCTACATCTTACTGCCACAATGTCCCCAGTGACTGGAAAAAGGGAAACATCACACCAATTTCTAAAAAAACAGTGAAAAAGAGGACCCTGGGAACTACTGACCAGTCAGGCATGTCTCTGTGCCTGATAAGATAATGGACCAGATCCTCCTGGAAGCTGTGTTAAGGCATATGGAAGACACAATGTTCTTTTATATTATAGTCTGGACCAGTGGAAAACCAGATAGGAAAAAACTGGTAGAGTGATCATGCTCAGAGCGTAGTGATTAAAGAGTCTTGTTTTTTCTAAAGGACTCTGACAAGTAGGGTACTGCAGGCATCTCCCCTGGGATCGCTCTGGTTTAGCAGCTCTGTCAGTGACCTGGAGTAGAGGTTGGAGGGGTGCTCATCATAGAATCATAGAATCATTTAGGTTGTGAAAGACTCTTAAGCTCATCAAGTCCAACTGCCAACCTAACACTACCAAGTTCACCACTAAATCATGTCTCCAAGTGCCATTTCCACATATCTCTTAAATACCTCCAGGTATATACTCCGCCACTTCCCTGGGCAGCCCATTCCAATGCCTAAACACTCTTTCCATGAAGAAATTCTCCCTGACATGCAATCTAAACCTCCCCTGGAGCAACCTGAGGCTGTTTCCATGTGCCCTATCACTTGTCACCTGAGAAAGGAGACCAACACCCACCTCGCTACAACCACATTTCAGGTAGTTATACAGAGCGTTGAGGTCTCCCCTCAGCCTCCTTTTCTACAGCCTTGCAGGATACACCAGGCTGGAAAGGCCAGTCAATGCCCACTGGGTGTTGTCAGGGCTGAACTGTTCGGAGGATAGGCCAACAAAGCCAGCATGCAATTCAGGCCAGAGCAATAGGCAGCCCTGCCCCACGCATACAGAGCCCAGCAGTGATGCTTGGGGTCTGGAGGGCAACTCTGGGAGATGTTACAGGTGGCAGGGAGCTGCGCAGGGGCCAGCCATGTGCTGGGGCAGTGTGAGCAGGGCATGGAGTGGGGATCCAGGAGGCCAGAGGGGACCCCTTCACTCAGCAACAGTCAGGCCTCATCTGGGAACTCCTTTCTGGGGCCCTGGGCAGGGTGGATGTCAGCAAACCATCTGAGGTTGCCACCATCTCAAGGACACCACCAGGATGGTGGGGCTGGAGCACTGCCCTGCAAGGAGAGGCTGTGCGGCCACAGCTGATTCAGCCTGGAGATTTGGGACACCTGACAGCACCCCACAGTTGCCTACAGGAAGGGGATCACAGGGATAGGCTCTTCACATCAGTGCCTGGCAAGACTGTGAGAGACAGCAGACATAAATTGAAACAAAACATTCAGTCTGGGTGTGAAAATAAACTTCTCCCTCCTGAGGGCAGCCAGGCAGTGGAGTAGGTTGCCCAGAGAGGCTCTGTACTTGGAGGCTTCCAGACACAACTAGAACATTCTGAGCAGCCTGATCTAACCCCAGACCTGAGCATGCCCCGAGCAGGGGCTGGGATAGAGACATCACAAAGTCCTTTCCAATCTGAACTGTCTTGTCACCCGTGAAATAAGAGCTTCTATTTCGTAGGGATGACAGACTTTCAGAGCATGATGCCTGAGCATGTCAAGGTTCAGTTTGTTTTTAGGCTGTAACAGGGGAGAATCAGATGACAGGAGCCATGGGATTGTTTTAGGCATCCTTCATCTGGATACATGAAGTCAGTCTTTGGGGTCTTACAAAGCATTCATGTGCTAGAATTATTATGTTGTAACGTTCGACAACACAAAATTTGTCTAACAAACAGATGAAAGAAACAGACTGCATTTGACCTACATGACAATTTTGAGAGGTGCATTTCCAATACATTTGATATGCTCTAATTATTTAGGCATTAGGAAAAACTTGTACTAGTATGTGCTGCCAACAAGGCATATTTAGTATACTAGTTGTGAGAAGAGACTCCTTTATTATGTCCTTGGCTTTGTGATTTTAAACGGATGAAAAGGTGTGAGAGGTCCTAATAATTGAGACAACATTTACTTGGAGAAAGGGACTCAACGAAACAGGCTTCCCTACCACCATTACCACCACCTCCATCATCCCTACTGATATGTGATGCTCATGTATCTATGCTGGGT
Source organism: Chauna torquata (assembly GCA_013399475.1). Taxonomy (NCBI): domain Eukaryota; kingdom Metazoa; phylum Chordata; class Aves; order Anseriformes; family Anhimidae; genus Chauna; species Chauna torquata. The sequence goes on along the minus strand of VXAL01017237.1, from coordinate 25,738 downwards.
TAAGTACTAATTAGCCTGATATTCCACCATCTAAATCCATAGTAATACATAACTCTCTGTAGCTTTTCTTTGTACAAATCTTATTGTCTCTGGTAGAGGACTGCATCAGTAGAAACTGATCTAGTTAAAGCTAGTGCCCTGGGCATATGTAAGTGCATCCCTTTACTAATTCCCAGTGGCTTTTGTTACGTATTATGCAAAGCAAAATGACATGAAGATTGGTCCAAGATGTCTTCTCCCTCCTCCCTGCACACCAAGTTTCCCTAAAACTGTATCTGCATTTGTGGAGTCCTAAGTATATGTATATATGTATATATTTTGGAAGCTCCTGTGTGACTCTGTGGCTAGAATCCCACTCAACTTTCAGTAAGATGCCCAAGTTATTTGGAGGCTTTCAGAAACTCTTGCCTATGGGTGTTATTACCCTTACTGTTGCACTGTCACCCTCCTTCCCCACAGGTAGGTCCGAGGTTTTTCCCCTTGAGGTTGGGTAACGAGATGTCTGAGTAAATGTTCTTTTGCTCTTTTTATGATACAGTTTGTGCTAGGCTTTAATTTTATAACAATGAAGAACACTTTCTGTCAGCACCTAGATATATTGTTGAATATTTTGTTTATTTCAACTGTCTGGAATGTGTAATTTAGTCATGATATGTATGCAAATATTGACCTTAGCTCAGGAGATGATAATTTAACAGTTTCTGAGTCTTCCTGTGGTGTTCGTACTTCTTTATTTTGCAAACTAGAACAGTTTTATTTTCTCTACCCTGCAATGAGGTCAGGAAACAATGCTTTACCCAGTTTACAGTAGAGAAACTGAGGCCTCATGAGATCAAGGTAGAGGGATGCTGATCCTATGAAAACAAAGGAAGTAATGACGCCTGTCTGTTCCACTCAAATCAAGTTCAGGATAGAAATGACTCAAATGGCCATGCAGCAGGTGTTGTTGGCTGGGTCTTGCAGAACAGCAGAGTTCCAGCCTCATTTTCTCCCTTTTAAAGCCTGCTCTAGTAGGAGGACCAGGAGATAAGGGACTGGACTGCACAGCTGTCTTAGCCCCAGTGAAAGAGACAACTACTGGCTGCTTTGCCTGTGCCCATGGGATGACTGTCAGTGGCTTCTCCTTCAGCAGGTGCCAGTAGTAACTCAGGCTCTGCAGCTGGATGCGTGTGCATCCAACACAAAGGCAAAATAGAAACCTGTGCCTTCACTGGTCACAACTTGCCATCCAGCCTTCTGCCTCTCCCATCCAATTTAGCCATCACAGCTCTGCTGGGTTTCTGCATCCTCAGCCAGCAGAGGTGGAGAGTCACCTGAATCTGCTGGCAGTCTGACCAGCTTCAGAGCCTGCCCTTCTGCCTCTGCTTCTTCAAAGGCAGTTTCAGTGGGTTCATCTGGCAGAGGCTGGAGTCCTTGGCATGCGCAGCCCATTGGACCACAGTCTGGGAGCTCTCACTGCTGCTGTCGTGCTGGCAGTGACCATGCAGCTGGCAGAGCAATGTACAGCACACAGCAGTGACCTTCCCTTTCTGTAGACTGTGTCACACTCAACCTCAGAAACAACATGCCATCAAGTCCAGCATTCTCACTTTTTCTGTTAAGGTTCGTAGTATCCAGTCAGAGTCTTTGTGTGCCAGCTCAGTGATATGACAGTCCTGTAACAAAAAAAGCAATCTTTCCTCCCACATCAATTTATCTTGTAGAGCAACAGTGAATCCCTCACCTGCCTTCTTATTTGACACTCCAGAAAGAACAAATTAATGAAAAAGTGATTAAAGCCCTCTGTCTTGTATGGTCTTGGGCAGATCATTTTATCCTTCACAACTTCTTCATTCATTATCTGCAAATAGGCAAAAATGGTATTTCTTCTATCTGTTTCTTTATTTTTCCTATCCATTGTCTGCTTTGTGTGCTTAACCTGCAAGAATTACTGATCTGGAGCCTTCTGATGCCACTACAATAACAGGAGTAACAATCCACCATGCTAAATCCAGGTGAGATTTTTAGATGTTTCCATGGCTATTTGCTAGCTCATAATAAAAAGATTTATGTAGTATAAGTTTGGATTTCTTGTATTGCCTTCAGATTTATTTAACAATGGCCAACGACAGAAAGAGAATTGACTATATGGTTCCTGGTTTGAATTTTACCAGGCTATTTCTAGCTTTAGAGATTTTAAGCCAATTATGGTTTTCATTTTGCTCTCGGTGTAGGCTGTGCATTCTTACAACCATTTCCACCAAAGGATGATCTCCTATAAGTTTTGTGTCTGTATTAACTTCTCTAGCTGTAGGTTAAGTCTCAGTGATCAGACAGTGGTGGGAATTTCTTGAGTGAATTGTGCAAAGCCTTACCACTCTGCTCTTATCCTCATTCCTTGGTAAGGACAAGATCCCCTGCAACATCATGGCAATTTAACACACTGGTTATTTGAAAAGAACAGCTCACATTTGCACCTATGGGAGTTCTATGTCTAGCTTGGTGGGGGTGACCACAAATAGAAACTGAGACTTCAGTGAGATTTAAAGGCTCATGACACATCTTTGCAGATTCCCTGTAGATCCACTTATGGTGGCAGGACTCTGTCCAATGCATTGTTCATTACCCCTTTCTATATTTAAAGAAAAACATGTTTAATATGCCTCAAGCAGTACAATAAATTCCCAACAGTGCATAACAGGATGGAGGGCAGGTGATGTGGAAGAGGAAAGAAGAGTTTTCTTCAGCCGGCAGCACTGACATCTTCAACAGCTCTCTGTGGGTCCAGCTCTCTGTGGGTCCAGCTTCATCCCAAGAGCTGTCAAAGTAACTGTATGGACAGACTCAATGAACCCAGCACCAGGGCTGAGTAGCATTCCAGTACGCTGCATGTGTCCATGCACTGGTGGTGATGTCCTTTGTACTTTGCCTACCCAAACCTCCACATTTGTATTGATTCTGTGCCCCCTGAATTATTACAATTACCAGCTTATCTGATATCTCCAGAGCCATTTCGTATCCCTCGTGTAGGCTCTCTGCATCCACACAAACAGTAAAGCCCAGACAGAGATATACTCCTGACATTGCTGAAATGCAAAAATTTAGTAAGAAAAAGAGTCAAACCTCCAATATAGGCTTTGAAGAACTCTTTGGAAGCATCGTACTTTATGCATAGAGCAGAGAAAATCAACCTACCTATTAGTGGGACTGAGTCAGAAGTTGCAGGCATGATCTCAGCCACAAGCAGCATGAATACAGTCAGGGAAAGCAGAACAGTGATACCTGCAGGGAGTGAACATGGAGGGGAAAGATGAGGAACATGATCAGTACAGGTCCTCCTCTGATGTCTTTGCTGTTAAATATAACTTTGTCCTGACCCACAGCTAAGCCAAACCTACAACTTCATTCTTGTCAGAGCAGGTGAGAACTTCTACTGAGTGAGAGCGTCTATGGATGCACCTTAATGTGTGCTCTTTCCATCTCTCAGTTGCACCCAAACCTTTACTCCTCTCAAAGTAATGGAGAAGTCTTTGCTGCTCAGTGAAATGGAGCTTACAGAACTTATAAAAACACACTGTTCTTGCAAAACAGAGCTCAGACAAAACCCAGAAAATTATTAAGGGCTAGGAAAGACTTACACAGTTTTGGCTATTACACGTTATATAACACCCTCCATAGAGCTGCAGCATATTTCAAGAGTAGTTCTTTGTTATTTTCCTCTCTCTGGAAAGGCTGTTTGCAAAACCCAACTGCCCTGTGCTGAGAAATTGCCTTCTATTTCACATGTTTAATGCATGAACATTATATCCTGTTCTTGTGACAACATTGTACGTTAGTTCAAATAATTATTTTCCTTGTCTGCACTTTGTTTTTCGCAGGCAGCAGTCATACCCCTCATAGCTCATGTTTTGCTTCTTTGCAAGAATGGCTGCTTGGTGTCCTGATGGTTCTACTAATCAAGTGCATTTGGTACTATTTAAAGGTCTCTGTCCTGACTGGATCTGTACTCAATCGACTTTAAAGGTCTGACCTAGGTCAGTCTCATATATTTACAGGTTTCCCTGTCTTCTTGTGGAAGCACCCCTCCTTTCTTTATTGGTACACATGACAGTAAATCTCATTTAGCTCATTTTTGGCTGTCACTGCTTTGCATTCATGGGGAACTCGTGGTTTGGAGGTTTGGGAGCTGTACTTGGAAGGTGAAAATACAATGGCCAGCTGCTGCTGCTGCTCATGGCCCTTTACTCTCTGTGTCTTAGCATGTCCTATCTGAAAAAGGGAGTTAATCGGCCATGAAATGCATTGAGACGTGCTAAGGAACAGAACAACAGGGAAGACAGAGTACTATCACTGCTGCTTCTACCAGCAACGAGTTCTGCCTCATCCCAGGATAAAATCCAAAGGATGATGCAAGTATTTAGCACAGCATGTGTGATTGCTGTACAGAAAGCTGTTACCCCAGTTTCTGCAACCAAACAAGTGCTTCTGTTGCTCCTCCAGGGAAATCTTTATTCATCAAGCACTATGAGGTATTATTTGCCATTTTATGGGAAGTACTTATGAAAGAAATGAATTCTTCAGCACTTACCTAAAGAAATCTTCTCTCCTGAATCAGCTGGCAAAAGGAAAACAAGCAGCGCCAAGCCAGATATGAGAACGCAGGGAATCAGTAAGTTCAAGCCATAGTAGAGGGTGCGTCGACGCATGGTGATGGTGTATGTCACATCTGGGTATGGTTCTTTACAGCATTCATAGTACATCTCGTTCCTCTTTCCTGGGACACCTACAGAGAGGGAGGTCAGAGCAGTGGGGAGAGGTGCAGGACTGTGCGGCATCCGCTTGGAAGAGGCCAAGCACTGATGGTTTTAGAGTCAATGTGTGGCACCTTGCCCACATGTCTTCTCACTAGCACTGAAAGGATCTCCAGAGATCCTCTAGTCTACCCCCCTGCCACAGGCAGATCCAGTCCCCCCCTCACCAACACACAATATGTTCCTGGTACATACCGAAACTACCACCCTGGTGCTTCAATGTTTTCCCTTTTAGGCCTTGGGCAAGTAATGGGAAGAGGAAAACGAGACAAAAAGTTGACTCCTGTGTCAGCCACAAATTGCTTGTTCCCTCACAGAGGAGCTAGTGTGGGGTCTGAGCCAGCTACCGCTACCTCCAGACAATCTAGGCGCAAATCATAGCAGGGAACTTCTCTGGCTCCTACAGATCTGGCTGCAGTAAGGGGAAAGAATTCTCCCACTCCTCAGTGGGGTCTGTTATTGCTCAGTACATCCAGACATTGGGCTGAAATGCATTGAAGTGTCTTGTGGCAACTGATGAGAAAAGAAATGCCTAAATCAGCTACTAGGCAAAAGTCATTTTCAAATACTTGTGGACAATGTTGCACATATGGATTAATAGATTTAAGGGGACAAGGGACGACATACACCATTAACATGGTTAAATCATCCCCAGTTAACTCTCAGTGTACCAGTGTCTTCAGAAACATCTGAATCAACAGTGCAAGACGCCTGTTGCTCCTAATCCACCTTCTGTGTTTCTTGGCATTTACTTTCATACCTTCCAGGTCATTAGAACCTGGCTTAGCCAAAGAAGCTCATCTGGGCCAGATCAAAACTGTTCTCAGCATCCCAGCATCATCAAGGAAAAATGTGCAAACAGTGGCCAGCGATTAACACAGTAAAACATGCCTTCTGCCTGCCTGCACCCAGGGAATGATGACAAACTTTTATGTCTTGAGTACTAGCCCATTCATCATATTTCCTGTGGGACAAATGCCACTAGTTCTTACTTTTCTGTCACTGTCTTACACATATTTTCTTTGTTTCATCAAGAAGAACAAACAGGATAGGATTTGATTTTCAAAAGTGATGTCAAATCAAGGTTGAAGTCTGTCATGTATGAAGACTAAGAGACATAGTTATCCAGTGTATCCACACTGTAAAGTTGGAAATGGTGACCCAGTTGCAGTAGGCTGTCCAAGATGCTGTGTGGCAGGGACTGCAGCAGGACAGGACATGTCAGGGTCAGCTGGAAGAGCTCATCACCTTGCACCTGTGCTTACCTCTGTTTCTTTGTGTCTGTGCACATGACAGAAGATGCTGTGATGTATAAATTTTGGTAGGAGAGCGGCAAAGTCTCCAAAAAGGATATGGCCATGGGTTGCCTGAGGTGTTACCTAATGCTTTCGATGCATGAGCTGATTAAGGGCCAGTTCTGTCCGCCCCTGGTCTGGGATAAAGGCAAATAAAACACAGGCCAGTCTCTTTATCAGATATTCAAAGTGACTGAGCAGAAATTACCACCATTACATAGCACTGGAAAGTCAGGAGTGCCTTGGAATGATCCGACTTTAGGAGGACCTCCCTATGGAGTCCTTCAGCTTCTCATGGATACTGATTACGTTTCTTATTTTACTACTTCTCAGGTGCCCTGAATGGTAGAACTACTATTGTATTCAATTGACTACATATATGGATTAGAAGATGAAATGTCCTGACTGCAAATTCTCGTTAAAGTTCTCTAAGCTCTGTCCATTTCTCTAGCATTACTTCTGATTTACACCTGCTTAAATGAGTTCAAAATAACTCACTAGGAGCTAGCTACAAATAATTAATTCTGGACTTATACTCCTCTTTTAAAAATACAGGTAACACTTCACTTCTGAAACACAAAAGAGAAGAGAGATATACTGAGCTGCAGTTATTTGCGGATATTACAAACTGGTAGACATTTTGATGGTTTTCTGGGTGTGAGGGATTCATCTCTGTAAAAGCTCATTCCAGTTTTGCCGAAATAATGGTTTTTTTACACCAATCATTTTTTGGCTGATGTGTTAGAGTAGATGTGACAATAATGTCAGGACTGTCTACATGAAACACAATGAAACACATCCAAGTATAGTACTGACGAACTGCTCAGATGCATCAGCACCAGTAGATTTCATTTATGCACTTTGATTTAGGCAATTGCTTCAGAATACAGCATTTTCAGACACATTTCAAAGAATGCATTTGAAAAGTTGTTTCTGATCTGTGATTTTTTTCTTTTTTTTTTCATGCAGCCTTTTACATGGAAACTTTTAATATCTGTATTTCAAATGTCTCGATAGGATTGATCATTTCTATATACTTGGGTTTTGCCTTTGAAAATTAGAGTACTGAAAAAATTTTAGGCCAGTCAATTTACCCACTAAATCCCACTCTCCATTTGAGATGTAGTTGGAAATATCAGCCTCAAGCATCTGCAGGTCAATCAACCAGCCACTGTGAGTCCAGGAGCCAAACTTCAAATCACACTTCTGCACATCAAAAGGGAACCAGCGGACGTCAATGTAACATGTGCTCTTCAGAATGCCTGTGGACAGAAATCAAGCAGAATCAAGCGTGCGCAGGGAGCCATTACACACCAGCTTTATCTGTCTGGCTGATTGTGAGCAACTCTCTTTTCCAAAAGCCTGTGTGATGTAGTTACTGGGTAACCAAACAGCTAGTGCAGGTGGAAGATGCTAACATGAGTGGACTAGCATCCTTTCCCAGGGCACCAGTGAAGATCCCTCCCTCTTTCACTGCATCCTTGAGATAGGTTGTCCAGGACACTCTGGCCACCTGGGAGCAGCCCTCCTTGTCTCCTAGTCTTGGCTGGCCCCTGGCAGATCACAGGCACTGCCGCAGGGCCAGGCAGGCACGTGGAGTACGTGAACATCCACATATACATTGTCAGGCTCTTTTAAAGGAGCTCCTTGCCAGGCCCTGTGTTAGTCCCACATTCCCTTTGAAAATATATTTTTATGTTGAACCTTGCACAGTGCTGGCCTTTACCTTCCACACATTAACTTGGGCTTCAGATTTTACTCTAGATGTGTCTAGTCCACTGCCTTTATTTCATGTGACATTTTAAGTAATGGAGGAGATTGGTATTTGTTGCAAATAGCTGCAGTCTAATTATTTCTTTTGTTGCTGTTGTTGTAGTTTATTCAGCTGAGAGAAGAAGAGATTAACCAGAGAATGCTGCAAGCTTTCTTCCTGAGGGCCCAGATGCAGCTGCAGGACTTTCCCAGCTGCTCAGCGGCACTGAGAGCCTAGAGAGCGGGGAAGATGATCTATGCAGCCCGTGTCACTGGCAGCTGGTGGCAAAGCACAGAGGTCATCCCTGCAAACCCTCACCCCTGCAGGTCTGCAGCTTTGCAGCCTTCACCTTACCACTCCAACTCCCCTGGGCCGGCCAGCTCAGAGGTGGCGTGTGACAGATAATCAGCTTCTGCCTCATCAGAAAGTTATCTCCTGTGCTGCACTGAGGTGACCTGTTCACAGTAATTGTGTCTGCGTGCTCCCTGAAACAGCAGCTAATGTGAATCCTCGCTCTGAGTCACCTAACCAGAGTTTGATGTTTTGCTGCAAGTGCTCAGGCTGTCACTTTTGAAGATAAAATCCCCCAAAAAGAAGTCCTGTGTTACTGTTTCTGCCTGTTGTTGAAAAGGCTGAGGGCATTCTGGCATAACCGTGTGGTGTGCGCAAGATAATTTATTTCCCTGCACAAACACTGATGCTCTGCAGTGGCTGGATGCCCTCCATTTGCTCAATTACATTCTGGTAGGTCTGCCTCCCGCTGTCACAGCCATTTTCAGGTGGGTTGCATGGAGTATTTTCTCCCAGCTTCTCTTCAGTGTTGGCTCTGCTCCCTTCCTTCTCAACGGACAGCTGTCCCCTTCTTGTCCTCTCTCTCATTCCTCCACCTAGCCATATGTACCAGAGTTTGTTTCTCTAATGGAGATCTGCAGTGAGTACAGCCTGCTCTCAGAGTCATGGGAAATAAAACTTTCATGAAGCCTTGGAAACACCAACTTTTTCCCCTTTTCCATATTTTCCAATGTCTTGATTAATCTAGCTGCTTTTGTGAGCACTCGTTGCATTAATTAATCTAATTATCAACATTTGCGTTCTAAATGGATTGGGCAAGGTAGTTTAGCAGCAGTTAAATTCCTGTAAGAAATTATTTCCCATCTTCGCATGAGACATTTCCCTTACTCCTTATTCTCTCTTTTCTATTTCCATGGGGTCTTAAGTAACCAATTCTTCACCATTGAGTTTGTAGCTCACCTTAGATGTACTCTGCATGTGTGGCATGCCTTCTGCTCTGTTGGTTGAAGAGAGACTGGCAGAGCACTAGATCTGCCCATATAGGCACCTTCTCCATCATCTACTTGTGCAGCTCTTGAAGGGATGGTGAAGGCTTTGTTCTGGTGTGTGCTGATTTCAATCCTGTCATCTGCTGCTCCCTGGAGAGCAACCATTCCCATAGGTCTGCCCCAGAAAAACCACAAGCTTTTTTTTAAGAGGTCTCAGAGGTAGGGATCAACAGAGGACTAGCCATCAGGGAAGATGCACTTGTTTCCTGGCGGCCCCTGTGGACGTGCTCAGCATCAGTATGCCAGCAGCTATGGCACAAAGTTAGGACATTTCTTGTTGACCAAAGGGAGTGACTGTGGGGATAGACTGTGTGTTTGCTGGTAGGTCCTGACTGCTGGGCCCTATGGGCCCTGAAACAGCAACACAGATGGAAAGCAGGATGTGTTTTGGGCCTGGCTGGCAAGCACTGGTGTCCATTTGTCTTTTCACCTGGAGCCGGAGGATCAGACTCATAAGGTGGACTTCGCTGCAGAGGGACTGCTGCTCCTGGGTGCATTCTCTCGTCACACTTCACCCTCAAGAAAGAGCTAATTGGTTTGCATGAGAAACTTCCCTCTGTGATAATGTGACCTGAAGTGCACATCACCTTGCTTTAGACAATACCTCAGCTGGGCCTCTGAATGATCAAACTGCTCAGGAGACAGATTTACTGATTCATGAAGTGGAAATATGCTACCAATAATGAACTTAAATTACCTCAGTACATCTGTCTAATAATTAAATTACACAGCTTGCAAAATTTCTCCAGACTGCTTCTAGACACTTTGATTTCATTTATGAAGGAAAACTGCTTGTAGTTATTCAAAGCTACACATTGACTTAAAGCAAACAAACACACTCTGCATCCTACCTGGAGGAATATATTGGCAGGATCCAGAGTAATTCACCAGCACATTTGTGTGAAATGTTGCATCGAATCTTTCATCCGCACTATAATACAGTATAAACACAACAAAAGAAGAAAAGAAAAGAAAGAAAAAGCAAGCTGATATTTGAATTGAGATGCAGCAGCTTCCAACAGAAAAAATAATATTTTGTGAGAATTCAATGCACAGAATATCTGAATCAAGGTCTGGCTTATGCCTAGGCGAAGAGCCCACCCTCGATCAGCATCGTGCCTTCTGATAGACACTATTGGCGTGCACCCAGACATGCTGGTAACTTGCTGTGAAGTCCTCAGAGAAGAGAGAGGTAGGGCTTTTGGATGTCTCGGGGCAAAGGCGGAAGGGAAAGGAGCAAACATGTCATAATTTTCAAAGCTTCTAAGTGGTTTTCAAAGACTAGATACTCAGCAGGATGAGGTTTTTCTGGGGCTGCTGTCAGAATCAGGCAGCAATGTAAACCGAGTAATTTTTTACCTAGATATCTGTTATAAGAGCAATGGTGTCCTGAGGCAACGATTCTGCAGCCTCTTAGGATACACAGGGGCCAAAGGTTTGCCCCAGGCAATGGAGGAAGGCACTGGAAAGAAGCCATTTCAGAGCTGGAGCTCACAGGACGATATCAATTGAGACTGTAAGAGCAGAAACCATGTGAAAGGGACCAAGAAAACAGAATTTATTCAGGATTACACCACTTCTGAGAAAAAGAAGGGAGTAATGAGCTGAGAAAGAGCAAGCATTCTGCAAGGGAGCAGGCACTGGGGCTTGCCCCAGATTAAATACAGAAGGTTCCCCATACTGGTGCTGTAGACCCTTGCCTGTCATGGCTACGTGCAGGTCTATGTTGCATGACTCCACCATCTTACACACCCTGTCTTTCAAACAAACATGGAAAATTTGATCTTCCACTTCTCCTGTGACTTGCTCTTTGTTCATGTCTGAGGATTCATTGGGCAGGAAGGTGACGAAGGGCATGCTGCCAGCAAGCTGAAGGTGACTTGCTGGCATGGGCATTCCTGATCTAAGGGGGGAAACAAATGCTGGAGAAGGAGACTATACACAGGACACACAGGCAAAATACTCTAATGTGAAAGAGTAAATCACAACGTCCACCGCATCAGGATCCTCTGCATCAGGGCTTGAAAATCAAGAACTGAGCTTTGAAAACATGGAAGCAAGAACAGGTGACTCAGCATGAGATTAAAAAAAAAAAAAAAGAAAAAAAGCACAAACCAATGGGGATAAAATTGAAAAGCACAAGGTGCAGAATGAGTGACGACATAAAAGGCAGCAAGAAAGTCTTTCATTAATAGAAGAAAACAAGGAAAAGACATAGGACAGGACAGACCCACTGTTTGTTGTGAAAGGAAAGGAAACAGCAGGGTACAGAGACCTGCAGTATCCTGCACCCTCTGCGCTTCACTCTTCATGAATTGTGGCTCACGACAATTAGTTTTCACACAGTGGTAGGAGTCCAGGGTAGGAGAGGGGAGGAAGAGGTTAAAGAAGTGTAGACAAGACAGATTCCAGTTGGCAGCACTGATGAAATTTACTCTCGAGTACTGAAGGGACTGGCCGAAATACTCTCTGAAGCATTAAAAATTATCTGTGAGAGCTCGGGGAGAACAGGGAAGGGCTCAGTGAATTAGAGAAGATCAAAGACAATTCTGATTTTTTTTTTTTTTTTTTGGTAAAAAGGTGAAATTATAGACACATCAGCCTAACTTCAAAGATAATGAGGTGAAAACAGCTGGCACAGTTTTGTCAAGGGCCAACCGCATCAAGTCAATCTAATTTTCTTATTGACTAACTGAATAAGAGGAGACAAGAGATATATCTGAACTTCAGAAAGCCTTTGCCATGTCATGTTCTTATAAACAAACTAGAGTAATATGGATCAGAATATAAGCCTCAGTTTTTGAAACAGAAAATGAGTAAAGAGACAGTAAGTAGTAAAGCTGGAGTAAAGTATAACACTTAAAGAATTCCCAGGTTACTCCAAGCCTTCTCCAGATATCTTTCAGTGAGGGCTTGGAATGGAAAACGTATCTTGGTAGACAGTGGAAACCAGCAGAATGAAATTCAACCCAATAATTAGAAAAAAACTATGCTTAAAACTGTCAGAGAAAGACAGTCAGAGAAAATCTAGTAAGACAGCAAGACCAAAGGACAAAATAAGTTCCAAAATAAGATGTGAGACCAAATATAAAATCTCTTCCTCCTGCAAAGCATTAAAGAAAAGTCTGTCTAGAGAACTTCCACTCCATCCAACACCACAGAAGTACTGGCTAGAGTACTGGACTCCATCATGGAAAAGAAAAAAAAGATTCTAGAGTGTTTAGAGGAGACAAGCAATGATAAAAAGAGATTTATAAAATGTGGATGACGGGGAATATGCAAAGAAACATAGACTATTTAGTTCAGGCAAAAAGACTATGGCAGAGGCAATTTTCCAGTTCAGGTATGGCTATTATAAGGCAAGTATGGATTGTTTGCTCCTAACATTCACCAGGAAAAGGGAAATAAAACAGCAAGCAAGGCTTAGACTGCCTATAAGAAAAAAAAAAAAAAGAAAAAAAAATCTGTTAGCTGGTGCTTGTTTGCTTTTTTTTTTTTTTTTTTTTCCAAGAGTAGGAGACAAATTCCCAGATGGCAAAAGCCCTGGAGTACCATTGAAGCAACACTGTTTTCCAGCATCTCTAGTTCTAGGCTCCTGCTGGTTATTGTGCATCTTGCTTACCTGTTATACAGAAGAATATCCGGTACCCAAATCTGGTCAGCTGGAAATCGCAAGTTCTGCACCCCTGGGTATTCGTACTGATCCCAAGACAAGTAAATATCAACCCAGTACTGTTGGAAAATACATAGATCAGATTACACAAGCTGGTAAAAGTCTTCTAAGGTATCTGGAATATTATGGGAACAGAATGGATGTTGCCAATAGCAATAGCAGCAATATGATAATAGTTTAATGCTAGGCTTTAATTATTAAGAAGGGTTGGCATATGCACAGAGGAAATCACAGAGTGATGACTCAATGTTGTGAGCTGCTGCATTTTAATTTATTGCCTGACCCTTCCACACTGAGACCTGAAGCCAGACATCTCAAATTGTTCGGTGGGCTGGCAAAGGCACTGGCAGTAGGCATCGCCATGAGGCATGCTATTTCTGAGACGAGGTGGTTTGAATGACTTGGGTATTGTCTGTGGTGTGCTGACCACACTGGTAGAAATAATTTCATTCATTACAACTGATGTTGGCTGATAGTTTTAATAACCACCTTGCTAAAAGAGGCAGGCAAGTGAACTTTATATCCAGAAGGATTGTTTCTGATCCTCTCCACCCCAACACATTTTATTTAAGAAAGGTGCAGGCACAGCTTCTGTGCTGAACCTTGTGACTTACAGAGTAAACCTACAGCAGGGCTGCAAGAGTATTACTGGTGCTACAGCTGAAGACACTCTGCAAAGAACAGGATACACACAGTCTCTGCCCTGACAATTCTTAGTCCCATCGGTTGGTTTGGGTTAGTTTTTGCAATAGAAAAAAACTCACTCCTGCTGCAAATCCCAGCAGGTAGCTGCAGAAGAAACAGCCTATTCAGTTGCACCCATTAACTTGACAAAGCATTCGGCTGCTTAAGTCAAAGCAGTATTAGCTCAATCATTCAAGTTTCCGACAGACTTTTCCCTGCAGAGCTGCATCTTTGCTGAGCACAAGCCATTAAGGAGACCGGTTTATGCTCAGTAAGAACAGATCATATCTCTCACCATACACGACCAGCAGCAGAAGTGGTGGGAAGCTCCCGCCACCAAAGCCCCAAGTGAGGATCAGTTTTGCATGACCAGTGCAGGTCACTCCTCAGCTGGAGCGGGTTGCAGGAGAGGGAGAAGGAGTGTTTGGAGATGAGGTTTTAAAGCGGGAGGGAAGGCCGTGCTCCTAAGAAGCTGTGCTAGCGATGAGCCTGGGCACTGCTGGCAGCAGCACACCGCAGGGCTGCATGCAGTCCTCTGCATTTAGGGGTACATGCTGGGGTTCCTTGTGCCCTGCCCTCTGACGGGACACCCCAGCTTCCCATTTCAGACAGACTTGGGGGTTTTCCCCGAAGCCATGAGAACAGGACACCCAGGTCTTATTGCATGCCTGGCTTCTTCACCACAAGTCCCCATCTCTGCCCTTGGAGAAGCCTACAGCCACTTGAAGAGTCTCTCCTTCAGCTATTGTGGGAGCCTGGCTTTGGGATCTCTGTTACAAGATCCCTATGCCCACTGGCCTAACAATGTGGTTGGTGTCACCTCCTGAAGCCAGCAGGTCTGCTAAACGTACTAATGCAGTCTCCTGTGCTTCGGTTTCAGCACTAAAAGGAACATTGGAGAAATTTCTGAGGACTCAGAATGCACACGTGTTACACATTACAGACAAGTTGAAAACCAGCAATCTTGCCTTCCAGCTAAGAGATCACATTCAGTAGTTTGTTATTAGGAAAGTTTTTGTTCTTTATTGACACAGGTTACTCACCATCTGCAGCCAAGCATTTGTGATCAACACCTGATTCTTCTCATCCTTTAAAA
>VXAL01017237.1:0-10915 GCA_013399475.1 Chauna torquata | reverse complement strand
GGACGTGACGATCAGCGGGCGGGGGGGGGGGGGGGGGAAGGAAAGGGAAGGGAAGGGAAAAAGGGAAAAAGGGAAAAAGGGATGAGCCTCAAAGTACAGCTAGATTACAGGTGGAAAAACTCCTGTTCTGTTTCTTTGAAAACCCGGAATCTTGGGGTAAATAAAGACAAACTTCATGGAGTAGATTGTGAGCTCAGCACAAAATCACCCAACTGCATTACATGGCTCAGACAGTAGTGACTCTTTCTATACTTTAAAACTACAGACCTCCTGAATGTACCATAACTGTTCACTATCAGAGGTGAAAATAATAGACAGTGGCTGTTATTTTGCTGAGGACTATTGGACTGCTTATGAAATGCACAAGTTTTTCCTTTTGGCTAGTTGGGCAAAACAAGATATTTCTGGTAACATACAACATAGTAATTGGAGCAGGTTTATGTCATATTTGCTGCCACTGCAAAACAGTACTGAAATGGTGCTAGAAGCACTCTTCCTTTGGAGTCTCAGCATTCTGTAGCTTGGCTGGGTCTAAAAGAGAAGGGCTAGGCTTGGGCAAATGCCAGCACAGGGCAGCAAGCCACGAATGTCTGAGAGGGACCTCAGGAGGTGCCTGCACAGAGCAAGGGCTCTGCAGGTTCAGGCACCAGTATGCAGAAGCCACAGGGAAGCAGCTCCAACTCACGACAGAAATGACAAAGTCTCCAAGCGCCTAGGGGGACGGCCTGCCTTGCTGCAGTCAGCCTGCAGGTGCAGGACCTTGTGGTTGCACCATCTCCATGGCAGGGATGGAGAAGCAGGGCTGCTGAGCTCCTGTGGTGCAGAAGCCCAGATCCACACGCATGCTTTGCATAGCTCCAGATACCACCAGAGGCGTGCCCTACACTCACAGGGAGCTGAGGCTGGGGTACTCAGTAGTGCTGGCTCACTGTATGCCCAGTCGTTTCCTGCTTGGACTGAGGTGGATCCTTAAGCTTGGGTTTGATGCTGTGCCTGGGAGCAGGTCTGACCGATGTAGCCATTTTCCAACAAAACCACATTCTTGGCCAAAAGGCATAGCAGAAAGCAGCAGTTTCCCCCTCTCCTTCAGCTCAGGTCTCTTGGGCACATGTTGGAAGGAACAACTATGGCCTGGCCCAGGTGACTCACTTGTCCACAGCAAAGTGGGAATACTTTTAACCTGTGTTCTCCCAGACTATCCCACCCCATAGTGCATTGACTTGCCTCCCTTCTCTACACTTAAGTTAATACAAAGTACTATTTGGGCTCCTGAGACACTACTTTTCTCTAATTAGAGGCAATTTTTGTGTTTTTCCTTTTCTTCCATAGCCAAAGAAAAACATCAAACAGAACTCATGCAGAGAACAGAGCATTTAACTACATTACAAGGAAGATCTGGACATCTCTGAAGGAGGGGGACATGTTTTAGCATCAGACAAAGCTGCTGTGAAACTCTGCAGAAGACCTCATGACTGCACTGCAGTGATCAAACCTCAGGGTCCAATGCAGAAGTGGGTGAACATGGAGTCACCAATGGGATGCAGTGGCAAACACTCATGGCCAGTGTGCAGTAAGAACAGACAGTCAGAGAACTTCACCAAGATGCAAGAAGATGTGTTGGCCTAGTGAATTTCTGAGGAAAAACACCCATTGGTCTTGTCTTTCACTAATCAAGTTACTTCCCAGGCTCATGGTGACAACCATGTGGTGCCAGTGCTCTGCTCCTCTCGACTGATGAGCTACCTATTCATGTGTATATGTGTGTGTGCATGTCCTATGAAGCATCTGTTCCTCTGCAGTGTTTGGAGTGGGAGGCATTGCAACTGCAGACTGCTCTGACAGGCATTAAAACCCTACAATGTCCTGGACACACACGCCTTCTCTGGTCATGTCCTTAATGAAGAATGTAAGTGAGCACAAGTTTGTCATAGTCCTCCATGAAAAACTCTGTCACGTCACCACCTCTCCTGCTCCACTTGAGTCCACGCCATTTGTGCTCTTCATTGGCACTCGACATCCAAAAATACCTAGTCTCCAAAATCATAAGGTAAACCACAGTTCTGAAGTAGCCTGGGTTTTTTGGATCACCTTGGTCCTTAATTTTTGCAGTACTTATTGGTTAATACAGGTAGTGAAACTATAACTGCCTTAATCACTCTCGAAAAAATATCAGTCTGCTCACCTCTAGACACCTTCATGCTCTCTTCCCTTCCCACTCCTGCTCCTGAGCTGCCCTCACAACAGATATGCAAAGAAACTACAGAAGAAGCATCAGGAAAGATATGAGTGTCATGGTTTTGGCTGGGACAGAGTTAATTTTCTTCGTAGAGGCTCACACAATGCTGTGTTTTGGATTTTTGATGAAAATAGTGGCGATGTTTTTGGTTGCTGCAGAGCAGTATTTACACAGAGCCAAGGATTTTTTTGCTTCTTGTGCTGCCCTGCCAGCGAGGAGGCTGGGGGTGCACAAGGAGCTGGGAGGGGACACAGCCAGGGCAGGTGACCCAGACTGACCAAAGAGATATTCCACGCCATATGACGTCATGCTCAGCCATAAAAGCTGGGGTAAAGAAGGAGGAAGGGTGGGACGTTGGGAGTGATGGCGTTTGTCTTCCCAAGAAACCATTACGCGTGACGAGCCCTGCTCTCCTGGCAGTGGCTGAACACCTGCCTGCCCATGGGAAGGAGCGAAAGAATTCCTTGTTTTGCTTTGCTTGCGCGCGCAGCTTTTGCTTTACCAAGTAAACTGTCTTTATGTCAACCCATGAGTTCTGGCACTTTTACCTTTCTCATTCTCTCCCCATCCCACCTGGGGAGAGTGAGCGAGCAGCTGTGTGGCACTTAGCTGCCTGCCAGGGCTAAACCACAACAATGAGCTACTCAGGAGCAAACTGAGTTGTCTCACACTGAGCTGCATCACCAGATGTGTGTTGTCTTCTTGAGGCTTCCTGAGTTCACCTCTTCTGTTGCAGAAACCACTGTGCGACTGCAGACTCCCAGGCTAATGCATGAAGCAGAGCTGCCTGGAGAAGCCTCCCCTATGCCACACTGGCACAGAAGATACCAGATCACTGGCACTGCTGAACCCCTAGCATAAACCTTGTTTGTGTCATGCTTCCCTCTCCTCTCTCACTTGGCTTGTTGGAGCTGCAGAAACACCCCTTTCTAGAGAGACGGAAATCACTGACCTGGAGCATTGCTGATTACTTTGGCACAATGGCAGAGATATTCTCTGCAGCCAGGCTCCTGTCCCCAGGAAAAGCAAACTTCAAGCATGACACAGGCTTTTGCTATCCTCCTCTATGTAAAATTGTCTATCACACCTCCTCCTCTTCCACTTCTTGAGGTCCCCTTCTCCTTGCATCCCCTTGAGATCAGCCTGAATGGCTTCTGCTGCTGAAAGGTATCACACAAAAATCAGCTGAGATTTTACATACTGTTTTACTGGTAATTGATGGGGTCATCAGAGCTACCTGTGTCAACAGATCTGGGAAACAACAGCAACCCAGCAACACTGAGGATGTGTCCCAGGGATCCTCAGAGGCTTTCCCTACTTGACTGATGCCTACACGGCCAGCAATGATTCCTCAGGTGTCTTCAGTCAAGTTTTACAGTTTTTATAGGGGATGATGGGCACAATGCTTGTCTGAGTTGCTCATTAAATCCTAGATATATTTTGTGCTGCTAGCCAACCAATAGTTGCTTTGCACTTCTAAGCTGCATACACCCTCATTGCAAAGTCTGCTTTGCGTACTGCTGAAGACAGTTGATCACAGTGACCCAAACGAGGGGCTGTAACAGCTAGGCAATTCCTTTCCCTAACTTGTGCAAAATGGAGGATTTTCCTCACATACCTTGCATCCCATGGGGAAGGGGAGGAGGGTACCTTCCTCTTTTTATTGACTTCCTGAAAGCCACAGAGGGATGCAGTAAAGTGTAGCGTGGATATGGAAGACCTGTAAATTTCCTCCATGTGGAAATTCCTCTCTCCAGGAGCCTTTAACTCTTGAATCTGATTTATGAGCAAAGTCGCTGTTACCTGATACAGCAAGTTTATACTCTATAGACTCCATGTCTACAAACAAAAACATCTAGGGCTGACCTCTGAATTTCACAGAACTGTCTGTTGCCCTCACCTGCTCACCTGTCACACCTTTATGCGGTCCTTATTCAGAGTCAGATGCTAATGACCTTGGCAATCAGCTTTGACTTCACGCAGTTCATCCACCACTCTACAAGATGTGGGTATTTCAGGTAGCCTTAAACAAATTATCTTGGGTACAATTTGCCTCCTTGTCACAAGGCTGTCACTGTGTTCATCATGTTTGTCCTGGTTTTCAGGTTTGTTTTGCAGTCAAAGATGAACTTGTCATGTGTTCATCTGGAGCATAAGTGCGCCCTGCGTGATCTTTCTGTCTTGCTTTTTGATAACCACAGTCAGGAAGAGCACAAAGTCTAATCAGAGCTTTGAGCTGCTTATGTCCTTTTCAGCCCTGGGGGAAAAAGTGTCACTTCAGGCTGTTTTCATGGCCATTCAGAGTCTATTCTCATCCTTGCCTTCAGGCTGCTGAGCTTTCAAAGGCTTTATGGACAGCAAAACCCAGAAAGTGCTATTTCCATATTCAGCACTGATCAAAAGATGCAACCTGATGGGTCCTTCTTATCGCAGGAAGGAACAGGAAGTTTTCTAATCAAGCAACTGATTTGGCAAAAGAAAAAAAAAAAAAAAAAAAAAAAGGCCTGTTCTCTGGCACCAGAAAAGCACCATTTTACACTGGGTAGGCATTTGTTGAAATTCAGGCTCCTGTTTGTCCAGATGTAGCTCACTTCCTTAGCCCCTTCTAGAGAAGGACTCTGAGGAGCCAGGCCACACAAAGAGTGCATCCTGAGGCTACCCAGGAGGTGAGGGCTGTGGAAGTCTGGAAGTCTGAATCCATACCATGTTAGTGCAAGAGGCTTTTAAGGCCTGAGACGTTTATGCAGCTTTCCATCTTTGCAAGTTTGTTCTTTTACTGAGCCATACAGCTTTGTAACCTGTAAGAAAATAGTTTGGCCTGTGGAGCGGGCTGGTTGCCTGGCCTTTCCAGAGCTCTGAAGGGATCAGGAGCTGTGGACAGTGCATATCTCTGGGATACTTTGGATGGGAGGGATCGTATTTGTCTACTACAGAGATACTTAGAGGTAACCAAGGGAGTGTGTATGCCTTACCTAGTCCCAGGAGCTCACTGGCAGGTACTGTTTCGTCTAGATGAAAGTTAATTCTCTGACTTGGGAAGCACTGGAAACAGTTCTCTCATTATGTGTCATGGGTGTGTGCAGAGGGATTTAAGGTCAGTTGTGAGAGTGCCTTTCCTCTCAGGAGAAAGCTTCAATAACCCAGCGCTTTGCTTTTCCTGTGTAAGGCTTATACCTGACTTGGCACTGTCAGCCCTGGGGATGACCTTCCCTCTGTTTTTCACAGACTCTCAGCTCTCCCTACATCAAAGCAACCAAAGCAGCCCTGTCAAGATCCCAGGTGAGACTGGAGATGTCAAGCTCCCAGAGAAGCTTTTCCAGCACTCCTGAGTGTGTTCCCATGGGCTGCAAATGTTCAGCTCAGACAAATCAGACTGCTGCTGGTTATTTAAAAATGCTGGAAAAGCTAGTTCTGTGGTCACTAGCCAGTGCAATAGTTGTCCTCTAAATCCTTCCTTTCTTTATCTGGGTCACATTCTCCTCTTTCTATCTTCAAACTCACCCCAGTTAATCCTCTGCCCTGGATATCTGATTATTCCTTTAGCCTTTGACCAATGGATGTTTGTTCCAGTGCATGTACTAGGACATGTGAATATTTTATTTTGCTTTTGTTTTCCCTGCTGTCACTTCAAAGCTTACAATATATGTAGGGCTGCCTTTCTTTTGCACCAATGCCTATCTATAGATTCTCCCTTGCCAGGCCAACATCCAGACAAAATACGACTGCCCTCAGACACACAATTATCTGGGCCATAACATGTGGACAAAAAAATCCGAAGGCCTTCCTGCTTTAGTAGTCACATCAAATGGTGATGTGTCATCTCTGTAACAAGGCATTTGTTAACAGGTGAATGACTGACATAATTGATCTTTGCACTCTCACAGAGGGAGTTGATTCTGCCACTGATTTATCATAAGACACTGAGCAGAAGTCTTAAGTTGAACAGGTAACTCTCCGAGGTGACCAAAGGCCATATGGGGCTACTTTGGTTAATTTCTTCTTCTTTTTTTTTTTTTTATGCTGCTTGTGTGCTTGAATATGTAGGAGGGATATTGTCAAGAGAGAATTCCGTTGACCTGGAGACTTGGACAGTTTTGTTAGCAGAGGTATCATTCTCCACACCAGATTTTGATCAAGAGAATCAAAATGAAAAGGTGAGGCTTTCAAATGCTCTTAGGCTCAGTCTATGCCTGCAGCAAGCATCCTTTCCATTGCTGAAACACCCACCAGCCCACAACCTTGAGATGATAATTAAAACAGCTTTAATGCATTGTATAGATGAAGCCCCAGAAAACCAGCCAGCTTGAGGAAAACCTGGGTTGCCCAGGAAACAGGCAGTAAGCATAGCTGGGCAGCCTTTATATTTCAGGTTTTTTTCAGAGGTCATTAAATATAAATACCCGTATGTCTAATGTTTACCTTCTGAAAGAATGTTTAAAAAGTTGGAATGAATGTTGTCATAGTAACATCAGATTTGAAAAGAGAACTGATGTTTAAGTACTTCATCTCAATACCTTCAACAAGGCACCTTCAGGAGGAAGATGGGAATCAGAGGGAATGGCCTGGAGTCAAGGGGAAAGGATGAGGAGGGACAGGAGGATACACTGGAACAACAAAGGATGAACAAACATCTACCAGTGTCTGCTGAGCATTTCTGTGCCTATAAGGATGGAGATGTGGCCGGGCCAGTTTGTTCAAGCCAAGGGCATGGTTAAGAGCTTGTAGCTGAATATCCACTCCCTCCTGTTTTTCTCATTTTATTGCCTTGGGCCTGTACTCCTATGTATAGTTAGAGGTGATTTCCCATAAGTGCTTTTCACCTGTGGGTGAGCTACATTTCCATCTGTTGCCACTGGCTTCTTGTTGAGGTCACAACTTTCCTGGTCCTTCTTCCTGCCTTGTTGAAGAACATATCCCTTCCCTGGGAGCAACCAGCCCAACCTGCCTTTGACCTTTGCACCAGGTAGCAGCATGAGGCTGCCTGGTCCTGCTGCCCTTAACCACCCCTGCTGCGGTGTTTTCTTCCCCAGAAGAACGAGTGCAATGATACTCCCCCCAGGGTACTCTTCTGGGGAAGAAAACACTGCTGGGGGTGGCTCAAACAACTAGTGACTAGGAGTCTGCTAAGCCCACAGATCCATGCTGTACCTGCTTTATTGCCCACTTTTCCCAATTCACACTGCTGCTGCAGTGAAGAAAGGCCTTATAACACAGACTTACTCTCATACTGTACATACTGCTTGGCCTTCAGCTACAGACTGTGGCTGTAGGTACATCACCTGTGAAACTCTTTAATTTTTTCCTGCAATGCAGCCACTCAGCAGTGCCTGAAGACCAGGACTACTGGGAAGTGTGCCATGTTAGAGACTCCAGTGCTGGATTGACGCCTATTTGGCCTCAAGCCCTTCAACAGAGACCTGCACATTCCAGGGACCCCATCTGCACACTGCTGTGGGGTGTTGGGAGGAGTGACGGTGCCTGCTTTGTCCCACCATTTTACAGACGTTTCCCTTGGAAACCCCAGGAGCTGGGCCAACAGGCTTCACGTGGCGCTCCAGTGCAGGGCTGCTTTCTAATTGACTGCTTGGATGAACTGACATGCCTGCTGGTTCCTGTGGGAAAGGATGTTATGTCACAGCCTAAAATTGGCCAGTCCTCCACTGAAATCCCAAGCCATCCACACATAGCATGTAGGTGGTTTGTGTATTCTCCAGTGTGGGTTCCTCATCCTGAAATAGCCCTCCATGTGTTTTGTTTACAGTCGGCAGGTGTTCCAATAAACAGCACTAGACACAAAACACTATTCCAAGCTATTCATTATTCATTGCTTTTTTCAGCATTTGAAATCACAGAGAAAGCAGTGGGAGGAGGGCAAAGAAAGGTCCCAAGTAGGCCACTCCTGAGTACTCATCAAGTCTCACTCCTAGGCCACCTGCAAGGGTGCCTTTGCATTTTCCTCGTGTATTTACATGCTGCTGTGACTGGACGCAAGTCTGTTCTGAAATGCAAGCAAGCACCTAAAGCCTTTGGTCAGTAACGGTAAATGGGGGAAAAGGTTTTTACTTAGGAACTGAGGTGACAGTCTCTCTGGAGTTACACTCAGAGGATACAGTGCTAAGATACAAACCTTCAGACACTGAGAAACTAAGAAATGCTAGGTTCAAGGACACACTGACAGCTTTGGTTTGAACACTTTCTTGCAATTTGTGGCTTTAGAAACATGCTTATTTTCAGTACCCCTGTCCTGTGCAAGTTTCCACAGCCCCTGGGCAACGGTGAGGCATGGCTAGATGTCTGATTTCTGGGGACTCTGCTGCCTTTACTGGAGGGAGATGTGGAAACTGTCATGCATTTCAAGCAGCTGAGTGCTTCCCCAAAGGATGAGTTTCTTTCCCTGTTACTGCTACCAAGCTCCTGAGTGATAATCAGGCAAGTATCACCTTAAATAAATTTTGCTCCTTTCACCTTGTAGAGCTGAATTAACAAGTGCTGGGGACTCTTAAAAATCCTTGATGGATCAAATTAGTTACACAAGATTAGGGAGTGTCCATGGGCTCAAAATCTAAATTCCCACATCTTCAAATGGGATAGTACAGTCCTTTTCACCACACAGGCAGAAGGCTGGCTAGTTATTGTGAAATGCTCAAGCTGGATCAACACCACAGAAAAACCCACAAAGAAATCAGTCGATTTATTCTTAGAGCAACAGCCACCAAGCACAGCTTGGAGATCCATGCCGAACAACTGAGATCAAACAAGCTATTGAATTGCAGATTACTAGGTAAGCTCCATCCACTCTTTACCCTAAGCCCGGCAGAAGCCAATACAAAAAACCATTAGGTTAAGAGGCAGATAATTAAGCCTTCATAACAGGGTTTAATGCAAGTGGGTGGGCAAAGACAGATCAGACAGGAAGCCATAATTCCCATGGTGCCTAACTTCATTGTGCTACCAAACTCGAATGTTGTATGTTTAATTGGCTTGGTAAGACTGACATTTTGATAATGCCTGACACTTAGAAGGCAGCCAAAATACTAATTCATGACTCAATTAGCCCTGGCATTCCCACTGTTGAAGCTTCATCCATGCTAATGAAGAAGCCAATTTATTTAATATTTCTTCCCAGAGTTGAAAATTGGTCACAGTAAGTGAGTTTTATGACCATGAGAGAGTGTTTAGGATTTAACTTTAATGAATCTATTGGTCTATTAACCTTTCTGCAATTTTTCAGCTTGGAATTTTAATGACTACTTTTCATGATCACTGATTACTGATTTTCAGCTTTTATAATGATGTCCAGTCAGATTTCTTTCTCAGTTACACCATTTTGCATCGGTCTCACTGCACTGGTCTCAGTGAGTTTGCTCTTATGAGATGAGAATGCAACTTCTGATGGAGAAAAATTTTTCTGGAAAGAGACGTGGTTTTGTAGAGTAGGTCTGTACAAGGAGAAATGGAGCAAACATAGCTCACAAAGGCTATGTAGGAAGTCTACAAATAAATGCAAAAGCATTAATAGGACAAAAAAAAAAAGATATTTTAATCCAGAAGGGCTGTTTTTCTCCCTACTACTTATAAATGCTTTGTAAATAAATAAAATACAAAATATCTGCTTATTAATACTTTTCTTATTACATCTCTCTCTTTTATATGCTCTGTGTTTCAACCTTGAGTGGTCAAGCTTACACTTTTGAAGTTATCTATCCTGAAAAGATTTGTACAGGATATACTATCAGGATTATGGTTTAATCTAGTGCATACTTATGCTGTATTGGGAATAATATGTGAATGGGTGCCTATCTGTACTGGCATGTTTATATTTATTTCCTTGAATCACTTGTGAGTTGACCTGGGTTTGCTGCACAGACATTTGGACATGTGGTGGTGCCAGGATGTAGGGTGGGAGGTGATGACCTAGCCACTGTAATGTCAGTTTAGGAATGGAGAGGAGAATCAGTGCTAGAAATGTAACCCTTGAACTTTCTGATCATTTAATTTATTTGCAGAACCAGCATAGCTGGCTGCCACCCTCCTCAACTCTGCTGGCAGGACCACCACCTTCTCTACCAGCACCACCACCAGCACCACCAGTACCATCAGCAACACCAGCACCCACAGTCCCATGGCACCTCTTGTCCTCAGCCAACCTCAGAAAAGGGGAAAACAACACCTGCACTGTGTTAATGTTTTCTGGAAGGAATAATCACAATTTCAGATTAGAAAGTGAGCTTCTTTCATAAGTCATCTGAGTTTACAGGGCCCTTCTCAATCTTACAGTTCATGAAACACAAGCACTTAAAAGCAAGGAGATGAACTGCTAAAGTCGTTCAGATCTTACAGAGATTTTTGTGAGTAAACTGGCACTAGGAGGTCGGTGTCAGGCAGCAGGTGCCCCACAGCTGACCTTCACCTTCCTCCTGCCTTTTTACCTTCCCTTTGGGGCACAGTCTACTGACAAACAGCCTTCCACTTTGGCAATTATCATGCAAATAGAGTAAGCTCCAACAAAGAGCTCATCCTACACCAGCTCTTGGCTGAATTGAAGGGTACTGCTAACTGAGGAGCAGATCAGCTGGGAACCGAGCTGGCAGATGAAGGCACCCCTAATAAGAAGAGCTGCCTACAACGGAAAATTGTTATCCCACCAGACAATTCCAGCAAGGCAAGGCAAGGCAAGGC
>VXAL01017234.1:16441-50489 GCA_013399475.1 Chauna torquata | reverse complement strand
TTTTTTTTTTTTTTTTTCAGCTTCAGCATTCTCAAATGGATAATACTAAGGTACTGAAAATTGTAGAGAGAGTTTCGGAAATGTAACTATAAGATGCCAGGAATTCCTGGCTCTCTGTTCTTACTGATTGTATACTGTATTATCTGCAGGCTCAAAAGTTGTGTGTTGTAAAATGTTAGATATCTTTTTGTTCCTTTTTCTATTTTTATTTGCAAAATGTATAGTTTTTAGTGCTGGCTTTTCAGATAGATTATGACAGAATTATTATATATTTTAGATTGTATTTATTTTTTTCTTTTTTGAGAAAGTGAATTTTCTGTTTTAGTAAATAGCCTAAGGTTGCAGTTTTCAAGGGAAGGCAAAACAGGTATGGCTCCATGCCACCATTGGCTATAGCAGGGCCTTGGAAAGCCAGGCTGACCTACTACCAAACTAAGAGTCGTGAAATATTTGTTGAAGTTGCATCTCCCAGAGGCAACAGAGGTGGGGAGTCTGGGTCTCTCAGGTATGACTGATGACTCTCCATCCCAGATCTGCCCACTTGAATCTGGTCTGGTCTTATTCTTTGATCCTTGCTCAGTTCTGTACATGCTCTTTAGTAACTCAGTACTATAATTAACTTTCTCACTGGCAAAGTTTTCAATTGTGTGATTAATTTTTTTTTTTTTTTTTTTACACCGTGGTAACGTTCAGTTAGTGTATCCTGATTTATTTAAAGAAACTTTAGGATTTTTCACATATGGATTTGGAAAAGTTAGAATTTGACGGTGTACATACTGGACTGTTAGGGTTGGGAAGAATTCCTGGAGAAGTGTGAAAAAGAAAGGTTTGTCCTTTTTGGAAATAAATCAAGTTATTCCATTATTTGCTAGTATAGACTGGTACAGTTTCCCACTTGGGTATTTATTTTAATACATTAAGGCCTTTTTTTTTTTTTAACCTTGTAGCTTAAACTGTCTCATAATATAGATGCTTACAAGTAAGCTTGGCAAGCCTGTAAGCCTGGAGTTGGTAGTGGGTTAGGCCAGAGACTTCAAGAGGATGAAAGACACCCGGGTGGGCTTTGCCTCCAGGCTACAATTAAGATCAAAGCTTGTTAGTAAGATTCCTACTATAAAGGTTGTTGACTGTCTGCTTCCTTCTGTTTCTCCTCATTTTTCAACTGGTGACTGTAGTAAATAAATCTGACAAGGCTTGTTCCTTATCATAGATTCCAGATCTTTTGTGGCAAATCTTGCATATCCTATTGGCCCATGGAGTCTGACAAGCTAAAAAAGCTGCCTTTTTTTTTTTTTGGACAGTTGCACAAAAAGTGTGTGCATGTTTCCAATACTTTTGTGGCTGCCACAAAACAGTGGGAAACAAGCAGTGCAAATGTTAGCCATGTGAGTCTTGCTTCTGCAGTTGGTTCCTTGAGGACCAAGTACTGATTGCAGCTTTCTTGAACTCCTTGATCAAATGTTGTCATGAAGCACTGAATTTTTAAGATGGGCCATTAACCCGTCTGCATGAAGTTAAGTCATTCAGTCACTTCTTTATATCCAGTGCCAATTTTTTATTCATTTCTTTTGTCTGCAAGACAAAGTTACTTTATTGACAAAATTGTAAGCCTTGTGTAACAAGGTTAAACAAAGGAACAATTGATAGATACAACTTAGGTTACATGTCATATAAAAATGTGTTAGCCCCCTAAAATTCGTTAGAAAAAGAGCTCTTTCAAAAATTTTATCTTCTTTGGTCTTCAAAGGTATGTTTAAGTTGCAGCTGAAGATTTATTATTGAACCTTTCTGCAGTGTCAAACAAATACTGTGGCCAAGAGAATGGGAGGCTCATTGTGAGATGTGATAGGAAGTTTGCTGTGTTCTTCATGCTTCCTGGCCCAGGCATGTTCCTCTGAAAAGGAAAAAGAGGAAGTACTTATTAGGTAGATTGTAGATCTTAGATTAACTGAGCCATAGTTGAAGTTTTTGGCAGATATATTAAGGCTCTTCCTCCTGAAGCACTGGAGTTAATGAAATTTTAAATTCATGTGAGAGAAAATCAACTTGTATGAAATACATCTCTAGAAATATAAATACAGACATTATTGCCTAGTGCTAGGAAATGTGGTAATAGCTAGTTTTAATCTTTAAAGGTAATCTGATTTTTTTTGACTGATCTAAATCTCAACTAATCCATTTATAACTACAGACAATATCTCATGAATAGTACCTGTTCTCTGACTAGGTTAACCATGCACTTTCTTCTGATTATTCGATTTAGCTTTGTAATGTGTGTCGTGGTCAAGGCATTGGCAGAAGGGATCAAATTATAGGCTTTAATAGCAGTGTGTTGTTTGTGCTGGTCTTCTATGCTGAAGTCACTGTAGATAGCGCCCTGTTTTTCTCAACAAGAAAGCACTTAAGTTAATTACTCCGTTAGAAAGATATAGTAGCTCTTTCTGGTCTGTAAGTAGCCTTCCATGCATAGCTGCTGAAGTTTGAAACACCTGCAGCCGAAGCAATTTGAAGAAAAGCCATTAGTCTGCATGGAGAAAAAGTAAAGTGCTGAAGTTCAAAATATTATCAATGATGCTGTGTTGGAGCAGCGTAAAAGATTTGGCTTTTAGTCTATGCCTAGCGCTATCCAAAACAACATATAAAATTCTTTGTAAACCAATTTTAAAAGTGTCTTGTTTATTCAGAAGCAACTGTGTACACTATTTGTTCGGAGAGTATGCTCCAGTCAGTTGCAAACCAGCCAACAGCTGATTTCTCCTTAGAGAGAAGCATTGGCTGATATAGATCATTAGAAGCCAAAGACTGAAGGGACAAAGTGCTAAAGATAAACAGCTCAATCCTCAACTGTTCGAAGGCCTCAATAAAGCCTCTGATTTACTAATTTGGGGTGGGACTCTACTGTTCCCACCTGCAAGCTTGTCTCAGATCCTTGGCTCTGACACGGTGAGGTGCTGATATGTAGTGTGACCTACTGTGCCCTTAAGGAGAAAAATACTGGCTTTCTTATGGCCCTAATCAGTCAGTTTCTCTGAAGCTTTTCTTTATAGTAATCAAGGGAGGAAAGAGGGTACTGACTGCTCTCATTTTATTGAGACAGTGAATGGAAAGATCCTACATAGACAGTATTGCTGAATCTTGAAGGCACTCCAAGGTACTTCTCTGTTCTAATTTGCTCCTAGGTCCTTTTTAGACTGCTATAATGAGGGCCCAAATTCAGTAATTTAAGTTGCTGGATAGCTATAAAAGTAGTCTGGTTTTTATTCAATGATTTTTGATAAGGTTCAGTAAGTAGCAACTGGACTGTTAAACTGTGACAGTGCCAGAATTCAGGTGACTGTTTTAACAGTTTTAAGCATTAATACAATTCTTACCTGTGTCCCTAGCTTTCCTTGCAGAGATGTGAAACTAGCCTTTAGAGTTTCGACTCACCCTTATCTGACTTCATATTTCTGACTGTTTCTCATACTGAAAGATATTACCTGGGGGAGGTGTTGGTAAAATCTGAAAAAGCAGTAGCAGCTTCTGCAAGCTTGTGTGACCAAGTTCTGTGGAAAGTTCAGGTCCTAACTTGGCATGCATTTTTCAGACCCCTTCGTCTGTACTTCCGCGGTTATTGTGTTCTGGCTGCATCTCTCCCAGAGTACTGCAAACAGCAGTGTTTATTATTCAGTTATATGTGTAGTTTATCTGAGACAATAGCCACAACAGAGGAGTAATTTGGCATTCCTTTAAAAAAAAGTCACAAATAGTATTTCTAGTGGGACTGCATTTTCAATGTATAAAGGTAAATTCTTAGTCAAGCACATGTAGGGTAGTTACCTGGAATTTTGCATGTATGGTGGTTATGACAATGAATTATCATATTGAATGACTGATCTTTTAAAGCATTTCTAAATATCAGTTTGAAATTTCTTTTATTCTTTAATTATTTGTACAATCTACATTCAGGGTTTGGGAGATGGTGTCTACAGTGACAATGGGAAATATCACCTGTTTCAGCATTGATCCTACTGTAGCCTCCAGTTTGTGTATATATTTTATCTTCTCCAGTGGAAATGACAAAACAAATGTAGATTTAGAGTTCTTGAAGGTGTGCTGTCTTCTGCATTCCTCAATAGAGAGTAATCACTGGCAGCCAAACTCAAATGTTTACAAGGTGGGTTTTTTTTGAGCATTAATTTGGGGTAGGGGAGTAGGAGACTGCTTTGTCAAGCCTGCTCTTCATGTGCCCCCTCAGACTTTGGCAGTGCACAGTGTTCCCCCAGCAAGGAACACCCTGGGGCAGAAATTCCAGCAGCGACATGATCACCCTTTACAAACAAGTACTTGATCTGTGAAGAATCACGTGGACTTGGCATATTGAAGGCTGACAGGGTGATGAGAGAATATAGTAAGAAGGCAGGTGAATTGAGATGTGTTAGTTAGAAAGGTGGAGTTTTAATTTGCTTCAGTTCTTGAAGTATGCAGTGGTATATCGCTTTTAAAGGCGTTGAACAAAACGGCTTGTGAATCCTGTGATCATGTAGCTAACTTCAGTGATTCAAGTAGGATGTCCCACTTCCTTCCTCTGAAATGCCTATTTCAGAAATATGCTGCTGTGCATTTGTTACTAAGTTTTGTGTTTAGAGATGCTCTAAACCTTATAGTAAGTGAATAAGGAAGATGCTTTGATTCCTTTTCTGCCTCTTTTTCTTTCATTAGTGGTAGTTGTTCATTGTGGATGGCTAGATAAGTCCTTCACTATTTTTTTTTCTGTATTCACACTTTAGCTGTTTGTGGTTTATTGGTTTACTCAACACTGCGCTAGACTCTGTGGAGGAGTTGAGTTGTTGGGATATTTGGGGAAGAGTTTGTTTGCTTTTTTTTTAAAACAGGTTTTTAAATAAAGGCAGAAAGGTACAATATTTTTGTTTGCAATGATGTTTGTATATGCAGTGTTGGTCAGACTAATGCTTATGAATGTTTGCTCATTTTGGTGAGGAGTAAATAGCCAGTGTAAAACAGCCAAGAAATCCTTAAGCTTTTGCTGACGGGCTTGGAGAGTTGAGTGCTTGGAGATCACAAGCAAGACTGAGCTCTGCTTTGTAAAGCAGCTTCTAAACATAGTTATTATTCCTCTCAAAAGGTCAGTGAGCACAATGGAGGAGATAAAAACTGGGAGAAAAAGGCAGTATTTTTGTTTTCTGCTAGCTTGTAAATGTTTGTTCAAAGATGCACAATAAAATGTGGAAAAGTTTGTCAACTGTATTTTGCATTTTGTTATGAAATGCTGAACATTCTTTTGCACTGTATCTCCTCAGCATGTTTGTTTTTATTTCAGTAGTGTTTTACGACAGGTAGACAAATCATGTGGAAGCTTTCTCAGTTCTGCCAGTGTGCTCGTCCCTTAATCAGGTAACAGATCTCGTAACAGTGATGTCTCAAAAGATCTCAATTTTTAGCTGTTCCACACTGCTCGTGTGAAATACTAGCATGTAAAGATGGATGCATGGGTAGCACAGTATTTTGAAATGGTAGAAATTTCATTTCAGGCCTCGGAGACCTTGTTAGTTCATCTTGCAAAACAATAAATACATTCTTTTTAATAAGCAACTGTTTACGTCACTTTTTCTTACTGAGGACAGGCACTTCATCCTCTTTATCATCATATAAATAGAAAATCCATCTCTCTTTGCTTTCTGTTACAAACAGTTTCCATTAAAAAGAAAGCCTCTGATGCAGGTGGTTTTCACTGAATGCTGCTCTGCTTTGTGATAAGAATCAAATGCAACAAACAAAAACTCCCTGTTAAGCTATATATTTGCATTTGTAAGTTGTATGCTGTGTCTCTGGGTTGCATGCAACTGTTTTACAACCTTTAATTAAAAAATAATTGAAGTCCTTTTTACAAAGACTGTCTTTTGGAGAGGGATTTTTACAAAAATATTTCATAAGAGACTCAATATTGTTCCAGAACAAGCGAAAAGGGAAAGGGAATTCATCACACAAAGGAAAATATATGTCTTAATGCTTAAATATACTACACACCTTACTTGTGCTTCCTGTTCGTGTCGCGTGTTCTTTATTGACCCATATTCAGGCCGTTGGTGCTCTACAAATCTTCAAAATGACTTTCATTCCATAAACAATAATTTAAAAGACCTTGTTCCAGGCCTCTGTGCCCCAGATATTTCATTTTTTGTTTACAGTTGCACAGACATGCTGTAGACTTTCAGAAATGACCAGTTCATTGGTGTTAGAAAGAGTAATTTTGGGGGAGACTTAAACTAATTTTTCAATATTGCTTTTAAGTAACTCTAGTTTCTGGCACTCTTTCTGTGAATAGAAACTCAGAATATGGCATCTATAATAGTGTAGACAGTGGTGGTGTATGGATGTAAATAGTAAAGTCATCCCTCTCGCTGTTGTTGGAGAGAATGCCTAGCTATATGTACCTGACTTATGTCCTACTCCTACCATGGCTTTTGAATTCTAGGCTCTTTTGAAAAACATTCCAAACTGAAGTTAAACTTAAGCTTTAAGCTGAAAAATAAAGTTAGGTCTGCGGAGATTCATGATGCAAATATAACGTGTAGTCCGTAATGCTACAAGTACCTAGTGACTTGTTTCAACCAGAGTTCAGCATGGAATTCATTGCAGACACTTTAAGTGATGTTCTTTTTATTGTTTAGAAATGAGATTTGTTAGTCTAAGTTGGTCTGTATTGTGGTTTAATTAGCCATCAGAAGTAGTTAATTTGCTGTTTCATTAACCTTGTTGATATTTATAGTAAACATTTGTGTTATTGACAATGTAGTTGTTGTCTAGCTGTTAATGCAGCTTTATGCTTGAAAAACAAGTCTTATACTTGTATTTTGTTGCTTTTGAATTCTGTGCACTGTCTGGAAAAGGGAAGGGTATTTTTAAACACAGCTGAACAGCGATCAGACACAGTACAAGCAACTGCAGTTAAGACTGCTCCTTCTGACCTGAAAATACCAACTTTTTGGAAGGCAAGTGGTACTTAAATCTGTATCTAGATTTGTCTCTCAATATCTGTAAGCAAGCAGCTTCTCTTTAGTACTGCTTGAAGAATAGGGTCCCCTCAGGGCCTAATCTGAGGCTGGTCCTGATTGCTTATTGCTACACTTCAGATGGAAAACTAGATAGAGCTTTTAATAAGTACACCTGCCCAAGAGTCTTTGTACTCAGTGCATGTCGTTTAAAGGCCTCAATTGCATTTTTCCTTGCTTTTATCAATAAGTGCTTTTTTTAGTGTGTGAATGAGCATGTACCCCTTTTTCATTCTTTTTTTTTTTTTTTTTTTTTAAAAAAAAGCCCAGACAATTGAACATCCCAAAATGAACTCTTCAAGTACTGGACAGCATGAAGCATTCTCAATGAAAATATTGTATGTTAACTTTAACTTTAGAAGTGGCTGTTTCTTCATTATTCTGTGGAATAGAAGTAGTTATAAGGTTCTTGAGTACCATGGTATTCATTATTGTCAGATTAGGCTATGTATGAATATATGGCATTCTTCGGAAGGTTTTATGTCAGCTGCAGATTGCAAAGTTGTTTTGATATTGAGCAAAAAAAAATCGCCATAGCATCATAAACTTAGTTCTCCACAACATCCATTTTTAAAAATAATTTCTTTGGTTGTTGCTGGCATTTACTGCAGTAAATGCTTTGCAGTGGAGCTTAGCAGCATTCTTTCAAGTGACAGTCTTCCAACTGAATATTCATAATTTTGAATTATATTCCATGTGCTGTGTGTTGGGTGGTATTGAACAGTGAGGTAACGGTAGAGCCACTGGTCAG
The DNA here is from genome assembly GCA_013399475.1 of Chauna torquata. NCBI lineage: Eukaryota > Metazoa > Chordata > Aves > Anseriformes > Anhimidae > Chauna > Chauna torquata. Next base: position 42,686 of record VXAL01017234.1, on the reverse strand, counting down.
TGCTTGTGTATGCTAATTTTTGCATTCCCCAGCTTCTTGACACTTTGTTTCATATTTGGGGACTATTCAAATATATTTAATTGTTGGCACTTTATTATTTAAATGGATTATTTAAACCTTAATTATTTTAATGCAGTTTTCTGTTTGGAAATATCATCAGTTCTCTGAAAAACTGAATTTGTAGAGGAAAGTAAAATACAATTCTAAGTATACTTTAAGTTTACTTTTTTTTTTCAAAGCTGGTTACATAAAACTGCTAAGCATCTCTGAAAATAAGCCGTTGCTTATAACAAGATTATTTTATTTCCAAAACAGGTGACTGGAAAATGGAGAAAACTTTGAACAGAATTCATCCAGTTTCTGATCCAGAAGCAGTGCATTTTCTGCAAGTATCATGGGAAAAAGATTTAGGCTCTGGCTTTGATCTAATACTTACTGATGGTGAATGTGCGTGGACTGGGACAGGTAATAATGGAAAGAAAAAAATGTTTTAAATTATTACTGTGCTTTAGTGCTATTTTTAGGTACTTTCTAGACTGTAACCCACAACTTGCATCAAAATGTTTTATCAGTATCACCTCACCTCAGTGATGGAGGAGGTTGGATTTGTGATCTTCTGGGCTGTGTTCAGATATCCTTGAAATCTGGAAAGTTTGCATGTCAAAACTAATACTAATTCATATGCAATATTTTTTTCTTGTTTACTAATATAATTTCTTGCTGTGATATTGCAGTACCATGTGTGTCTTCTTCAGATCCTTGAAAAAATGTATAATGCAAGTAGTGTTTGCAAATTGTAGTTCATGAAGCATTTAATTGCAATGTTTTTTAAAAGCTTTGATACAATATTAGATACGATATTAAGGGTAGCTGTACTTGGTACTCAAGTGCATTTCTGAGAAGTGTAAGGGGCAAGAATTTTTTTTTTCCTGGCATAAATTATTAGAAAAAAAAAATCCTCCAAGATTTTTTTCCCCACACAGAAGTCTGAATAAGAGAGTGAGTTTCTTAGTGTGTGCATGTTTCTCTCATTCATGCCTAGTGAAAAAAGGAAAGATTTGTGTGTTCCTTTAGACGTGTGTCAGATACTTGGTCCAAAGCACTTCTCTCAGCAGCAGAAACATTTCAAAGGGAGGAAAGAATGATATATTTTACAGCATAACACAGGCAAAAACAGTTGCCTGACTCTTTTTCTAAATTACAGGAACAGATATCAGTGTAGTTCCTTCCTTCCTTTTCTCTGCCCAGTGGAAGTTGTTTCTCCCCAGTACTTGCATAAGCCGGACTTCCAAATAGGCCTGCCATTTTATAGTGCTTTGTCTGTTACCTTGTGTATTATAAGCTTAATCAATCATTAGCTTTCCTTTGAATACAACTTTTGTCTTTTTTTCTTTCAAACCTAGGAAACAAAACTAACTTAAAATGTGGGTGTGTAAGTATTAGATCTGCTTTTTCATGATCCTTTTAGCATTTAAAACATTCTATTGATTAGGGGCTCCTGCATAAGCCAAATACAGATGTTCAAATACTGGCTCACTGTAGTCTGGTGTGAAAGTTTTTTTTTTTTTCCTTGATTTGGCTGTAGAATAGTCAAAGTGTATATTTTCAAAATAATAGAAAAGGTCTTAACATTGATAAATACTTAAATGAGTATTCCAGTATCTCTGTTTAAAAGCTTTTGTGATTGTTCTTGTACCAAGGGAAGTTTTTAACTTTAAAATAAACAGCTTAAAATCCACAAAAGCTGGTTCTTTAAATATGTTGTTTTTCTAAGTAAAACCTGGTGTTACTTTAACAGGAAGAGTATAGAAAAAATATGTGCACAGTTCTTGTTTTGTTAACATCCTGCATCTGGCAAAATTGCTGGATTACAGTTTCCCAAAATGGAGGACTGGTGAAAGCTAGATGACCTCACACTATTAAATAAAAGGAGAAAAAAAAAAAAACAATTTAGCATGAGCATTGGTACTCATCCAAAGGAGAGGGATTTTATTTCTTTTGCAAGAATCTGATCCATTTCTAAAGAATTCGTATGAAATTTGTAGTCCTTTTAGTAATTTCATTGGGAGTTGAAAATCTTGTGTATAAGGCTTTCCTGCCACACAGGTCTGTGTTTTCATACACTCACCATTGCTTTTGATCACTTTTTGTATTTCTATCTCTATTTCTATTACATCATGATTGAAAGTGCCTAGATACCAGATTCGAAATCTGGGAGGAGAGAAAGTGGTCAGAAAATTCTTGCTCTGATAAATCCCTTTTGGGTTTCTCGTGCTGTGGGTTATTTTGCTTGGCAAGACGTATCAGGAAATGAATGAGAGTTGCTGATGGAGCTGTCTTTTATGGCTTTTGTATATTTAATGTGATGATGAAAAGTGTTGGGAGTCTTATTTAAAAAAAAAAAAATCTTGAGGGGAGGAGAAGCACGTAAATATGCAGTATGATGTAATATATTCACTTGGTGTTGTGTTAAAAAACTGCAGATATATGCATTTATAAGCTTCATGTTTCTCTACAGATTGATTTGGTTTTCTGCTAATTTTATAGGATAAAGGAATATACAGCATGCAAAAGTAATACGCAGGCATAGCAAGAGGAAATAAAATCCTAGTGCTCTATTACAGTACATTAGTATCTATTTTTTGTGCTTGCTTGCTTTCATTAAAAGTTTATCTAACTTTTCTCAGTGTTCATATAATTGTTCTAGGCAAACACTTCTCATGCATTTCCAACTTATTTTTTCTGCTCCTGTTTTCCTCATAGTGCAAGCTATACCATGTTTCTGTCTGTACTGTTTCTGCTTTAAGAGGAATGCTGACATAGTACTGGCCTTTTCTCCCTCAACAGTATGTAGTGTCCTTTACAAGAAAGAAGCTAGTTAATGAGGAGTACAAAATAATTGGTTGCTGTAGCTTAAAGTAAAACAGAAATACTTTGGTGGTAAATTTCTTGCCTTTCTTTCCCACTCAGCCCTCGCTGTTTGTAGTTGATTGTTAGCCTTTCAAGGTGAGCATTGACCAGCCCTGCAGACCCAATTCTTCACTGGCTTGCAGGCTTTTTTTTTTTTTTAACCTATCAGTAATTCCATCATTTTTGATATGAATGTTAAAAATGCTGCTTTCAGTTTTTAAAAAACAAGATGCAGCAGGCAATTGTTAAAATCTTAAATCTTTCTAATGACATTTGTTTCGTGCTTAAAATATTTTTTAAAAAGTCTTACAAAATGCTTTTACTACTTTGTATAAAGAGATTTTAGAGTTGTGTCTGAGTTTGAGTATGATTGTCTTGGCTTAGAATCAGGCAGGGCAGAACTGATAGCATGTGCAGTGGCTAGTGTAAATTTACTGCCTCTACTTTGGCTGCAGCACTGTATGTGATGGTACCAAGTCCTGTTCTGAAATTCATAACTGTCAGTCTTAACGCATGAGGATTAACACACAGCTAATTTTGACTTCACAGTGGCTGGTTTGTAGGTCTTTCCATGTTTGTGGTCCTGCATGCTGGCTTTTCTCTTGTTCATGTCCGTCTGTGCCAGCTGCAGACGTATCTGATGCATAGGTAAGGAAGCTGTGATGCAGCATTGGAGCTAAACATTTTTAGTGTGGCCTTTCACTCAAAGGCCATTTTGTAGGACAAGCACCAGCTGGCAGTATATGTGGCACTCTGTCTTAGGCCCTATTCCCTTCATGCATCAGGAAGGGGTTTCACATATTAGAAAAAAAGATGGTTGAGATGTCTGTGTGGTTTGGGGAAGAAAAAAAAAAAGGATTGTTACCTTTTTCTCTCTTCCCCCCTTACCCCTGCCTTTTCTCTCGTATTCCCTTTCATAAAGATATTTAAACCCTAAATTAGCAAAAAGTAAGCTACAGCCCTCTTCACTCTACTTGAATTTAGCTTGTTGGATTGTGGAAACATTTGAAAAGTATAGTGGTACAATACGTAAAATCAGGTTCTTCAAATGATGATAATAAAATATAAATGATTCAAATCTTTGATTTATTAGGTATCTCAGAGTATTTCAGTGCCATAAAGCTCATCGATATTAGGCTGTACACAAAAACATTTGTGTATGATTGTCTATTACATCTGCTGTAACAGGCAGCAAAATACAGTTTCCATTTCAGGAAGCATTCTTTTGGGAAGGGCACAGATTTTGAATTTAGAGATTTGTAGAGATATATAGTTATAATATACCCCACTGTCCCCTGAGCTATTTTTCCCAAACCCCTCCTTATTTTTTGCCTTCTCTCTGATACAAATAGTGCAACTTAAAATGTAATGACTGAAACATCTTCTCCAATCTAGAAATACTGATTATGAGGTTAATTTATTTCCAGTTTATTCTTAATGCGTGCTCCACAACACTCCTATACTCTTCTTAATGTAGGTCTGATAAAATGCCATGTTCAGGCTTTTACTTTATGTTAAGCTAGTATGAGTGGGATGGGTTTTCAATTTTCTCTTTTTAAAGAAGGGGGGAGAGAATACTCAATTTTAAGCATTGTGTAGTTAAAGTCTATGGGGAACTTTGTGACAAACTTCAGACTGGCATGGCAGTGACATATTTCTTGTCTGAGTGTGACAGAGACTGACTTGCTCATATTTATTGAGCCTAATTCCATTATTTATTTATTTATTTATTTATTTTTGTTATAACCAACTCTGAAGCAGTTCAGTTCCCCTGCATCCTAGCTTTCGAAGAGCCTGACACGTTTGAATCTGCCTAGGGGAAAATGCCTTGTGCTAGGGGATAGCTAATTTGATTCTGGCGCTAATTTATGTTTTTAACTGAGTGCATCTCCAGGCTCAGGTTTTCCGCTGATAGGAGTAGTTTGTCCTTGTGTCAACTGTTTATTTCTTTGCAGTGGTGACATTAGCATGCTGTCTTTTGCCACCTGCATCTCGTTTTTCACCTTGCTGTTAACCTGTGTCATACAGCGTATTAGAATGGTGCATTAGTGACTGACCTGCCTTGTCAGATTAAAATTTAGAGACATACAGTAATCACTTAAGGTAATTAGTAAGGTAGTAGTTCTTTTTAGTGTGCACAAGTAGTTGATGTGTTTGTCAATAGATGACCTTTCTAACTGGTCAATCTAACTGTTCAAAAAAACCAGTTCAATCTAAGATTGGGAAAGTCTACACGTTTTCCATATACTGAGATGTGTATAACAGAGAACTATGAAAGCTAATACTTGTGAACAAGGAAGAACTGGTTGGACAAGTAAAAGCTGAGGATAGTCTTTGGCTGCAGTGATTATGAGATGGTGGAGTTCAGGATCCTGAGAAGAGTATACAGAGTATAAAGCAGGATCACAATCCCAGATTTCAGAAAGGCAGATTTTGACCTGGTCTAGGATGTCTTTAAAAGAATCCCGTGGGATACGGCTGTGGAGAGGAGTGAGGTTCAGGAGAGATGTTTGGTCTGTCAAGGATTACCTCCTCTGAGCTCAAAAATGGTTTACTCTAGTGGAAAAGGAAATGAAGCAAACGTGGCAGGAGGCCTGCATGAGTGAAAAAGGAACTCCTGACTAAACTCAGACATAAAAAAGGAAGTGTACAGGAGGTGGAAGCAGGGGCAGGTGAAGGTGACCAGAGACAGCTATGAAGACAGTGCCCAAGCTTGCAGAGATGCGGTTAGGAAAGTCAGAGCCCACCTGGACTAGTGTCTGACAAGAGATGTGAAGGGCAACTAGGGCTTCTGCAGGTTTATCAGCAGCGAAAGGAAAATTAGGGAGAATGTTGGCCTGCTTTGGAATGGCTCAGGGAAACTGGTGACAAAGAACGTGGCAAAGACTGATGCACTATTCCTCCTTGGAGGAGGATCAAGTGAGAGAATATCTTAAGACACTGGGTATATACAAGTCCTTGGAACCTGATGGGCAGAGCCCATGTGTGCTGAGGTATCTGGCCCGTGTCATTGTGAGGTTACTCTTGATATCTTTGCAGGATAGTGGTGACTGGGGGACGTTTGTGAGAGCTGAAAGAAATACCTCTCCTACCTTCAGGGAAGGTAAGGAGGTGTATCTGCGTAATTAGAGGCTGGTCAGCTGGAGGGTGTTAGAGCAATAATCCTGGAATCCATTTTTTCAAAAATATTAAGGACAGGAAGGTCAGTAGTCAGCATGGATTTACAGATGGGAAATCATGCCTGACCCACCTTATCGCCTTCCTTGATGAAATGGCTAGCCTGTTGAATAAAGGGAGGGCAGTGGATGTTGGTTATGCTGATTTTTGCTAGCAAAGCTTTCAACACTGTGTCCTGTAACATCCCCATAGAGAAACTGGTAAAGTGCAAACTAAATGAATGAACAGATGAACACTGAAATGGATTGAGCTCAGCCAGCTCAACCAATTTTCAAAGGGTTGTAATCAGTGGCATGGAGTCTAGCTAGAGGTCAGCTACTAGTGGCCCTGTAACCCAGGAGTTGATAAAGAGTCCAGTACTGTTAACATCTTCGTTAATCAGTTGATGGTGACACAGTGCATCCTTAGCGGGTATACAGATGATGCAAAACTGAGAGGAGAGATTGTATACCAGAATATTGTGCTGCCATTCAGAGGGACCTGGATGGCCTGGAGAAATGGGTTTACAGGAACTTCATGAAATTCAAAAAGGGGAAATGCAGAGCTGTACACCTGGAAAGGAATAAGCCCCCGGCCTCTACTGGTGCCTGGGGTGACTGGCTGGAAGCAGGTACTTTGTCGAAAAGAACCTGGGGATCCTCATCGACAAAGAGTTGAACATGGTCCAGCAGTGTGGCCTTGTGGCAAAGAAGGCCAACAGTCTCCTGGCCTGCATCATGAAGAGTGTTGCCAGCAGGTCGAGGGAGGTCATCCTTCCCCGCTGCTCAGCACGGGAGGACATGTGATCTTGTGACCATTTCTGGGCTTCTCAGTATGAGAAAGACATGAACTTACTCAAGTGAGTCCAGTGAAAGTCCATGAAGATGACTGAAGGACTGGTGCCTGTGTCATACTAGCAGAAGTTGAGAGAGCTGGGACTGTGCAGCCTGGAGAAAAAGAGGCTGAGAGGGGTCTTATCAATGTGTATTATTACCAGATGGGAAGCAGTAAAGAAGACAGAATCAGGCTCTTCTCAGTGGTGTCCAGTGACAACACAGGAGGCAATGGGCACAAATTAAAATACAAAGAATTAAAACTTTTTTACTGTAGGGCTGTCCAAGCACCAGAACAGCTAGCCCAGAGAGGGTGGGAAGTCTTAATCCCTGGAGATACTCAAAATGCAACTGGATGTGGTCCTGAGCAACCTCTATAGTTGACCATTCTTTGAGCAGGAGGATTGGACTAGACAATGTCTAGAGGTCACTTCCAACTTCAGCCACTCTGTGAGTCTGAAACTGAGTTAAAATTAATGAAAATGCAGAATTAATTCAGAAGTCCTAACGTGTGTGAGGATATGACTTCATAGCAAATAGTTATGCATTTACCCCTCTGCAGTATTTTTATATGATGGATAGATTTGATAAGTAGTGCCTTCTTTGCAGTATGAGGTTAACTACTGTGTCTGGATGAAAATAGAAGAAAAATGAGGCAATTTAAACAGGCTCATTTTTGCTTGAAATGCTGCTCTATTTCCATCAGTACAATTTCAGTGTTTGTGCACACTTATGCCTCAATATGAAATTATCTTCAAAGGCATTTATATAGAGAAAAAATACAGTTATTAATAGGGTTTTAAGTGGGGTGAATTTTTTTTAAAGTCCCTTGCAGTTTTGTGAAGGATGTAGGTTTTTTGTTTGTTTTTGTTTTTGGTTTTTTTTTTCAGGCTGTCACAAACTAATTTCCTTTTCCTTATCTTGTTCTTTCAAATGGTGGGCAAGTGCTAGGATGGTCTAAGAGCAAGCAAGGATAAACAACAATCTAGAGCAGTCTTCTTCAGAAGATTGGACTGAAGGGAAGGAAACACTGCTGTGAATCGAGTAAAGAATCTAAAATACTGTATGGGTAGGCTGTATATTGGAGCATGCATTACATTATAGACATACTTCCTTAACTTATTTGGAGTCTTTGCTTACATCTGTTCAGGAAACTGCACTCCAATGCTAAGCCTCATTTTGTTCTTTATTCTAATTAACGTATGGTCTTTAAAAGTATTGAGGAAACAGTTTGTAGAAAGAATGAAAAAGGAAGGAAAATAACAAAGGGCCCAGGTGGTAAAAGAAAGAACTGTTCCTTATTACTCCTAGTGAGAGAAGATGAATCTTGGTGAGCTGCCTTTTCAGTTTGAGGGGTAACTTTAAGAAGATTTAGGAAGAAATAAACACCCTATCAGAAGCTAATGGGAAAGGCCGTCATGGTTCATAAGGACAGTAATTGGTCTGTTCTGCACTGAATTCAGCGTTCTTTTTTTCAAAGGAATGGAATAAAATTTTCTTAATAGACCTGATCTACAGCAAAGTGGAGACATCCCTCATTTAGTGGGCCTTGTATTTAAAGAGTACAGCGTGGATTCACATGGCTGTAGGTCTACCCTTCATTTGTAAATTGATGATTTGTTTTGCTTTAAGGTTGCAGGTTGTAAGCTTGGAAAAGTGGATGAAGAATGTGTGAGGAGATAGTTGCCTACCTACTGCCTCGGAGGGTTTAGGTTACATATTTTCAAAGAAATCCAGAAGAGCACAATAAATCATAGCTGGAACATCATGCTTTTTTTTTTTTTTTCTATTGTAAAGTTAGTATTCTAAATAACTTTAGGTAAGTAGAATTGTGAAGTAATGGTAATAAGCCTTTTTCAGATAGGAAAAAAAAAGGCACAGAGCTTGATTTTTTTTGAAAAAACAGTATTTCTTCTGCATTGCCAGTAGTGTATGGCATGTACTGATAACATGTCAGGGAAAGAATAGTCTTGTAATATCATAAAACCACAGAATGGTTTGGGTTGGAAGGGACCTTGAAGATCACCTAGTTCCAACCCCTCTGCCATGGGCAGGAATGCCACCCACTAGATCAGGTTGCTCAGGGCCCCATCCAGCCTGGCCTTGAGCACTTCCAGGGATGGGGCATCCACAGGTTCTCTGGGCAACCTATTGCAGTGCCTCACCACCCTCTGAGTAAAGAATTGCTTCCTAACATCCAATCTAATATTTGCCTGTCCTTTAAGGTGTGTGAGCATGTCTGTGCATGTATATAAATATATATATGTATATATGTTCATGCACGAATATTTATTTCTCAAAAATTTTCTTTGTTATAGTGTCTGAAGCTGAAATTTCTAGGGAGGCTGCTGACATGGAAATGAACAGAGAAAAGTATGTTGAAGAACTGAAGAAAGCATTGATACTTGGAGAAGAATCAGCTGGCAAATACAACTTTGCTATTTCAAGAGATGAAGAAAATACAGCTTGTCACTTCTCCTATGAAAGAAATCTGAAAGATGGCTCTGTAAGTACAGTTAAATGTTTAAATTTGACTGTTAAACTATGAGAAGGACCTTATTGGTACGTTTCTGTATTTTATTAGGTTCTTTAAAATCAGATAGAATTGTGATACATATTTCGGTTTGAATAAATATGGTGAGCTCCCCTGTGGGTCAAATTAGAAATAAGCTTGTAGTTTCCTGTCAAAATCTAACAACAGAATTATTTCTGTGATACCCCATTTTATATGCCACTGAATAAGGGTGTTACTTCTTGAACTTATTTAAGTTTTTGAGTGTGTGTGTGTAAGCAGGGTATGCCTAGATTTTTGCTGCAATTTAGTATTAAACTGATATAAGCTGTAACTTTTTTAACTCCTAACTTGGGAAGTATGCATCAGTTCTGACCTCCAGTGCATTTCTACTTTTCTTGTTTCTTCTTTCTCTTTTTTCTCAATGCTCAATTAAAAAAAAAAAAAAAAAGATTACTTTCAAATGTGAAAACATATTTTTAAAATATGTTTTTCTATTTAAATATTTTCAAAGCTAACACAAAAATGATTTCCTGCTTAGAACTGCATTAAATTGCAGCTGGGAGTGCAGTTCCATGTTGGTTTCTTGGCTGTAAAGGAAAGGATTCTTCAAGCAGGAAACAAAGTCGTGTTGTCTGTATCTGTAGACACCGTTGGCTGTTTCAGGTTGTGGTTTGGTGTTGAAGTTTTCTGGGGAAGAAGCTAATCTAGGGAAATCCTACTTGCACCTACTCTTTTTTCTCCAAAAATTAATGGTGTGGTGTTGCCAAGGTTTGTCACTGCTTCAGTTGTGCTAGGATTGTTGTTGGGATGACTGACTTCTCAGCCACTCACTGAAAGAATTTGGGTTTAAGGAGCAATAGATCTTCTGGTTGGATCATAGCACTGATCAAGTTCAGGGCAGCGTTCTGCACTCAGTTTCACTGGTGCTATTAAGGGGAAGAAAATTGTGGGGAGAGAATGGAAAAAAGACATAGAGAAGAGTGGGAATGTCTTAGGCCAGATATTTCTTTTCTTGGAAAAAAATCCAGCGTAGAGTTATTCCTAGAAGCAAAGTGTCTAAGGATTATTCTGCTTGCTTTGTTTAAAAAGTTTCTGCTTCAGACCATTGAGGCATGCCTTGCTTTCTCCTTTGGTTAATTTTGTCAGGTATCATCTTTTAAGAAACTAACAGAGATATCTGACTTGCAACAAAAAAAAGAAACCAAACCAAAGGAACTAGCTAGTCTGGGTTACTTCCATTGAAATGAAGGTGGAAATACTTTTTTTTCCCTTTAAATAAGAGATAGATAAAGAATGCAATATGAATATTGGATAGAAACCTGAAATGGGAGTACATGTATGCTTCATGTATGTGTGTCTTTTAGATGATGGGAGGAAAAGTCTACTGTAAAGTGAGGGCCACTCATACTACCTAACCTCTAGCAACTCATTTAAGTGCTTCAGAAGCCAAGCTCAGAGACTTGGCTTCACTCTAAAAGCGGAGAAATTCAGTGGAGTGAAGTTGGGCTTCTTAAAAGGGTGCTTCATTGTAGGCTAGTCTTTTTCCTCTCACAGTTTAGGAAACATCAAACACGATTTGGCTCTTGACTAAGGTGCCAAAAGTTAGATGATACAAGTCTTTCGAACTGCATTGTCACTTTTCCTGTGTATTTACCCAAGGCGTTATGGGCTCTATACCACCTTCATGACGCTTCTTGTGCACACACAGGGCTGAGTACTGTTCACAAAGGGTCTAGGCTGAAGTACTATACTGCAGCAGTATTACAAGGTTAGGACCAAATTTTACTTAGAAAATAAGAGCAGTAATTTTAACAATCCTGTTTTTCTTGTCTGTGTCACACATAATATATTCTAAATACCAGACAGATTAAATACATACTATATTTTATTAAGGGAAAATATCTTCATATATGTGGGCCCACCTAATATGTTTCCATCAGTTAAGGCTTATGAGAAACTTAATTCATATGAAAACATCTTTATGTCAATTTGGGAAAATAATAATCTGGCCAAAGTAATTGAAAATACAAAGTGTTCTGATCGCTGTGAGTGCATTTGGGCTTGGGTGTCAAAAGAGTGGTTTTGGAAAAAATGTCATTTCTTGCATGAAAACACCCTTTTTTTCCCCCTGTACAAAACTAGTGCCTGCAAATAGAATTGCCAAAGCCTTTGTCAGAATTATAAATATCTTTCATATGTATAATAGAATATGTTTCAAACATTTTGTGAAGTCTCTGGGAAAGTATTCATGCTGTATATCTTTTGGCATCAGATTAAGAAATAATCTTCCTGGGCTCTGTACATCCAGAGGGCTGAAATTCAGTTAAATGTCCGTTTACTGGAGAGGAAACCTAGAGAGACTACTCTGCAACGTAAACACTGAATTTTAGTCATGTTTATTCCTTACCAGTACTTACTTTTCTAAATGGATATATATCTTTACATCTTCTGTTTAGTCACTATGAATATTTTCTTTTTTCTTTCCATATTTCAGCAACTGTATATATATACACAAANGGGCTGTGGTGGAGCTGTTGGTTGAAAGGTACTGCATTTCTTTTCTTCACTGTACTGCTTGCAGTCAAGCAGAAAGATTTGTTAGTCTTTGTGTTTTTACTGCAAAATGTGGACATAAAAGAAGAGGAAGCGATAATTTCCAATTTTGACAGTAGTGCACACCATACTTCTTTTAAGTTCCCTACTTCTCCTCTCTTACCCCATAATATTATCAATCCCCATTGTGAGAAAAGTCCATTAAATTATCAGGAATAATTAGAAGATTGCTATTCTTAAGCCAATATAGTTTTTTATCATTTGATATATAACAGGGAGAGATTACAGAAAAGTGTTCATGAAGATGTGGTTGATTGGGTGTTTGAAAATGAAAGTTTTGCTTTGTCTTAAATAACATGGTTAACACTTTTTTGTAAAACAAAATCTTCTTAAAAGCGTTGATATACTTTGTAGCTATAAAATGGGTATCATCTCATGCAGCTATTATTGCAAATTTTTTCTCCTAATGAGTACACAGGTGCCTAAGAATTAATTTCATGCACTTGGAAAATCCGCCTGCCTTTTGTTAGAGGTATAGGGATACTTGTATACACAAACTTGTTTATTTTAATTACTTTTCATGAAAGCTACCAACAACATGATGTTGATTACCCACAGTCACCTATGCCCATCTTGGCCAGTAACGTCCAATGCAGTGCTCTGCCACAGTACTCCATCTGGTGGGGGTAAAACTCTAATTCCTGTCAAAAGTGTAGTGTAGATTTCCTACAAAATCGTTTGCCATTTTTCTTCTGAATATGTCATAGTCAAGTTATGTCGTGCTCCCTTAACAGAAATGTTATATACACAGTATGTAAATAATTGCTGGCCAAAAAGTCTGTGAGGTATATATCCATGGTGTGTATACCTGAACTGGAATGAGCATGTTACAAGCACCTTCAAGAATTTACAGTGGTAAATTTTTTCAAATTGTGAGACAAGTTGCATCTTACTCTGTCTCCTTATTAAGATAATTCTTTTTTTTTATTTAGATACCATAGATTAAGTGAATAACCTCAAATAACTTGTTTGATGAATTTATAATTCACAGTGGTTAATAATAGTACGGTGTTTACTAATTTTTATTACTTTAATTCCCAGAGAGAACGTGTCTGAGAAAGAAGAAAAATAGCAATAAACTACAACTCACTGTTTTTTTTGTTATTGTTGGTTTTGTTTTATGTACAGTATCCATGTGGGAGAAGCATACTGCTACAGCTATGTATACCATCTTAGTGCATCTGTCGATCCCTTTTTTTGCAAAATATCTGCAGAAGTGAAGTGTATTCTGTATGTGATTAGTATGGTTCATATATAGACTAGGAAATTAGTAAACAGACCTGAGTTGTCATTTAAAAAAAAAAAACAACAAAAGTTTTTGTAGGGTAGGTGGTAAATTTCTCATGTGTTACTAGTTCAGTAAGAACTTAGTGTTTAAAATTTTAAGTCTAAAAAATAAAATTTTAAGCCTAAGAAAGCTGTGTACTTTAGTGATCTTTTAACGATCAGTACTTTAATCATTGATTGATGTGAAGTAAAGTTACCTATGTCACAATGTCATTTGATTTTTCTCTTGATGAGCATATTTTTCAATTTGGTAGTTAACATTTTGGAAATTTTACATATATATTATACACCTATGTAATTTTCAGGAACTTAGTGAATGCTTAAATCTGCAATACTTTGTTTTCAATATTCTGCTTTTCTATTTTTTTATACAGTTGTGGGCTGGCAGGTTTGTTTTCTAGTCTTCCAGTAGGTAATATCTGTTGGTGACTTTGGACTAGTGACTGGCAATTAGATTCTAATCACTTGAAGCTGATAAAATGTACTAGATACTAAAATTTATTTCCCATAACTGTACTAAACTGGTATTCTGAAATTATTTTTTACCGCTTCTGGTGGCAGCTTGCTAAAGATCTACTTCCCTAAAATGTAAGTGCCAAAACTGCATTGGGTGGTCTATAGGAGTTGCAAATAAGAATAATGCAATGATGTTAAGCAGAGGAGAATGTAGGCATATTATTAGGAAATATTTTCTAATGTTGAAATTTGTTTAACAGTTGAAGCGTTTGCCAGAGGAAGTGGTAGCAGCCTCATTGCGTCAGTCACTTAAAACTGGATGGGACAAAGGAATGGAAAATGCACTGTAAGAAATTATGCTGCATTGGCAGTATAATATATTAGATGACCTAATAGGTGTTCTCCATCCCTAAAACCTGTGAATCTTGCTTGCCTGCCCACACTGCTGTACAGATGAGCTCCATCAGTCTGTGATGCAGTGAATACCTTCACTAAGGAAGTAGTAATTTATGTCATGCCCCCCACCCCGCCCAGCACACCCATCCATGCACATGCACAAACACACGTGCACGCACGAAGGTTGAAGAGCAGCAGGGTAGAGGATGTTGTTTCTGCAAGTTGCCTCATGAAAGTGGGTTTATCATCCCCATTCAGGAGCCATAGGTTGTTTGTTCAAAGCTTGTTGTGCCTTTTGTTGTCTAGGTGGAATGTTTGACAGTGGTAAGATTGACAGATGATTCTCCACTATAGCAATAAATGTTGGCATTTTAAACATCTCACTGAGGTAAAGTTACAAACAAGCCCTTGAGGATCGGTTTGGTTTTTCTTTCCTAACTGATAGGGAAGAATAATTATCCTTTGTTTGCTTATGGAAGTAAGTAAGTTTAGAGATAAAAACTTGTCTGTGGTTCCTAAAAATTGCTTCCTCATTTTCTGTGCTGGATTATTAAGGCTGGAATTACACTTGTTAGCCACAGCCCTGTTTTGAAGGCCGGGGAGAGGTGCAACAACAGTTTAGGGGGGTGTAAGAAGGCAAGCTGAATCTGGATGTGAGATTCTTTTGGCAATTTGCTGCTTTTACCATCAGCATAATTAAGTATCAGGGGAGTAATTTGCAGCATCTGCATAGCTGTCATTCACAAGACTACAATTTACAATCTAATTCACCTGTTCTTTAGTTGATAAACAGGTAGGATCCTCCCATGAACTGATGTCTGCTACCGAAACTAGATACCTAAAAGCAAATAATTGCCACCGTTCCGTCACCATTCTAGCTGGGTGAAATCAAACCTATACCTCCAAATGCTTATAAAGGTGCTATGTATTTAGCGTTATTGTATATTAATCATTATAAAGATTTGTGTAGTGAGTGGAGCTACTTAGGTCCTGATTTTTTTTGGTTTTTTTTTGTGGTGGTGGTGGTGGTGGTTGTTGTTGTTTTGTTTTTGTTTGGTTTTGAATGGATGGAAAACTTCCCCAGGTCACAAAGAATTCCTATCTGATTTAGAGGAAATATCTATCTAATCTGTTTATTTTATAGTGTCATAGTAGCATGTTATTTTAAAAGTATCAGAGTAAGAATCACAATGCAACATAAAGGAAATTCATAAGGATTTTATCACTTTCATGCTTAGCTTTTTGAAACAGTGGTCAAAAAAAGATAGAGTTTTAGAAATACTTGTTCTAGCAGTGTCTCAGCCTGGTGTAGCTGAGTGTAAAGAGTTGCACCTTTAAAACTTCTGATTTGTTTTGTGATTTATCTTCCTTATGACAGGTGGCTTTGCCGCAGGGCATTCAACACTCTGCCCTTAGGAACTGTTTTTAGGGTGGTGAGGGCAAAGTAGACTGCTAAGAGTCACATTAAAATAACAATGGGTTTGGTATACAGTGGGACTTGTGTGTCAAGCCAGCTGCACTGCAAAATGGGCCACACACACAGAAATCTCAGTAAGGGGCCATTGAGGCTCCGCCAGCTAAACTGCTGCCACCTAAACAAACACCATCACAGAGTTAGTGATTTAGCGCTTGATCTAAGTAGGTGACCACTTGGAAGTAAATCTTTCCAAGTACTTTAGCGAGTCACTCCACATATAATAAATAATGGAAATCCGGCAAGATTTTTTTGTACTGGCAATTAAATTGATTAAATAGCCTTTGATAAACAATTATTTGAGTGCTAGCAGTCTTCTTACTTACAGTAATGTGACAGGCTCTGTTTTTTTTCTTGCCTTTTAAGTAAATTTGTAAACAGGGAGGATGTGAGCTTAAAAAATTCCACCTTAGATACAATCCTCCTAGTAATTAGCTGATGGAAGAGATGCTATAATTTGTCTCTTCAGTTTCCTGTGGCTGCTTTTCCATGGTCAGTTCCATGAGTTCATTATGAGTTTACTACAACTTAAAAATACTTAGAGAAGTTCACATTAATGAAAATTTATCGCGTACTGAATAAGGGAAGTAGAATTGGCAGAGCTCTTTATGCTGTCCAAGCTGTCTTGGTTCAAGGTTTGAATAGTTACTTTGCTCCAAACCACCGAGGATATGTTGTTTGGATAACAAAGGTCACTGAGAGTTCAGATTGTTTCCCAGGCAATTCGACTAACTGCTGTATTAGAAAGGAAAGAGGAAAGTGGTACAGAGAGACGAAATGTTTAAAATGTAGCTCAGTGTAAAGGCGATGACTCTTCTGTATCGTTTATATTTATGTCCTTGAGGGTTTAAGAGCATACACTTGAGTAAGTTTCTCGGAAGCTCAGCTTAGAAACAGCATGTTAATATCCTGTACATAAAAACATAAATGTATCTTTTTTGTAGTCTCACATTTGAGTGCTACATGATTTTCCACATCTTACCTGATGTGTACCTTTAAGAACTCTTCAGATCTTGTAAGTACATTTTAAATGCAGTGGTTCACTTTCTGTAGCCTTGCAGTTAAATAAATAAATAAATGAAATCATGGATTCTTTTCTTATTTTTTCCCCAGCGTTAATACACGTACAATATTTGACAAAAATTCTGGAGAATTAGGCTGTGGTATTTTTCTTGCTTAGCTATGATTATAATATTTTCTTGGTTTGGGGAAGTGCTGGGGGGAAGTACATTTAATATACTAGTAGCATATACCTTTAAAAATGGGAGATTGTTGAAGAGGAAGAATCAAAGGTTGCAATGAATGAATACTCCTCCAGTTTCTAACTACCTGTCATGATTTCTGGAGTTCACTAGGAGTATCCTATCAAACAAAAGTAACAGTTTAACTTTTTCAAGGCCTATTGTAAATTGTACTATAAAGGGCATTTTTTTATTTCAGGAGTGCCCTAAGGGTGTAGATATATGAAAAACAGTTGTAAAGTGTTCTTAAAATACCAAAATAACAGGTGTTGATTTGATTTATTTAAAAAAAAAAAAATTCTGTCAGTTGTACTTTTTTTCCTCCTGATGTTGTTGCATTGTCTCCCATCCCCTCTAAGTTCCTTCAGATTTCCCATTTTGGAATACCTGCTGTGCATTTCAAATCTCTATGTAGACATCAAGGGTAACTTTTACTTGTACAGCTGAGTAGAAATGCTTTCATTTTTGGAGGAAGATCCTTAAATCATTGCGTATCGACAAGTCTTAGTTTCCCAAGAAAAATATAGAGGACAGTAGATGCTCTGGAAAAGACATTACTGTGTGTCAGGTTTAAAACTTCACTACAAGACTCTAGTCTTGTATTTTGTGTAAGGATGAACAACAGCTGGAGCCTGAAGAACAGCAAGAATCACACTTACATTTCTCTTCAGAAATGCTTTTGCAGCTCCAGGGGAAGCATTCATCTTTCTACTTGCAAAGGCACAGGAAAAGCCTCTAGTGCAGGATAATAATGTTTTGTTAAATTTTGAATTCCCTGAAATAAAACCTTTACCCGTATAAAATATTGAATTGATATGTTTTTAACCCTCGAAGTTTTGGCTAAGTGCTACCAGGTAATTTCAGTGCATATATTAGCTCTGCTATGGTTAGTTACTGAAATTTTCTTGGAAAAAAAGAGAGCAACTTGTGTTTAGGTTATACAGTATTTAAAAAAAAAAAAAAGACATTCAGAAATATCATTGTATAATCTGATGCAGAAATAAAGTAGCTATATACTTGCAGTGAGGAAGGTTTTATGCTTCCTGTTATTTTCTTACCTTATGTTGCTGTGAAGTGAAATATATGCATCTTTGCTTGTTCACTTGCCTCATGAAGGCTCTGTATATTAGTAATTCTGACAAAAAAATAAGGTTTGCTTTGAACAGTGAAAACAAGTTCTTAATTTCATTGCCCAATAAGCTAAACAAGGTCAGCTGTTTCCTGGTGGAATAGTACTAATCTAATTTTGCTTCCTCACTGTAGACACTGTAAACTGTATTGTCTGACCTTGGAATTTCACGAAAGCTAACTCCTGCCTATTAGATACCAGAGAGTATGTGGAGTAAGTTTGTTTTTTATCAGCAAGGACAAAGTCTAACTTTTTTAATTTGAGATTTAAAGTTTAAAACCAAGTTTATTTATATATATATATGTATGTATATTCAGAACACAAATCCTTGTTGTTCTTCAAGTATTGTATCATTGGCAAATGTAATTTTTTTTTAACACTTCTGAGGTACCAGTTTTTTGTTGTGTTCATAAAAGGCCTAGTATGTCTTCTCAACGCATGATTCTGTTTATAGGTTATTAGTATAACATAAATACTTGAATATAATCAACCATGAAGTACCTAGTGCCTTAATCTGACAGGAAAGATGAGAGTAATATCAATATAAACTAAGAGAAGAATAAATATGAGGGTTAGTGAACAAAAACTCTAGCTGAAGATAAATGTTAAAGATCTAATATTGAGAGATGAGGCTTGACCTGAAAGTAACATTACAGGGAGGAATTTGTTCAATTTGGTCAAAACAGAGTTTATCAAACAAATCTCAGTCATGTTGTTATGGCTCACACTACAGAAAAATCAAGGAGCTAAGTAAAGTTGGGGAAAAAAAAGTAGAAAAAATATCCAGACAAATTCAAAAAGCAATACATTTGCATATGGTCTAAATGAACTTAGTGTTTTATGGCAGTCAGTGAAACCCCTAATGAAGATACGCAATACGTTCACGAAGTTTCCTACTGCTGTCTTCCTGTGGCCCTGCTCTTTTGTTAGGTATTACCTGAAAAAAGAAATATACAGGCTCTGAGTTCAAGCAGTGACTTCAACAAGCAGAAACCTTTATCTATAGATACAAAACTGCTATTCATATTTTGCTGTATTTGTATCAAGGTGCCTTTTGGGAACTTGCTGCCACATTGCACAGGATAGCCTAACTATCAGAGAGCAGCAGGACATGCTGCTTTTCCAGATGCAGCCTGCGTGCTGAGGGTGACAGCAGAAAAGGTGGGGAAAGTCCCACAGTAGCCGAGGTCCAATAGCACCAAACTGGTTCAGTCACAAGTCCAGAGCACGAGAGGCAAAGCCAGAAAGTCAGGGCTGTGATGAAACCAGTAGGACTTCACCTAAGGAATCTAGTGTGCAAATAAGACTATCTAGGCTCAGGGTGCAGATGTGCTCTTAAGGCTTTTGCAAAAACTGTAAAGAACTGAAATATTCAGAAGCTCAATGCCACTGGGAGCAAGCCCAGGATTTTTAGAAGTGTAGGTTTGGTACCATACTGTGGAAACAAATGCAGATTTGTAAATTTTCAGAAGCAATGCTTAAAGCTAAAATTGCTCAACACTTTCCCTTATAACATCTAATTTCTTAAACTTCGCTGAAAATTTTACTTTTCTGGATATACTTTTTGGGATCTTCCTGAAAAAAAAAAATAGTTGTCTGTTTTTGTGAGGGAAGTAGCTCATCTTGCCAATGTTAAGCTGATGCTTTTTGGAAGCTGTAGTAAGCTCATGCTTTGAAGCAGAGATGTGAAACTTGGTGGTTTTTGGTTTTGTTTGTACTAACGATGAATTCCGTAGTCCATTAATCATGAAAAGTCAGGTACGTTTGGATGCATTTCTGAGCTTTTCAGACATTCTCTGTGATGTGCTGGTTTGATGTCTTCATTAACATATGATTCCATGTATTTAGTAAGTGAATTTCAGACTCTTCTAAACTCTCAGATTTATGAGAATGAATTTATGTTGAGACCGTAGTTCGAGCGTATGCTAATTTATGGTAGCAGAGCTTTGCCAGTGTTCCTTGTTGCTGCAGAGCTACCAATAAGTATAGTGTGGAAACAGTTGTTTTTGCTCATTCAGTCTGGATTATTGCACCATTTTATTGTTTTAGATGTTTTAATGAGACATTTGAGGAAAAAAAAGTTGGAAAAATATTTAGTGAGAAATTGGTAGGAAAAGAAAAATTACAGACATCTGTCCTCAGCTCTCTGATAATAACCTGTATTCTCCCATCCAGGAATTGCTATTGTGGCCTTTATTTGCAAATAGCATCTGTCATGTTGAAGTCAAATGTGTAAATCTCATCAAATTTAGTATGCTATATACTATGTGGAATTAATGGGGAGCCTCTTAAGTGAGAGGTGGTCTTCTGGCTTGCAAAGTGATGCTTTTCAATAGTATTTTCTATCCGTATATAGAAATATTTCATTTTAGGGTTGCATAGCTGCATTTTATGTATTTCCTTAATAGAAGCTGTTTGTCAATGGTTTGCTTGATCAGATACAAGTTATATTGTAGTTACATATATACACTACAGATATGTATATATCTGTTAACTGATAATTGTGGGTTATTGTTCCGTTACTCTGAACCTATTTTCAGTTTTTTGTTGTTACTAGAAAGTAATGAATGAAACGGGGTCTTTATTTTGGGGTGATGCTTAATGTATTTGCAGTTTAGCTTGGGAAAAAAATTGAAACTTATTTAAGATGTCTTAATGCAGAACTCTACTATCCTCCTGAAATTTCCAGCTTCTAGTTACATTTCATACAAGTTCTATGTGCACTTTGCTGGTTGCTGCACAACTCACAAAGCAATAAAAAACAGATTCTCATGACTTCAAACTGAAGTCAAATTGCCTTGCAGCTGTGTTTAGGACCTATTCAATTTTAGTTAGAATGAGAATTTCTATCTTACTCTAGGTATAGCTAGTCCATCCAAGAAACAATATATGGTTAGATTTTGATGCGTACTTGGAATAATACTGACCATACTCTTTTACTGTAGCCTAAATCTCCACTTTCCACTTTCCTGAACTGAATCACTCCCAGGAAAAAAATGTTTATGAACATTTAATGTAGCTTTTATGGACTTACTAACTTGGTTGCCAGTTACAGCTCAAGTGAGAGTTCCAGTGTACCTGGGACCTTCTGTGTCTAAGCCTGAAGTATTGTGGTGGACTTGGAAGTCTATAGGCAGGTAGCTGGAGAAAAAATGTAAGCTTATCTAAGCCTTTACAAGTACTATTTTATTATATACAATTTAACATATTTTTTAAGTTGAACAGAAATCCTGTTGAACAATCAGGCACATCATGAGAATGTGTATTCTTTAAAATAACTGAGAGAGACAGCTGATAAATTTTTTTAAGAGTTTTCTTGGCTAACAGTTAAAAAAAGAAAAATTGAAGTTACTATCATCTTGCACTTCCCTGGGCTCACAAAACAGTTAAAACAGTGTAGTCTTGCTACCAGCTTTGAGAAACTGATTGTGTAAATCAGCCATTTACCACCTCAGTTTTTTCTTTTTGTCTGTGTTACTTAGATTTTATGTTGAAATGCATCAAACAATTCAGTTTTAATTTAATTAAAGTCTCAGAAATAACGAAATATTATTTATAACGTGGCTTGGAACTGGCAATGTTATCAAGAATGCGTGTAACAGTGAATAGCAGAAGAATGTCTAAAGGGATATTTCAAATATACACACGTATAATTATAATCAAAGATGAAAATTTTACCATGTGCAATTAGTGGCTATAGGGCCCATGGAAATCATTGAACCCACTGAAATGGTAGATTGCTTTGTGTTGTCTGTTATACAGTGAAGATTTTTGTAAAGTCAGTTTTCTCGATCATCCATTTTTCTCCCGAACACTCCTCTCCGCCCAAACAGTATAGAAACTGACTTGGTAATATTATGTATTAATAATGACAGTCGTCTACAAGCTGACAACAGTTTACCAGAAGGCGATACTGAGGCGTGGTGTTTATAGTAAAGGAACTGTCTGTCTTGATCTTGTTTTAATCTCCTGGGTCTTGCCCCTGCTAAGTTAGCATGACTGTCTTTTCAGTGGTTCTCTTTGACTGCAACTTTACCTGTGCTGTTACTGTGAGCGTGCTGGAGCAAAGTCCATGCTGGAATGTAGAGAGGTAAGAAGCATCTCTCTCTGGTCACTCCTATCCCTGCTTGTCCTAGTGTGGAGATGTGCAGACAACTGTTGTATTTCCAAAAAATGGCTATCATGGCCTGTCAGCAACAAAAAGTTTAGTACTTAGGCAGATGTATGGATTTTTCAGGATTACAAATGAGGAAAATTTGTATACTAAAGACCAGTGCTTGTGATCTGTCAGTATTTTTTATTTAAAAAAAATGTTAAAACATGAAGTATTTATTCTAATATTTGCACTAATTGGTCTACATCAAAACAATTATGTTTTTAAGAGGTAGAGCTGAAGGCTTTGTTAGTTATAGGAGGCAAAAATAGGTTTTCACTGGTTGTAAAGAGTCAAAAGTGAATTCTCTCTTGTTAAAGAGATCAGAGGAATATTCAAGCTGATGGTACACTTATGTTAGTTTGAAACATCTATAAACTTAGTAACTAAGATGTTCTGCTGTCAGGAGTCCTTGTAGGTTGTGAGAGAAACCATTTTTCAAGGTATTCGTGAAAAGTATATTTGATTAAGACCATTATTTGGACATAGGGTAGCAGAAGGTAACTAGTGAGTAGAACGGTGTATGTTATACATATTACGTACCTACGTGACACGGCTGTATTTTAAAATTTCTGTTTCAGTGATACTATCTGAAGATGAAAACAACATGGTTGCAAAAAGAACATCCTGTCTCTGAAAAATAAAGCTTATATACCCGTCCTTTATCTTTAGAGAATGAGTAAAATACTGGAACTAAACTTGCTCCACAGTCACCTCCAAAACTGCTTGATTAGAAATGAAGTTTGTCTCTCTGCTTTTTCTGTACAAGCATACAGTGTTTCTTGTAATAGCTTCAGCAGTTTTCATACATTTAAACAGCATATCCTAAGCTCACTCACTTTATACCTTGTTGTTAGATAACCTGTGTTCTTCATGTCCATCTCGAACACCTAAAAATAGAAAAAGGTGCATGTAACCAGACAGTGCTCTAACAACTTAATGATTTTTGACGGTGGTCCTCAAGAATTCTTGAAATCATTTTCTAAAGTATCTGTTTTTCTTAGTGGCTAGAATGTCAGGAAGATGGCAAGTTACGTAGTATTTCCCACAGAGTAAGACTGAGGCCTTTCACTGTGACAGAGTAAGTAGCTTGGTTTGTGAAAAAACCAGGGCAGATACTATTATTATTTTCCTGCCATTGCGTTCTTTGGTCCCAGTGCTGGATCTCTGTAGCTACTGTGGCACAAACATAGAAAAGTGGACACTACCGCAATGAAAACTTGAACACAAAGAAAGATGACAAATAAACATCATTGCTCTCTGATTTTTTCATGGGGAAAAAAACCCACTTCTTTGGAGGAGGGAAAAAATCACAAGATGTTGCTGCCATTAATAGAGAAACGAGACTGTGAAGGTCAAGGGAGAGATCTAAGTTGAAGCTGTTGCCTGCTTTACAGGCCTTATGGCAGATATGATACTGATATCTGTACTAGCCTTGAGAATAAATAGCAGCATCTGGAGGAGAGAGGATAAGGAAATGTGTTCTTTAGCCGTGCTGAGCTTGAGCAGACAACTACCTTTCAGGAGATGGACTGAGGGAAGTAAGAGGTCTTGAAATAGAAATGGGACTGAGAGTCATCAACTTAGAAAGGGCAGTTGAATCTGTGTGTAAATAACATCAACAAGATTTAATGCATGGGGGGAAAACAAAGAGACCAAGCTAACCAAGAAGCTAATACTTGAAAGCTGCGCTTGTGAGCTAACAGTTTAAAATGCTTGATCAGAAACAAGGGGAAAAAAAGCTTATTTTTGTTCTGACTTCTGTTGAACAAGCTGTTATCTTAAATTGACCCTACTACTGTATTTTATTTTTGTTTTTTTTTTTACCTTTATTACTAACCATTTTTTAAGTTGGGAGGTAGGGTATCTCCAGGTTTAACCTATACTAATCAAGCTGTGTGGTTTATCTGAAGTTTGTTAGACTACTTATATAACATGAATAAAGTGTTTTCTTTTTGGTGTGCTGCCAGTGCTGCATGTGTTCATCAAATGTTGTTTAGTCATTGCGGCATATCTATGCCATCTGGAAATGCATGTGCTTCCCTTCCTGAACAATGGTCTTTAATCAAGACCACTATTATGGAAAGGCTAGAAAGAGCAGTATAGATAGTCAGTAGGATGCCAAAATTAGAATTACGCATACGTTTTTCCTAATCCTATCACGTTCCACGCAGCGTAACAAACTTCCAGAGGGTAGCACGTCTTTGAAACTAGTACCTTTATCCATACTCTTTCTTACTTCTGTATATGTTAGAGTCCAAATCCCTTAAAGAGCTTCAGGGTGGTTAAAAAAAACAACTCAAGAGTCATCACTGAGAATTGTAAGCCTATAGGAATTGCCTGATAACTTTTATTTGTTAGGAAACAACATTTTTTTCAGGCTTGTCTGAAGAGAAACATCCACAAAACCATTTCACACTTTTGTATTTCTTTTGTTATATTGGAAAAGCTTGTGCTTTTGTATATGAGTTCCACACGTTTTCGAGCAATTTCTTGTGATAATGCTTTACTAGCTTTATGCAGTTGATACTAAAAGAACACAAAGAGAACGCAAACACATTTGAGATGGTGTTAGTTCACTTGATAAGAGCCAGAAATTGAAGTGTGCCTGGTAGCATTCTAAATATGTGTGTGTTCTCAGATAAAATTCAAGAAGCAGGAAGATGTATTCAGTCACACTTCTAAAACTGATCTGGTGTTTGTTGAATGACATAACTGCATGTTTATATTTTGCAGTTATGATGCTTGCTGTGTCTCTGTTAGTTTCTAGAGATTTCTTGTGCCAGATAAAGTCGTTCTGTTTTAACAATACCTCTTACATTGATTTTTTTTTTTTTTTTTAAATCTTTGAAATTCAATTGTAGGTAGTTGGGGACAGGGAAATGGGAGGGTTTTTTTCTGTGTTTGTTTGCTTGTTTTCTCTTCAGGTTTTCTGGTAGTGCTTTATAAAGTTGCACTTGTTGATTTTGGTATTTTCAGAGCTGGTTGGGAGAACTGCCCCGTATCTTCTTACCTTCTTGAAAACAATTGTTTTAGAAACTTTTTTTCTTCTGATTGCGGTTTTAAGGTTTTAGAATGTGATCAAAATGTAGCCATCGTGGATTGCTCCAAATGCATATTCAAAGTTTCTCTTGCTGCTGTCCCAGGACTCTTCAAGTTTCCATGTTGAAAGAGAAGCTTGAAACTGACTCAGTGACAGGCCTGTCTGTCTGCTCAGGGAGCTTCTGGACATGTCTATGCACTTTTCAGTTCCATTCAGTGCAAGAAGGGAGCTTTACTGATAGGAGGCTTTAGATTTCATGATTCCACCACGTTTAAATGCATGGAGGTTCTATGCATGATTGCACTGCTAATTCAGAGGTTTGCTGAAGGTACTTATTTTAATATGCTGCATGTTATGCTTAACACACAGCTGACTTACTAGTTTTTGATTTATTTCAGAACTTGATGAAAACCTGATACATGTTTATCAGTTCTTTGTCAGTCTGAGATTTTAGGTAATTAGTTATTAGTTCTCTGTTACTTTTAAGTTAAAAACAAAAAAGACTTGCATTTCTGGCGTGAAAGTGACTCAACTTGGTAGGTTATGCATGTAAGGTTCCGCAACAATTTGGCACTGTAAAGTAGCTGATCTTGGTCCTGGCATTTGTGCTATTTTTCTGAAAAGAAGCTAACTTTCCCTTTTCCCAGTGTGGTACCCTGTGCAAGGAGGCAAGGCTACCAGAATTTTCCTGGTACTGCGTCAGTCCTTGGAACTTATGCTCCAAAGATGATTGCGTAAGCTGAGGCTTGATTCCACAATTACATCCTTGCTATTTTTTGAGGTATGTTAAGTTTCTCCTGGGTGGTGTTTTTTTTTCCCTGGAGTGTTTTCTGAACTATGTCAAGAAGGACCTTACCCCACACATTAATGTGTGGGATTTGAAGAGTAACTGCTCTTCCAGTTAGAGTAGTACTTCCTAAAATGCAGGTCTCTAACCTAACAAAAAATAATACAAAAGAAATTATAACAAAGTAAAAAGTGTGTAGTTTGTGTACTTCAGCATGAAAAATGATGTAATTCAACAAATGGCAGCTACTTT